>CM052438.1:162390657-162459452 GCA_028533085.1 Varecia variegata
GTTCACAGTTCAGTTCCATCATGACCTCTGTGAACTTGGAGGAGAGTGATATTCAACTTTCTTGAGTTTTAGGTTTTTCATTTATGAAATAGGAATGATAAATATGCCCTGCTTTATATAGTACTCATGTATAATAAATAAGATTAATATACACAAATTGGTTGATGCATGCCTGGCATTTTAACATTGTCAATAGTTTTCAGCTAAAAATATTTGCATAAGTCTGTAAAGGCACTGCTGTGTAGGGCATCATACTGACTTAGAAATCAGAGAAACTTAGGTTAAAATTATTCTAGCCTCCACTAACTCAAACCGGTGATATTAGTTTCTTTCTCTAATGGATGAGACTAAAATGATTTGACATTTTACTTCCTAGCATTATTATAAATATCTAATAGAACACATTCACAAAATTTTATTCTTCTTTCACTGTATTTATTTTCTGTCAACTTTATACCAGATAATATTATGACATTTTAAAATAATAATCATTAAACTGGTAAATTATAAATAGGTTAGATCTTTGGATTTTTCTTCATTTGTATAATTTCTAAATAATATATCCATTTGACTCTCATGTATACTAAAAGCAAGGATATTGGTATATCTTACGTTATGATGAAAAGACCTGAAAAACATTCTTCAGACATTGGACAACCAGAGAAAACCAAAGAAAGAGAAATGAGATAAATTTTGGTAGCTTGCAGTAGAGCATTTTTTCTCATTCAGAATATTTTTTGCTTTTTAAAAATCCGTTACAAGGCAAGGCATTTCTCGAGATTAATACTTTGTCAGATGTTAATCTCATTTTTCTTTTTGTGAGAGAAAAAGTGATATCTGGGCTTACATTTCTATAAGAAAATGATGCCCAGTCCTAAAATGATAAGCAATATTAGTAGAGCATTATACTTTCTCATCTATAGGTGACCTTTAAAGAGAATTGTAGTTATTATCTTACAATATTCCTTCATTTATTACCTGTCCCTTTCCTGAGTTCCCTTGCTATTTTATAGCAGAAATATAGATACATGACTTGAAAATAGAGAAATATGATTAAACCATTATGATGGCTCAAGGCTCTCAAGTTTAATTTAATTTTTTTCTCATTATATGTGGGGGTTTGAATCTTATGGTGGCTGCTAGAACAACCAATTTATGAGAGAATCCAGACAACTTTATCTCTGACCATTAAGTTTGTTATAAAGGGCATTTTATTTTTCAGACTTGGTGGAAGTTCATTAAAGTGATTGGATAGGCTTCTAGGATTGCATTATGAGATATTATTGTTAGGGAAATTACCTAGGCCATAAGTAAAATGACTGATATAGATAGTAAGAAATAAGATCATTTCATTTTTCCCCTTATTCACCTAAATCTCCACTGTTAAATATTAAAACAAAATAAAACAAAAAGACTAAGATGGCTGATGAAAAAAGAAAGGAAAAAGAAAGAAAAAAAATCTTGTCATGTAACCATGATTGGAGTCCGACAATAAGCCAGTCTAAGTCCCTAGATGGAAGAACATATAATTGACTTTTAATCCTTCCTATTGAATATTGATTGAGAATTTATGTGCAAGTTCTCTGCACTCTGGAGGAGGCATAGATAAGATGTTAACTTCTCATTTACTATGAACCTTTCCCTATTAGGGTTATGAATTCAAACTGATAAAGCAGTTTCAAATCACCACCTGATAGTGACTTTCTCATTTTCCTCTTTTTTTAATAACTTTTCTTCCATCCCTAATTACTTTTAAATGCTATATTTTGGTTTTCCCTAAAGAACACTTGTTTTCAGGAAAGTGGCAATATTAGAAAGACTACTTACTGATAAAGGGGGAGTGTGATTTTATGTTCATCTCAGCTAGAGTTCAAAAAATTACCTTATGTTTAATGTAAATAGACAAAAATTGATCTGAACACCATTGAAAGAATATGTGGTAACCCCCTGAACACTTTATTCATCATTCTGTCTCACAAATTAGCTTAATCCTACCAGAGTTTTAAGGTATTAGGAAAGCAGGGAAAAGTAGAGATCACATAGCATGTGCAGGTCATTTTATTTGATGTTTTCTATATAAGTCACTGTGATGAAGCGTAAGTTGACCCATGTAGTTAAGCATATGTTCTAGCTACATAATGAATAAACTGGGAACTGTAGTTCGAACTCAGTCTGTAGAATTATAGGATATATTTCTCTACCTAACATAAGCCTTGAATCTTTATTAAACATCTCTCATTATGTTTTATTACCTCTTTTAATTTTGATCAACTTGGAAATGTTAATTACTTTTCTAACTTAATTGAGGAGCTTCTCTGCTCAACCGAAGGTAGGTCTTTCTGTGGCATTAATGTAAGATCCTTGATTCATTACTATGCAACATTGTCAACTCAGAAATAAATAAAACATTCCAAAAGAAAAGAGCTACCTAGTGTAATATTAAAGAAATTTTAAATGTAGATTTTATATTAATTATTTAAAGCAATTCAAAATCCAATCAGTCCAGATCCTGTAGTATTATAACTTTGCTTGAATGAACCTTGTGGTTTTTTTTTTTTCAGTTCGATTTTCATGAAGATTTTCTTCTTGAGGCTGGTATAATTTCAATAAATTGTATACATGTTTTCTCAAGAGCTACTTTCCTATATCAAAGATTCTGAAATACAGGGGAAAAAACAACATATTTCTTCTTAATTAGTTCAGTGGCAGAGCCAGTCCTGATGAAGGGACTCCAGAATTAGACAGAGACATTCTTGTTACAGAGAAGCTGGTCAAATAACCCAGAAGCCATCTGGCTAAATATTGGTACTTTCCCTAGAAGATATACAGACTATTCTTCATTACCTTGCCTATTTCTCCAAAGCTACCTTTGTTTCCTGTGAAACTGTGGCGAGAACAACTGGGAATATTAGAAATATTTAGCCTGCCTACATTGCTAGCCACAGAAGCAATCTTTCCACTAATCTGAAGGGACATTATTTGATTTAATTGCCCTCCTTGCTTCTGGGATGATGTTGACATTTAAATCCAATAAGGAAGTTCCCCTTCCTCCCTTATCCTGCCCTTGAAAAAAATTTTAGCTCGTATTTCCACAATTCAATGGGGCTGGTTTCGGGAATAGTCGCCAAGTCTCTTTCCTTTCTTGCTTGTGCAAATTGATTGCCAACCTTGGAAACTGTACTTGGAATATTGTCCAATTATTATAAATGTATCCAAAAGAAAAAGCTGTAATACATGTTTTAAGAATTATCCAATATGAATCTTCAGTAAGAGGAGGGAACTAAGATTATTTTCACTTACTGTACTCCATGTAGTATGCTAAGTTCTTTATGGTATTATTTTCTAAATATTTACAATCATTCAGTATAGTAGATCTTTTGCTCTCCACTTGATACCTGAGAAACTGAGGCCCAGAAAGAAGAACAAAATTTTATCCTGGTTCATAGGGCTATTAAATGGCAGGAAAACTTTCCAAAGCAATTTGATAATTAAAAGCCACTCTAATAGACTGAGCACGAGATATACATTCTCCTAAGTCATCAGTCAAGCATTGCCATAGGAATTCTATCTATCCTACTGAGTCGTTCATCAAGAACAATCTTTATCATTGCAAATGTATTTTATTTGAGAACATAAATCCCTGGTATGTAGTTTACTTGTTCTAACAACATCTCTACCTGTGAACTATGTAATACGGCTGCTTTTTGAAAATGTATAACTGAACCACCACCATCAGCACCTCCTGAGAAAGTTAATCAGAAATGCAAATTCTCTGGCCCCTCCCCGAACATGCTGATTCAGAAAGTCTCAGTGTGGGGCCCAGCACTCTGTGTTTTAACAGGCCCTCCAGGTGATTCTGATACACACAAAAATTTGAGAACCACCCACCTAGTTATTAATTTACACAGTAGAAAATCACAGCTGCATAAAGTTCTGAATCTCTTGTTTTAGTGGGATTTTTTTGTCCCTTGTACTGAAGTCAGTCATGCAATACTGCATAAGGCTTTGGGACTGAGTTTTTCTACTTATTATGTAAAATAGGTTAGAGATTGATCAGAACCCTTCCTTTGGAAAAGTGGAGAGAAAAACATAAAACTTGTAAAAACATCTGTATTGTAAGCTTGCAAATCTAAAAAAAGAGCCAAACTCTTTCTCTCTGTCTCTGTCTCTCACTCACTGTCTCCCTCTCTCTTTCTGTATGTATATATACATACATACATACACATTTGATTTTCTGACTTGAGTGAACACAAATTCAAATGTCTATATTGAGATAGCAAAAGGAAGGTAAACAATATTATACTAGGAGAAATCATGTTATTTTTTTGACAACAGCTGTGTAGTTGCAATAAAGAAAAAGATGAAAGGCTTCAGACTAGAAATAGCATAGAACAAAACACATTCTGGATGGAATTTGACACATTAGTTAATTTTCCTCTCCTTTTGATTTCAGAAATGCATTAAAAAATAACAAAAACAAACTCATTGTTATTTGAAAAGAAAAGCATCTTGGGCATCACCCAATGATCAATCCAATGAGAAGTATAGAAGGGAGGAGTGAGGACAATGAATTTTCAGTACACTATTTCATAGAAGCTGCATCTAGAATCATAAAAGATGTTAAATTGGTTTCTTTTTATAATTCTTTGCATGTAACTTTCCACTGTGTTCACCATAGGGCCAACATTTTGAGGGAAGTTTTCTTTTATTGTTTCAACAAAATCCATTGAGTTTCTTCTGCATGCCAGAGTGAAAAAGAGCTGGGTGCAGTGGCACACACCTGTAATCCCAGCTACTCAGGAGGCTGAGGCAGGAGGATCTCTTGACCCCAGGAATTTGAGTTCAGCCTGGGCAACATAGTGAGACACTGATCTCAAAATAAAATAAAATAAGGTAAGATAAAATAAAATGAAATAAAATTATGGAATAGGTTCTAAGGCGAAAAATATGAATGATGTTGACCTAGTAGTAGATGCTTTATAGTAGGGTTCAGTAAGCTACAAAAATAAGCACCTCATGGTTTCGCTTGAAATGAATGGAAACAATTTGAAGCAATATAGGGCTTAGAGGCTTGTCAGACAGTTGTCTTGTTTAAGTGAATGTCTGGGTTATGGTGTGTTTCATTTACTTCCTAATATTGAGGCATGTTAGGACTGACTAGAATCTCTAAGGGATTTGGATGTTGGATGGTTTTACTTATTCTCTATCAATAGATCCTATGCTTACCATTGTTAGGAGCCATTTTATCATTTCAGAGAAAAGGGCGTAAAACCTAGACATAGACTTTTATCATGGTCAGCAGATTTATGACCTCCTTTTTTTTTTTTAGCAGAGTCATTGTGATCTCTTGCATAATTTTATGACTTCTGAGTGGATAAGAGAGACAACGGTTGTCCTGGACAATTTCATTTATGCTTTAAATGTCATCCAGGACATGAGATCACTTTGTATCCCCTTCTTCTCCCTTCCTCCAGGACAGGCCTCTGAGGTCTCATTCTCTTCTGCACCTACTACACTTAGCTGTTCTCATCTTATAGTAGACAGTAAATAGTTGTTGTTTGTGGGTATATGTGTTCAACTGGTATAATGTGGTATTTACCACTGTTAGCCTTATCTTGATGCCATTGTCCCTATTTGAGACATAAATAGTTATTTTGTGTATTTCAGTGTCTTTAAGATTTAAAGGATTTTTTTAGATCTAAAATTCTCAATTACTGAATTATCACAAGGTTTTAAACAATATGTTCCTCCAACATCTAAGCCTAAAAAGAGACTGGAAAAAGAAAGCACTTTGTCTCAAACTTTACTGAGAACTGGGGCAGTTCTAGCCAGGCCTAAAGCAGTAATAAATAACCTAACCTCTAGCTACTCATTGTAAAATGGAGTTTATTCCAGTTGTGATTCCAAGGGGGTCATTAACAGCCATGATATGCAAATAAAATATATTATTCTCCTCTTTAAGATGGAATCCTACTCTTAAACTAGTGGGCTTTCTGCAGGAGGAAAAAAGAAGTCACAGAAAGACCTCAGAAAATTTTATAATCTTGTCATCTCACTTTTGCATACAGCATTACTTACTGTACCTTATTGGTGGTTCTTAACTATTGTCTGTCTCATGATATGTTTGTCCAGATTAGCATGTGGATTTACACACATATTTGTAGGAGGATATTTCATAAGATCTAAGTTGTTTATCTTGTTAGCATACGTCAGGCAATCAATTAAGGTAGTATACACTAATCCATACACTTGTGAATATTGTGCCAGGGAGGTTAAACAGCATCAGGGCAGGTTTAGAGGATTTGAGCTTGATACCCTTGCACAAACAGAAGTTTGTGGAGGAAGAGAAAGGCTTCACTTTAGAGAGGTTTAATTTGAAGGCGTGCTGTGATATCTAAAGAAGAAGGTGAAAGTGAACGAGGTCTGCAAGTGTGTGAGAGTTGAGAGGAAGGCAGTCTGGTGTTAATTAAGCTCATGGATTTTGGAGTCAGATTTATAGTATAGCTTTCTAATTTCTCTCATCTCTTTTTCTCCTCCATTAGATGGGGATAATAGAAAAATAATGAAGATTAAATGAAATAATATGTCAATAACATGTCTGCATCACTTACAGTGCCAGTTTCTTAATAAGTGAAGAATAAATAGTATATATTATAAAATGCATCAAAATACCTATACAAAATATCTATATCCACTATGTACTAGGGGCTAGGTACTGATTCGGATAAATTAGTACACAAGACCCTCATGGTTGCTGTTATATGGAATTTAGAATAGTCAAATTGAAGGGATGAGGACTGAATATTGGTGAATTCATGGAAAAGAAAAGAGGGCATTTAAAAATATTTTTTTCTGTATATTTTTCTAGAAGATGTCATTAATGTCCTGCACATCCTCTTGGCTCTCACCTCCCTCGACTCTGAAGGTCATTTTCTGTGAACACCTGTGGCTCTCTGTGCTCTTTGCTTGAGAACGACTTTATTTTTTTGACCAAGGGGATCACCTTAGACGAATATATGAAAAACCAGAAATGCCAGGGAGCTAATACCCCAGTAAGCACCCCTTAGCTCAGGAAAAGATAGGGAGTAGGAGGAGAATAGCCCAGCTTCCTCACTTCTCTTTTGGACAATTCTAAGTTGTGTTCTACTTTGTCTCCCAGATTTCTACAGTGAGATCAAGCTCCAGTTATCCAAAGCCTTGTGGCTAGATGAAACATTCTCTATTGGCCTCATTCTCTGCCTCTCTTGTCCCTTTCTCTAACATCACCAGCCACACTACTACTTACACTTGAATCCATGTGTCAAGGTCTGCTTCCCAGGGATCCCAAACAAGACAAGCACAGATAAGGTTATTGGACTTAGTATTTATAGAATTACCCTCTATCTGGGGTAGACACTGGACTAGTCACTTTACTTGATCTCATCATTCCCCAAAATCACGCAATGTTGTAGCTACTGCCTCATTTTGTAGGTGATAAAACTTAGGGTGAGATAATAAATAACTTGCTAACATTGCTATCACTGGTAAGTAGTTACTGGGACCCTGTAAAGACTCCAATTCTCATACCCTTTCTACCACATTCAGTCACTTAACTTTGACTCTGAAGTTGAACATTCAATGAAAAATCAATTAAATAAGTAAATAATTTTACTGTGTATTAGACTTTGGTAGCCTTTTTTTGCCTAAGATTCTATGGTGGTTATATTTGGCTTGGCTGAAGTTAAGTGGTATATGCCTTTTAAAATAATCTTCCTGTGCGGTATTCATTTTTGTATCCAATTCACCTACAAGTGATGCTGTGTGTGTATGCATGTGTGTGTGTGTGTGTGTGTGTGTGTGTGTGTAAAGAGGACAGAGAGAGACAGAGAGAGACAGGACAGAGAGAGAGACATGGCCAATTTTTTAAATAGAACGTTTTAGACATAGCTTATTTTCTGGCCTGATTTTATTAGTTTGAGGTCTTTATAATTGTCACTGCAACCATGTGTCCAGTTAATTCAAATCTCATTTAAGCCCATTATAGTTCTCTAAAGATAGCTCTGAGATGATGTTATGTAGTTTTTCCTCTGAAGGCATTATAATGTAGCCCCACTAACTTGTCTTTCTGATGTGTCTTAGCTCAGGTTTGTACCCCGCAGAGCCTGAGCCACCCTCCACGTGAGGAACCTAAGACAGAATGTCAGTGTTGCCTTCTAATGATTTCATCTGAATTGCAAAGCGCTGGCTTATGGCCTCCTTCATAACTACAGTTTTAGAAACTACTTTGTATAACTAAGAATGACTTCTTCAAAGGATGCAATAAAAGGGATGCTATGATAACAAAGAGCTGAAAAACACTTGTTGGGTGACTCGGAGATGTGATGCTTGGAGTGAACTTGAAATTTCAACCATGTTTTCCTCCTGCCACTCACTTATTCAAGAGTCTATGATAGGCTTTAAGTTGCCAAATGGACAGAAGCAACATGGGATAATGAGAGAGTGCTGAGTCTTTGGAGGGAAATGGATTTGAATTCAAATACTGACTATAATAACTTTGACACTTTTGGCGCATAGTGGAGGCTGAAAAATGTTTGCTGAATTCCTGTTTTCTAACATAAGCTTTACAAGCCTCAGTTTCTGCATCTGTAGGGTGGGGATAATGCCTACGTCCTTAATAGGATTGTTGTGAGCACTAAGCAAACCCCTGTATGGAAATATTAGAGTAATGCCTGGCATGAAGCAGATAATTAGATAAAGAACACAAATTGATCTACTATTCCATTTAGACACCTAATTAGACATTATTTATTTATCCACCTTTCTCTTAAACACTGCATAGAATCATATTGGTAATTTGGGGGTGCAACCATTTAGACCATAGAATTCTACACTTGGACCCGCTGAGTTTATGTCCTATCTTGCAAAATATATTCATTCCATCCCAATAACCCCATTTCAGCATTAACTTTAAAGTCTAAGTCCAAAGTCTCATCTTAATATCCTCTAAATCAGACATGGATGAAACTCAGGTACAGTTGATCCTGAGGCAAATTCCTCTTCAACCATGAACCTGTGAAATCAAGCATGTTAGGTGCTTCCAAAGTACAATGGTAGGACAGGCATAGGCTAGGTATTCTCATTCCAAAAAGGAGAAATGAGAAAGAAGAAAGGGGTAACAGTCCCACACTAATTCAAAACCTTAAGGCTGGAGAATAATCTTCTTTGATGCAAGGTTCTATCATCCAGGCCACTGCGGGTTGTGACGCATGTGTAGCAGCTGTGGAGCCCAGCATTGGAATGTGGGGAGCAGAGTCTTGTCTGGCATCAGGCAGACAGCACTGAGGCCTTGCCAGTGCCTATGGCTGCCCCTCCTGTGAAATCATTCTGTCTCCCAGGCCCTGGCACTCTGGGCCTGTGATAGGCAGAGCAGCCCTGACAATCTCCGAAATCTCTTCAGGTCATTCTTCCATT
This sequence comes from Varecia variegata, assembly GCA_028533085.1. Lineage (NCBI taxonomy): Eukaryota > Metazoa > Chordata > Mammalia > Primates > Lemuridae > Varecia > Varecia variegata. The sequence goes on from CM052438.1 coordinate 162,400,108, forward strand.
ATCTCGATAAATAGCTTCTCTTGATATGGCAGATTCATGCTAATCTCCTTATCAAAGAGTGACACTTAGCCACACACTTCTCTCCTCCACATGCTTTCCCATTCCTTTTAATATGAACTGGCTGAGAATTTTCCAAATTTTCACATTCTGTTTCTTTTTTGATTAACAATTCTATCTTTATTTCTCTCTATTTGCATTTTACAATAAACACTCAAGAAAAAACAAGCTGCACCTTCAACACTTTGCTTAAAAATTTCCTTAGTCAAATACCCAATTACATTGCTCCCAACTTCTACCTTCTGTAAAACACTAGGGCATGAACACAATTCAGCTGAATCTGAGTTCTTAATCATTTTATAACAGTGGTGGCCTTTCCTCCATTGTCCAATAATGTATTCCTCATTTCCATGCAAGGCTTCATCAGAATGGCCTTCAATGTCCATATTTCTACTAACATTCTGGTATTACCACTTAGATATTCTCTAAAAAGATTAAGGCTTTCTCTATAGCTCTTCTCTATTCCTGGACCCACATCAGAATTGCTCTTAATGGTCCACTCATAGCAATAAATGCATTTTCCACATGAACCTCAGAACTCTTCCAGCTTCTATCCATAACCTAGTTCCAAAGCCTCTTCCACATTTTAGATAGCTGTTACAGAAGCACCCCTGCTTCTTGGTGCCAATTTTCTTAGTCCATTTGGCATTATGTAACAAAATATCATAAACTAGGCATCTCATAAATAACAGAAATTTATTTCTCACAGTTTTGGGGGCTGGAAAGTCCAAGATCAAGGTGCCAGCAGATTCAGTGTCTGGTGAGGGCCCACTTCCTTCTTTATAGATGACTGTCTTCTTGTTGTAACCTCACTTGATGGAAGTGGCAAGGGAGCTCTCTGGGGCCTCTTTCATAATGACACTAATCCTGTTTATGAGGGCCCTGCCTTCATGGCCTAATCTCCTGTCAAAGCCCCACTTTCTAACACTATCACATCTGTGATTAGGCATCAATATATGAATTTTGGAGGGACATACATGTTTAGATTATAACCCCAAATGTTGAGCATATATTAGGTTTTCAAGTGTTTTATCACTGTTGTTACCAATGTTCATACATTCATATTTATTTGATTGGTGTTTGTTTATTGAAAACATTTATGATCCTCACCAAAACAATAACCTTATTCATGTGTAGTGAGTTTATAAAATGCTTTAATCAAAATTAAATTATGGTAATTGAAATTCTTGCCACAAAATCAATTTCTTTACATGTGCATGTATTCAGCAAACATAGTAATTTAGCATCTAATATGTGTAGTTGTTAAGCATACAATAATGAATAAAATTAGTCGATAATATATGCATAAATAGTTATAATATTAGTTTGTGATGATGACCAAGTGGGACAGGTTAAAAAAATTTCAAAGAAAGCATCACTTAGTACATTTTAAGGGAAATAGGAGGGCTAGGTTTAAAAGGTTTAATAATTGCCTTCAGCTCAACAATCCTTCATATTTGGGGGTCACATCCTCTAGTCACAAGATGTCTGTTAATAACATCTCTGACCTCTACCCAGATCCCAGTAGCACCTCCCCAGTATGATGCACAAATCTCCAGATATTGCCAGTTATCCTTGGGAGTCAAAATTGCTCCTGGTTGAGAACCACCGACCTCATGGAATATATTCCATTGTTTGAAGTAATATATTTGGTATTCCTTTGAATCTTTAGAATTAAAACTTAGCAAATAATTTTGTGTAGGAAATCAGCTAAGCATGAAGCCTAAATCAGCCTTTTAACTTGATTTCAAAAAAAAGAAATACTAGTACAAGTTTAAGGTCTTTATTCCTAAAAGTTAAGAACTTCATCATTTTAGCCTGCTTTTTGTGTTGTGTCTTGCAGGGAGACCTAAATTTTAACTGTCAGCTCTGATTCCTACATCATGCCACAAGATTGGAGATGGCTTCGTTTATCAACTATTTGATTAAAAAGATAGTGGATAGTAGTAAGGCTTGGTCAGTATAAGGACAAATGAGCTTATTAAGGGCTGTAAGATCTTCATCTATGGCCTAGAGATAAGGAAAATGGAAGGGAGAAAAAAAGCTTTGATGTTCTTTAAGTTTCAAATTTATAGTGACCTAGGAATAAATTTAAACTGACAAAATTGCCAACTTTGAAGACATAGGTATGAGCCAAAATAAAATCATAACTTCCCCCACTCCCCTGACAGAATGGACACCCCTCTTGGACAAGGGAACCCCAGAGGAAACTTAAAATTGAGTTCCCAGCCATGACAGGATGAGAGGTCAGACACACCCCATTATACCCTCTCCCTTGCTAATGGCCATCAGGATTTTTTCCTCAGGGCTAAGCAGAACCTAATCTTGTGACCCAGACCATCATTCTTTCCTGATAAGAGACCACCCACCAACCATGAAGTGGTTTTAACCAGTCTATAATGCATGCTCAGAGAGGGTTTTCATGTCCTTTCTTTACCTTTTGACATAAGAAGGTTGCTGTTTTCTGAACATGGACTCCATAAAGGGACATTAAGCTTGATTGTGCATACCATGTTTCTCCTTTCATAAATATTCATGACTCCTCCTATAGCTTGTTAAATATGTATATTTGGCCATCGCTCAGTATAAATTATATAAATTCCTGTTCCCATTGTCCCTGCCTTGAAGTGTGTGTTCTGGCTTCTTGCAAGGGCTCTGCTTCTCAGCCTGTTGGAATGGCCACCCACAGGCTGCAACCTTTTATGAGAAATAAAGTTCTCCTTTCCAAATTTATGAACCTCATCATTTTCTTCAGTTAATGTACATACGAAACCTAAACTACTGAAATTTTACTAAGAAGAAGGACCTTGGGCAACTTAAAGAATAATCAATTTTATAATGTATGTAAATATATATATATTTAAAAATTTGTCCTAGACAAATAATTATGTAACGGCTACAAAACTTATAATAATAACAATAGTAGTAATAATAGACCTTAGGCTTTAGCTTCTTTTTCTGAAAGTGACTTGAAGAAAAAAAATTCTCCAAACTTAACATGGCCGCATGCTGTGTAATTATCTTTAAATCACAAACACAGCCTAGAAGATCTCTCTTTTAAATGCAAATGAAGGTCCAAGCAAAAAGCTTTAAAAAATAAAAATCTTCCTTCCAGCAGTAGAGCATCTTTATGGTCATTGTCCTTGTAGAAAAGGAAGTAAAGACAGCATCCAGTTCTATGAATCTATAGAAAGAGAGTTGTAGGATACACTCAGATCCCCAGAGTTGGTATAAAGATTATTTTAAAGTGGAAACATTTGAGCTACAGAAGATGCAGAAAAAAATATCTTACCTGAACTTCCCTTTATCTGACTAAAGCAGAGCCTCCTGAAAATACAGCTGGCATTAACCCCTCTCTAAGGGAGTTTTCTACAAATTCAGCTGCCATGGAGACAGAATACCCATTTCCATTAGCATCAGAAAGCCCAACAGAACCTTCCATACTCTCCCATTTAAGCCCTACCCACCCCCCTTGAAGTTGGTGTTTAAATATAATCCTTCATTTTGGGCTATTCTAAGATTTACTTCTTATATATGCACATGTAAATAAACCTTGTCTTTTCTGCTTTGGTTACTCTGTTTATTGTCAGCAGACCCGAACCACCAGACCCAAGCTGGAATAGGAAAAAGTTTTTCCTCATGACAACATTGTCTATATGCTTTAGCTTTGTCAGTGCACCAATGAGAAGGTTAAATAGATTGTAATTCTCCTCACAATATATTGTTTTCACTATGTCTGCAAAGATATGTGATTGTTATTTACTATATTAATTATAGATTGCTAGAGTTGAAAGATAACATTCCTCTCTTTATGCCAAGAAGGAAGTGAAACCCTGACAATTTTAAGTGATGGACTCAATGTTGCATGACTGAATTAGAAGAGCTGGAATAAAAACTGAGTTTTTCTAATTCTTAGAGAAGCATAACTCGTGGTTCAGTGCCCCCAACCAAATCAGACTTGGATTGAGGGGAGGGCAAGGAAGGACGTGCTGGGGACAGGAAACTTCCTCTGTAGAGCACTTGTTCCATTTAACAATGAAAATATTGTTGGGGCTCAGAAAATGATACTCAGAAGGATACTCAGAAGGATGGTACTTTGGCACGCTGATTACTTTGAACTGATAGAGATTAGAAGAGCCTCAGAAGCAGGAAATTTTCTCTGAATTTCTTGCACCTTCCTTTTTCCTTCCTTCATTCGTCTGCTAAAACAAATCATGGAAACTAGAAATCTTCCTCAAGGCCCCCCCGTTAAAAAGCCCTGTGTTTCTGCTTAAAGGTGGGAAGGCCGTCTTTGGAGATGCTAGTCTGCCACCCTCCTTATTTGCCAGCAAATTAATAAACTTCTCTTTCCTTTTCTTCAAAGCACTTGTCCTCCTTCTTCATTCTCACTGATTTGGCCTCAGGGGTGAGTACCGAACTTTTGGTAGTAACAAAAGCATCTGAACAAAGAGGCTTTGCTGGGTTTCCCTTTTAGTTTATTACCATTAGATCATACCTTTTTTTGTCCAATCATTTCTACACAAGTGTTCATTCTTCATCAAACCTAAGCATAAAAATAGAAATTTTCCCTGGGTCTCTGGGTTTTCATTTCTGAAGATGCCCGTGTCACATAAAACCTTGATTAAATATGTTTGTTATGCTTTTCTCATGCTAACCTGACTTTGGTTGCAAGGGTGTCAGCAGCCATGTACCTTGCAATGGATGAGGGGAAGATACTACCATTTTGCCTCTACAGCATAGAGTAAGATCCCCCTTCCTATTGATGATAAAGTTTTTGAAGCCAAAGGCAATACATGCCCTTCATTAACAAAAATAGCATGATGTTACTGACTTTCAGATCTCAGGATACGTGATGTGGTCCCAGAATATAGGCTAATTTGGGGAATAGGAGATATAGTAGGAAAAAGTCAAACCCACTTTAAAGTGAATGTTATACTAATTTTAAAAATATTTTGCATGAATTATTTATAACAGTTTCTGGGGAAGATTTTTATTCACTTCTTTTTTTCTATTTTGTTAAAGCAACACATTTTAAATAGGCCCATTAAACTAATCTAGCCAATCTCCCTGTGATAGGCTTGTGATTCATTATGCTACTGTGTTTATGATGTTTGTTGGCATGATGATCCATGTAAAAATAATTATGATACCATTTTATTTATCTAGTCTCAGGTTATTTGACCCATTCCAAATAAATTCTTGTATTTACAATCACTTAAAAAGGGACAACTAGGCTGGGTGCCATGGCTCATGTCTGTAATCCTAGTACTTTGGGAAGCCAAGGTAGGAGGACTGCTTGAGGGTCTTTATTTGAGACCAACCTGGGCAACATAGTGAGACCCCACTTCTACCAAAGAGTAAAATAATTAGCCAGGCACTGTGGCATGTACCTGTAATCATAGCTACTCAGGAGGCTGAGGTGGGAGGATCACTTGAGCCCAGGAGTTGAGTCTATAGTGAGCTACAATCAGGCCACCACACTCCAGTCTGGGTGGCAAAGTAAGACCCTGTCTCTAAAAAAACAAAAACAAATTTAAAAAAGAAAAAAGTAACTCCCTTTATAAAAAAAGGGACAAGTAAAATACACTTGTGCACTAAGTAAAATTAATGGCTCCTAATGTGCCTCAGAGATCCTGGGCCCATAACTTTTCCTCTAATAACATATTAGGATCTTCATGCAAGTACTTTTATTTTTTTTCTCACTTAAACATTTTATTTAAACTTCCCTGTGATACAGTTGGCATGTTTGGGAGATGGAATTGACTAAATGCCAAGTAGAAATCTGATGTGAATTTTATGGAGTGAGGCTATATAGAAACCTGTGCATGAACAGATTGGCTACGCAATGTACTACGCAACCCAGTAACATGCTATATCAATGCTGTCACTTTTCATAGTCCCTGAATCAATGGTTTTTGGCATCTTAATGACTTGTTCTGTCCAGTGGTTTAGTTGGACACTGTTGTCAATGCAATCATTGTAAGAGTATCAAAACACTGAATCAAGTGTTCTCTAGTTTTTTTTTTTTCCTTCCTCTGGATTTTGTAAGTGAAACTCATACTCAACTAATTTGCTTTCTGCAGGAAGCCCATTGTTAACTTCATAAGCTCCTTCCATATTACAAAAACAAAAGAGTACTAAAAAATTATTACTAACATTGAGAAAAGAAAAAAAATAGGTGAATACGATTGTTTTGTTCCTATTAGATATTTTTTTTCTTATTGCAAAAAATAAGAAGAGGTATTTTCTCTCTTCTCCTTTTCTCTTGGACATTCAAAGAATTATAGGGTATTAAGGAACAAGATGATCAGCTATTCTATCATATGTTGACAATGTATTGAAAAGAAAATAACCTTTTTGTTATCCGAGATCACCAGTTGCTCAGCATTGGAAAAATCCTGGGAAAAGTGCTAAATGGATTGTCAGTGGGGATGTTTTCAATTCAGCACAGTTTTCTTTCTGTATGCCTTCCTAAAGGCATCATTTTAACCAATGAATATTTGCTGCTGTGTGCCTTACCAAAGAAGGATGGACTCAAACAAAGGAAGGGTGCACTGGAATCTTCAGAATGTCTTGCTTGCCTGGCAGGCCAGCTCTTCTTTATTAGGAAACAGGACTGTTGAACTTGTAATGTTGCATTCTGTTTTTCTCCTTCACTCCTGTTGATTAATACCAGGGCATGGGCAAATATCTCCTCACCAAGGGCAAGTGTAAAAATGCTTGCCACAGATCCCTGATGAATAATTTAAATTAAACCTAGAACCTTTGTCTTCCCTTATAGAATATTCTTTGCTGAGATTTTTTCTTTAATGACATTTAGACTAGATGATATATATGTCAATTTCCAGCAATATTTATGATTTTTCAAAATTCAGTTTCCCATTTGGCAATATATGTGGAGTAGACTATCTTATTATTATTTCAAAATATTTGCTGCCTTTTCCTGGGGAAGGATGAAATTCTTTTCGCCATTGATTAACAAAATGGGAGTGGCAGTTTTTATCACCAAGGTATAGGTTACCAAGTTCTGCCACAATAACCAGTAATGTTCCAGCTAGAGTGCTCTCTCAGCATCAGACCTGAAATGTATATAAAGTTTCAATAAGGAATTTTATTTTGTTGTTGTAAGCTGCTAAGATTTAGGAATATTTGTTACCACAGGGCAACCCAGTTTATGCTGATACGCTGTCTCTTATGGAGACTTGAGGGAAAGTAAAGGCAAACTATTATTTGACAATGACTATTATATGCCAGGCAATTTTTATATTCCAATTCAGTAAGTTATTACTAGGAGAATTACTTAAGTAATATGCATAATTTAAATTGTAGTAAAGTGTACTTGGGATCCAGAATAAATATTTTCCCTTTTTTGGGTCTCTAAATTCAGCCGAAGATTAGCTCTTCTTTTCCTGAGGCAAAATGACTGTTTGCCTTATGGTTATTTCTTTTTATTCTGTGCCAAGGCTTGCTGATTTTGATTAGGGCAGTTATACTTATTTGAGTAAGGGTAAAAGGAAGAAAAGCAAAATGTACTTCCTCAGCATAGTGTGTTTATTCTTCTTAGACATGATGTGGAGCTGAAGTACCAAGATTTCTAGATGAGTATCAAAAAATACTTAGAAGGTACATAATGGACACAGCCACCCAGCATAAATATCAGTGAACTGTGGATAATGCTCTCAGTGGCAAGATGTGAGAAGAGGTTTTCCTGCTCATAATAATAGGAACATATTCATTAGACTCTCAATTGGAGCTCAAGCCCAAGAAGTTTCAAGTATGATTGATACCAGGCCAATGTTAGCAGAAAAACTTGGGCAAGCTTCCAGAGAAACTTGTGTTAGTTTTGTAATAACTAAAGGATAACATTTATAGCCCTGCACTGGGGTTACAAATTTTGTTTCAGTGGGACCAGTTCATTAGGGTGGTCTTCTCTCTGTCACAGAAGGAACTTTGATTACAAATGTCAGAAACCCAATCTCACTAACTTGAACTCAAAGGAGAACTTATTGTTCATTTACCATTAAAATCGTTTAGTTTTAAATGGTGGAGTTATTTCACAAAAGCCTCCAAGGGTAATGTTTCAGCAATGGCTTGATTTAGGAGTTTACAAATCATTGGAGATAGTGTCTGCTTTTTCCCCTTCTGGTCTTTTTATCTTTGTGCTGGTTTTCTCCTCAAATAAGCCCTTGACAGGTGGTAGGAAAAATGGCCACTAACAACTCCAAACTTAAATCAGCCATACAATTTGAGATTCCAGAGAAGGGAAAATCCTTTTTCCAAAATAGGTAAAATCAAGGGAGAGCCTCTAATTGAGTCATCTCGGGTCATGTCCTAATCACTGTGGCTTGGGGATGGAGCAGTCTTGTTGTCCAGATTGGTATCATGTGCCACATGTTTAATAATGGGAGAGGGAAGAGTCTCAGCTAAGCTGTATGGAATGGATTTTCCACATGAAGAAGGATGCTGTTACCAGAAGGAGAAAGGAAGAGAAGTATGTTGCAAAGACGAAAACAGTGGCTAGACCAGAACACTACTCATATCCCCTTTGGTTGGACAATCTTGTGGCCAGATGAAGTTATAGTTTGTCTTTGTTCTTGTCAGCAGAAAAGAACCCAAACTCTCTAAAATAATTTAAAGAGGTTTATTCTGAGCCAAGTATGTGTGACCATGGCCTGGAAAGCTACACTTCAAGAAGTGTTGAGCAAGTGGTGGTCCTACCGTGATTGGGTTACAGTTTGATTTTATAGATTTTAGGGAGATAGGAATATCACATAAAGTCATAAATCAATACATAGAAGGCATACATTGGTCTGGCTCCAGAAGGCGGGATATGTCAAAGCAGGGGATTGCAGGTTTTAGGTGAGCTTAAAAATTCTTTGATTTGTATTAATAATTGGTTGAATAAATGAAGCTTTGTCTAAAGGCTTGAAATGTTTTCAGTTAAGATAAGGAAGTCTGCTTATCATAGACAAGCCAACAGGCATATACCAGGACTCAAATGATCTGTTAAGTAATTGATGACCTGCAGGTATGGTTTAACCTTTGTCTCACATGGCTTTTAGGCTTGTTAATGATTTTATATCTTATTGTTACAAAGAATAACTTCAAAAAGGATAGAGCATAACTAGGCATGTCTGACGTCCCTTCTCATGGCTGGCAACTCAGCTTTAAGGTGTTTTTTATTTAGGGTTGCCTTGGCCAAGAGGAGGTCCATTCAGTTAACTGAGGGGCTTAAGATTTTATTTTAGTTTACACTCTGGAGTTTAAGTATTCATTAACAGCATGGGAAGTCTAGTCATGTAAGCACAGGCATTGTTGAATATTGCTTTCTCCAACATCACAATCTATTGATAAGGCAAAGATGAGTTTATTGTTTACCTTGGTAAGAGACAACACCACTTCCAAAGCTTTGATAGTGTTTCAGAGAGGAAAATATCTAGTTAGAATTTACTGATAATTGAAAGTTAAGGTGTATCTTTCAATACCAGCATTGTAAGGCAGAGGGGTTAATTAAGATTGGATAAGAATCGTGGTGTAACAGTTTAGGATTGGTGAAAGCTGCAAAGCAAGGATTTTCAGGCAAAGGGTTCAGAAGATTCTTAGGGCATACCTGTTTATACTTTCTGTTGAAGAGCGATGGATCTTTCAGGAGATTTTTGTAATGAGTAATCCAGTTATTTGCTTGAGCAAGAGACTCATAGAATAGTAGAGCTATGCTAATGAAGCCAATAGAATAATAGTCATGTTAATGTAGACAGTAAACTCTATGAGGAGAAGTAATTTTGTTCCTTAGTGTCCAAGCTGTGTGTGAGAACAGATGTTTTTACTTCTCAGCATCTTTTGACCTAGAAAAAATGTAATGGCATAAAAATGTTTTTAAAATTCTTTAAAATAGTAAACATTCATTTAAGATAAAAAGGTAATTTAATTTATTTAACAGATGTTAAAATGTGAATAAGATAAGATAAAGATAAAGTATTAAACTTTTAAATGTAAAATGTCTTTTTAAAACTTAAGGAAATAAATATGTTTTCCATTATTCTTCACCCAGCTATTTTAAACAAAGATTATTATAATATTCAGGATGGTATTAAAATTTAAATACACTTTACTATTGAGAAGAAATGTTTTGAACTCCTTTTGATTTTCCTCCTAGTTTTGAGGCAGCCTCTCTTCTGATTGCTCTTATCTTTCTGGAGCAGCTTCTATCCTGGAGCTCTATTCCTTGGTGTTATTGAGAAAAACACTTTATTGTTTTTGTTTTTTTCCTTGCAATCCTCTCTTTGGGTTGAAGGTTTGATCCTATCTTTTCTCTTTTCTATTATTTCCTTTTGCTACAACCAGTAGCATATGATACACCTTGATTTAGGTAACCTGAATTATTTTAAAGTGTCCAAAAGCTTAGGATCACAACTATTTTGATACTGCTTATGAATTTCTTTATAGATATGCTATGTTTTGAAACTCTGAGATCAGAATTCAGTTGATGAGTAAATGTCAAATGCTCTATAAATGTAAATTGCAGTGTGGATTTTCAGACAGTCTGGAAGTGTAACTACTGTGTAAAATACACAGACCTATAGTGTAAATGGAGGTAGCTGTGTTGGAAATAAAGTGCCTCTAACGATGTTTTGACTGGCTTTTCTGTTACATGAGCCACCTATTGTCCTCATTGTCATCTGTGTGTGTGTGTGTTTGTGTGTGTATTTTTTTTTATTTCTCTGTCTGCCATGGCTTTCCCAGGCTCCCGGTCCTCCTATTTAGGCACTGACCTGTTAGCATCTCCATATGGCAGCCGGTCAAAATAAACAAGGGATGGGCTACTTCCTTCCACCAGGCAATTGTCTCTAACATGGAATTTCAGTTGTAACAGAAGCACTAAAATGTAATGAGACACCCAAGAAGGTTCTGGTTTCTTTCCTGTGTTTGAAAAAGTGCTACCATCTTCCCTCCCAGAGGGTACACTATACTCAGGAAGCTGTACTCTTCTCTTCACACTGAAGTAAACCATATGACAACTTTTGACCCATAGGAGGAAAAACTCCTTATCTACAGTGCATAAGCATCTCATGCTAGAAGTCACGGAGGAAAGCTTGAGCAGTTTAGACTCAAGTGTCATTTAGAATGCACTTATTGCACTTATTGCTCAGATAGAGTTTCCCCTTCTCTGGATAAAATGTATAAGCACTCACATAAGCCCCCTGGACACACCGCCCCCCCCCACATACACACACACACACACACACAGGTGGGGTAGGGAGAAAGAGAGGAAAGGAAAACCCACAAGCTTGTGTATGAAATTGCTTTCTTCAGACAAAACAGATCTATAAGGAAAGTCCTTATCAAAGCAAAATTGCATCTTGACAAAGTTAAACAGGAAAGGAAGACTTTAAGGCTATTGCAGTAGAAGAGGCCCAGTGCATGAGCTCAACTCTACTGAAACAAAATGCTGCAGAGCTTTTAAGAGCTGGGGTCATGGTGGGGAATCATAGTCCATCCTTGTTTGCTAATTGGCCTTACCCATAAAAAAAAGTTAACTTTCTATCTTCAAGGCAGGAGGTAGTTTTGCAACTTAGAGCAAGACCACCACCCTCTCACAGAGACTGGGAGATAGGAGTCCTATTTTCCTTGATGATTGATTACTTTTCTAAATGATGGTTCCCAGGTTTTTGAGAAAGGCATTTCCAGGGTTGTAAAACTGGCAAGAGACTGGGCATACACTTCAAAGGGGCAGAGAAAGAATTTACAATTACAAATTCTCTAATGTAAATGCTCTAAGGGAAGAGAGATCAGGGTCCCAGAGACAGGAACATGCCTGTCTAAAGTTTTGTCAAGCTGAGGAAAAAGTTAAGGCCATCTTGGTCACATGTCATGGAGGTCACTTCCTATATTCATCTGGAAGTTTCTTCACAAAAAAAGATATCTCCCTTGGCATCATTCTGGATGTGATATGGCACAATTCACATACATGAAATAGGCTGATGCCTCTGGAGATTGAGCTGGAACTACTGGGACTGCTATTGCTACTAACTTTTTCCCCATTTAGCCATTCATTCTCTTGGGTTAACCTTTTACCTTGGGATTCTCTTCTTATAAGCAAACATATTTGGATATGTATATACATTCTTATATTTACTTGCATATATGTCTATATTTATTTGAATATATATTTAAGCATATTTAAATAAATATACAAACATCCTCAGTATCTGCAGGGACTTGATTTCAGGAACCTCTGTGTGTGCTAAAATCCATGGATGCTCAAGTTCCTTATATAAAATGGTGTAGTATTTGCATATAACCCCTATGAACATCCTCCTGTATACTTAAATCATCTCTAGATTACTTGTAATACATAATACAATGTAAATGCTATGTAAATAGTTGTTATACTATATTGTTTATGGAATGATAAGAAAAAATCAGTACAGAATAAACCATCTTTTTAAAATATATTTTATCTGCATTTGGTTGAATCCACAGATGCAGAACCGACAGATATGGAAGGCTGACTGTATGTTAATATATATTTTATATGTTTATTGAAACATAAATTTGGATATATATGTTTAAAGCAAAATGACCTTCAAGACTTTAGCACGTAGAGCATAAAGAAGATTAAAATAGCACAGGAAGAAGGGGAAATAATTTTTATTATATTTTTACTAAGAATCATGCAGTCTTCAGCCCTCTGCTGTTCCTCACTTATCACAACAAACTTATGAAGTATGATGGTCCTCGTTTAAAATGGAAGTGAACTCAGAAAGTTAATGTCACTGAATAAGGTCATGCTGCTAGTGAGGGGTAGAGCTGGGATTCTAACACGAGACTGTAATAGATTTCTTCTTTTGTGATATGTGATCACTGACAGCTTTGAGGCACCACCTTTACATTTTTCCCTTCTGCTTCACATCTGAACAAGCCCATAGAAAAGGGGAAGCAGATCCTATAAATCCCCACAAGGAGGATTCCTCACCCTGGTCCTACCCCTAACCTCAATAAAGACCAAACATACTTGCCTCTTCCTTCACTCAAACTGCTTGGGTGCCTGCCCTGCTCTATTAAAAATGAAATCCCATTAGGTGATTAATTAACCTTTTTATACACTCTTGGTGATGTGTTGCTATCAGTCTTGATGTTCGTATCACTTTTGGGTATGAGATTGATCCTTCCCTCTGCAGGCAGGACAACTCCAAAGCAAACGCTATGAAAAATGAAAAGGGGAGACAGGCCCTCTACGAACACACATCACCACTGCATACTTCAGTGGCCAAAATTCTTCATGTGCCTTTAGCCACAGGACCCCTCCCCAAGCCATAAACAATTCTCAGACAGAAAAAAACCTCATTTGAAAGAAAAGCAGTTTAAACACAATTTGCAATGATTATATATTTGAATTTTGGTTCATTTTCCTTTCCATATGCTTTTGGTTCTAACAATTATAAATTGTAGTCATGTGGATAGTAGGAACCAAAGTAAACTTTATTACAATAAAGGACTATGGTTTAAGGCTTAGTTTTCCCTTCTTTGTTCTGTTATGAATATAATGAATTTTTTTAAAAATAGAGGGCCTGTTGCTGAGCTAGAAGACAAATGCTATGTAGCAATAGTAAAGGCAGAACATCTTATGCATCTTCTAAAAGATTTAGTCAAAGAATTGTCCCTGTGGGTAGTGAACATCTGTTTTATCTAGCTTCCCCTTTCCAATTCTCTGATAACAGAACTGATTTTCCTCTGAGGAAGCTATTCCATATGTTTCAACAGAGCTAAGTCCTTTAAATTCATAACAGTTGTCCCAGACACAGATGTGGTCACATTGAGCTTGAGCTACGAAAGTACTTTATCCTCTTGAACCTAATAGTAGGTTTAGAAATGGGCACAAGGCTCAATTCAGGCCAACCAGACTCCTCTCTGGGCATCTTTTGCCAGAACCTTTAGAATAATGGCATCTTTCACTGGGATTGCTAGGCAGGTAGGGTGTGTACCTAAAGTGCTGTCATAGGTGGTAGTTTTCACTCTCTGAGGGCAGATTCATTTGAGAGACAGAAAATGACACCAGGCTCTAAAATGTAATTCCTAAAACCAGTTGTCTTTGGAAGTTTCAGTTACATAAGCCAAAGAACTCTCCCTTTCTGTCTAAGCTAGTTTGAATTGAATTGAGTTTCTATTACTAGTGATCAAAAGTCTAAACTATATATGTGCTATTATACCATGTCATGAAAGAAGTACTGTGTAAAGTGACTGCATAATTTATCGTCCAAATCAGCACATTTTTGTAAATGAAAATGGACACTATTCATACTTACGTAGGACCCAACTAGGACATATGGTAACCTCAGTAATTGGGCCCGTACCATATTACATCACATATTTTCTAACCTTGTAATAGCTTCTTCCATGCCCGTAGGTGTTTTAACATATACTTTGTGTGTAGGAAAACAGCTTTTAAAAATAACTGCCACTGAAGATTGTGCCCAGGCTTTAGCTCTCTACCTATGCCTGTCTGTCTGTCTGTCTGTCTATCTGTCTATCATCTATCTATCTATCTATCTATCATCCATCTCCTTTAAATGACTTATAAGTTGGGGGAGAGACTAGTTTACAGATAAATTACCTGGAGTAATAAATAAAGATCATCTGTCAAGGTAGGAGTCCCAGAGTGGAGAAGAGACAGACATAGGGTAAGCAGCCCTATGTGTGACCGTAGTGGCATGCACTCTGCTTTGGCCTAACCAACAATACTTCCTTATTTCTTTCTCTTTACTCTTCTTTGCTCTTTATATAGCAGTGTGCTTAGGCACATGGGATTAAATATAATTGTTCTAAGGCAATTTTAATAATTTAATTCCCCTTTGTTAATGAATGATCTTTGGAAGGCTTTTTGTCCTGTAGCCAATGGGATGTAAAGAGAAGTCTACTGGTGATTCCTAGCAAAGTGTCTCTTTACTGAGAGAGGCATAAGAAGATAACATTGTTTTGCTTTGCATTCCTTTCCCACCCATATTTCTGTTTTGGGTACTATGCATTAAACTTAATGACTGAAACTGTGGCAGTGATTTTGTGTCCATGAGGCAATAAGTCTGGGGGTAGGAATCAGCATACTGAGGATGATGGTGTGGAAACATATAAAGTTTTGGGGTTTCCTTAATGGCATTGCTAAGTTGTAAAATCATTCCTAAGATTCCTGCCTCCAGACTTGTTAAATAACGAATTTATGTTTTATTGGTCAAGCCATCGTCAGGGAGATCTGTTGCTTTCACCTGAAAGTATCCTAATTAATACAGGAGGTGCAAATTTGGCATCAGGCTGTCAGTGTCCCACATCATGATCATGCACTACAGATGGGCAAATTCTACAGACAGTTTTCACCCAAAGTCTCACAGCAACACAAATGTTGCCCCTATATTTTTCAAGAAAGCTAGAACTGTCTAGAGAGGACTCCTGTTGCCCACATAAAATCTCTCTTTCTACCTCTCTCTCTCCCCCTTCTCCACCCCCTCCTCTTCACCTTCCCTCTCCCTTCTCCCCTTCCCGTTCTCCCCTCTCCCCCTTTTCATTCTGCTAGGGCAAATCATTTCCCAGGTGTAGATATGGGAAAAAGTCAATAAACATGTATGAGAAGGCCACAAATATCTCCTTGGGTACACTTTTTTTGTTTTGACATCCAATCTCTGCACTGACTTTATAACCATTTCCTGACTAAATGTAAGAGTAACGAAGAGTACTATTGCAAAGAAACTAATTAATAGATTGGCTGTTCTAAAAAACTTTATAAACCCTATATAACTTAGGGCCATCACCTCTCTCAGTGCTTGGCAGATAGCAATATTACCTCAGCGTATTGAACTTTCCACATACTACTGCCTCCAAACTTCCATTTCCAAGTATCACTTTGAGACCACTGGATGGTGATGGAATGAGCACTGGTATAGCCAATCAGAGGCATGGGCTTAAGTCACAGCTTTGCTACCAGCAACACCTGCCACTCAAGGCAGCTTGTGGAAGCCCTTAGGAGATTTCAATTTTGTAGTCTAAGTGAAGAATTCAGATGAGAGAATTTAGATTTCTAAAATTTTACATTCAGTATTCAAAGAGATGCCATTTCAGGAAAATAGGTTGCATAGCACAGTACCATTGTCAGAGGTGGCATGGAAAGGTGTGTTGAGAAGTGTATGGACTAAATAATGGCCCCCAGAGATATCAAGGACCTAATCCCTGGAACCTGTGAATGCTATCTTCTATAGCAAAAGGGTCTTTGCATATGTGATTAAGTTACAAATCTTCAGGTGGGGAAATTATCCTGAATTAGTTGCGTGGGCACTAAATGTGATCACCAGGATCCTTATAAGAGAGAGGCAGATTTGGCTACAGAAGAGAAGGATATGTGACCACACTGCTGGTTTTGAAGATGAAAGAAGGAACCATGAGCCAAGGGATGCAAGAGATGTAGCTTTAGAAGCTGAAAAAGGTAAGAAATGGATTTTCTTCTGAAGGCTGGGAGCACAGCCCTGCCAACACCTTGAGTTTCCATATCTGTCCAGAACTGTGAGAGTTTTGTTTTGTACTATTTTAAGCCACTAAGTTTGTGATAATTTGTCACAGTAGCATAGGTAAATAATCCAATAAGAATGGTGAAGTCTTGACCTTAGCAGAGATGTGGACTAGGATATATCTGAGATTTCCCATTCTTAATGGAAATGAGTGGTGGTAATTGCTTTACTGTTTATCTTCTGGCTTAGAAGGCAATGAATCTAAATATGTGGTAATAGCTTTGTAATATTTTTTGATTTTATCTGAATACTACACTCTTATGTGGAGCCTTTGATATGTATGTGCCTATAAGTTGCTCTTCAGTTCTAAACAAGCTTTCCTTCTAAGTTATAGTTGTAGACAACAGCAGGCTTGGTGTGCCTAAATATATGAATCACTTTTAACATTTATCTCACTTAGTTGGTGTTTTTTACAGTGGCTTCTAACCTATGGCATGTATCAAAACAAGGAATTCTTAAAAGCACAATTTCAACCCTATGTAACCAATCAGAATTTCCTTAACATATTTATTTTTAAATTCCTCTACAGAGATTACTAAATACACAAAAACTTGGAAAAAATTGACTCGCTGAGTCACTGCCATTGACTGATACACTTTGAAATACTCAAAATATTTCCTCTTGGGTAACAAACATATTTGACAACTTTCAGCTCTCTCTCATGGTATCCATGTTTCTGTGATCTTAAATATATGTGAAATCACACCAAAAAGGCTCACAAATGTTTCTTAAAAGTGCATTAAATAATGCTAAATATAAGATTTATTTCTAAAATGCTTTCTATTTTAGGAAATTACTAGTCTGCTGTAGGCTAGATAGCATCTCAGTAAATTTAATATAATCCATTGCTGACTGGAGAGACAGAAAATATTGCTGTTCTTTCCCAGTTTACAGAAATACTAAATTAAACCATATGAAATTACTGTTTTTGAAGGGCAAAAATGTTTGAATGCTGGCATTTTCATATGGTTTAACCTATTAAATGAATTTGTTAATAAAGAAACTCAAATCAAAGAAACTAAATTATGCCAATAATTTAAAAAATGAAATATAATAGATAGGTAAATAGAAGTGTTAGGTAGGTAGTTAGGACCTCAGACTCTTCCTGGGACTCTGTTCTGTAAGATAACAGAGTAATAATTCCATTAACACTTTTGTACCTACTGTCTAGTTTAAGAAATGGAACTTTACCATTAACTTTATACCACCAATGAGTCCCCAAATTTGTGTTTATAATTTTTTGGCTTTTATTATAATTTATCATATGTAGATCCTTAAATAAACAGAAAATATTTTGCCCGTATCAACTGATTAGGAAAGCCGGCTCTCTCAATAATCAAGTGTTCATTCGTGCTGTGGGGAAGTTGGGGAGGGGTTGGTCTTGACCATTGACTAATGGTGCACCATTGGTCAGTTTGCCTTTCCCTATTCCAATATCACAGTTTTAGTTATTATAGCTTTGGAATTTTTATATGAGTTCTTGGTATTTTAATATTTTTTATTTTTTGTTTTTTCTCCTCTGCCTTTCTCTAGTAGAAGGTCTCCACTTTATCTTCAATTTTACTGAATCTATTTTCTAAAGGTCAGTTCTGCTTTATTTAGCCTCCAATGCATACTTTAATTCAGCTATTGAAATTTTCATTTCCTTGCATTTTTTTTTTAAATCTGACCTTGTCACCTTGCCCCATAATTTCTTTGTAAAAAGAAAAGGTGTCCATGACATAGGAACAAAAATACCTACTAAGACAAATAAAGGAAGAGTGGTTTTAATAGAAAGAAAAGAAAAACATTATTCCTCCCAAATAAATATTCTATTTAGGATGTCCTACCAAACATCTAATAGATGATCTGGTTCCACTAATAAATTCTTATTAGGGTGTCTGTACTCTTAATAAGGTATCTTTTGGGTGATTTGGCAATGAAGCTGTGAAACAAACCATTTATTAGGCTTAAAACAACACCATTTATTAAGCTCATATTCTGCTGGTCAGAAATGGATCTGGGCTCACTAGGGCAGTCTTCGTTCTTGCTTGGCTGAGCTCATTCATGAGGTTGCTGTGAGGCGTAAGTCAGCTAGGGTTGGCTGGTCTAGGACAGCCTTACCCTAGACAGCTCATTTCTGCTCCACGTGGGTCTCTCATCACCCTTAGCTAGCTTGGGCTTGTTTGCATGGCGAGTAAAAGCAGAAGTATGCAAAGACTCTTGAGATTTAGGTTTGAAACTGGCCCAACATTACTTCCACTGCATTTCATGGATCAAAGCAAGTTAAAAGGCCAGCCTTGATTCAAGGGCAGGGGAAAGAGATTCCATTTCTTCAAAGTCACATTGCAAAGGACGAAGATACAGAAAGGAGTGAAGGATTATGGTCATTTCTTATATTCTGTCATGGGCAACGTTCTGTTTCTCAAGTATTGATGTACCTTTTGAACAAGTTCCATGTTGTTTATTTTGAAGCTAGGGAAGGTCTAGGCAGAACTATTAGGCATGCAAAAGGATGTTTACATTGCCCAAACACCCTAACTTCTCAACAACCTAACTGGACCAAAATTTCTTCAAAATATTCTTTCCTTGAGAAGACTGGAATTCTTGTGTTGTAATTTTTCCCCGAAGTTTTCCACTACTATTTTGCTAAGAAGTTGAGACAGCCTGCATCAGGTGTTTCTAGCCATTTTAAACTGGAAGACCAAGCTTGATATTAAGATTGCTATTTCTTATTCTAGGTCAGAAGGTTGTAAGTAATATTCACGCGCTCTCAAAATAACTATCATAACACCATGTTTTGACTACTCCTTATTGGAACTTAATTTTCTAAGAAGTTACTTGCATGCCAAAGAAGAATTTCTTGAGTTCAATTTCTTACAAGATAATTCATCTTTGTCCCATGCTCCTTACTACCTGCACTGAGACCTGTTATTGTTTCCGAGCTGGCACTGTTTGAATTGCTTCTTGTTTACCCTTCTGAACCTACATCAATCAGGCTGTCAGTATAGACATCCACATTTACATAACTAATGGCAATCCTGCTTGGTGTCATTTCAGTTGGTGCTACAACTAGAGATCTCATTTACACACTGGTGACCTTCCAAATTCCACTTCTGTTAATTTTATATGTAGGTCCTTCAAGTTCACACTGCAAGCTTACTGAGAGTTTAAAGAAATGCTCTGAAGACCCTTGTCCATTCTAGTTTCTATCTGGTTTTTTTTTTGTTTGTTTGTTTGTTTTTGGTTTTTTTTTTGGTTTTATTCATTACCTCAGCTATTCATTTACTATCTTATTGATTTAACAATTTTTTCTCCGATATTTTAGCATCCTCGTGGCCTCACTTTCTTTTTTTTTTTTTTGCCATGGAATCTAAGAAAGCCCAAGCTGTATACATCAGACTACTCTATTGTTTTTCCCAAGCTAGTGCTTGTGCCCACACTGTGCCACCACATTGTTTGTTTTGATGGAATTTATTAATCATTTAAGGTAAACTTTCATTATTTTTAGTGGAACAAATAGATTTTACTTTTTTAAAAAGTTTATTAAATTAACTGGTATTTGACTGGATTGATTGAAGTTTCTATTTTTGGTTTCCCATTTTATCAATAATAATCAGAAAAGCCCAGGTTGTAAATGTTATGAGGAACTAGTTGGGTTTTCTTTACCATTTAGAAGTTCATTGCTTTCTCTAATTAGCATTTCTAGGTATGAACTAAATTAAAAATCCTAGGCCCTGCTGCTGACTGAACAGACCTCCTCCTGGCTAAGGGGACCCCAGAAAAACCTTAAAACTGAGTTCCTGGCCATGAAGGGAAGGGAGGTTGGACAGCTTTCCTTATATCCTTCCTTTTGGAGTTTAGATACAACAATTGACCAGCATTAATGTTAAACAGAGATCATTAGACTGACTAAACAGACTCTTTGTGATAATAAGATATTAAATTATTAACAGGACCTAAGGCCATGCGGGGCAAAGGTTAAATCACCTGCAGGCCATCAATTTCCTTAACAGATCACTTGAGTTATATTTTGTATCTTGTGTCTGATTAACATATTTCCTTATTTTAAAACTTTCCAACCCTGTAGACAAAGCTTTATTTCTTTAACCAATTACAAAGCAAAGAATCTTTAAACCCACCTAGCTACCTATAACCTGTAAACTGCCCCCACTTTGAGATATCTCACCTTTTCGGGCCAAGCCAATATACACCTTCCATGTATTGATTTTTGATTTTACCTGCAATTCCTATCTCTGTAAACTGTAACCTCAGGACCACTTGCTCAGGACTTCTTGGGCATGGCTCCCTAGCCATGCTCACACAATATTTGGCTCAGAATAAGCCTCTTTAAATTATTTTACAGAGTTTGGTTCTTTTTCCCATTAACATAGGGGAGGTAAAATAATTTTCCCTTTGCCATTCTTCCTGTTTAGTTGGGATGCCCTGTAGCAAAAGTCAGATTAACAAGAGAAAAACAGAAGTTATTAACATGTATACCTCATGTATATATGGGAGATATTCAGGGAAAAATGAGTAAATCTCTCAGAGGTGGCTTAGAATTCAGGCTTAAATATCATTTTCAGCTAAAGACAAAAGAGAAACGGTGTGGGAGAGGTCAGTTATGGGCAGCTAATCAGGAAAAGTACAATAAACTAGAGTTAGACTTGTTATGCAGACTTAAATCTTTGCCTTCTTCATTGATAAGAATTTTTTATGATTTAGTCAACCTTCTCTTCCTGGTAGAGAGGGAGACACCCTTACAAATGAGGATTTCCTTTATTAATGCAAATTTTCTTTACAAAAGGGTAACTTCTATTCTGTTTTCAGAGCTCCTCCTGCTTCTGCTGTTTCTCAAAATAATCCTTAAGCTAAAGAGGCATATCTTGGGGTGGTACATTCTGGCCTCCTATACATTATTACATCCCCTGAAATGTCCTTGCCATTCGAGTCCTTGGTGTTGAACAAGGACTCCAGAGTCTGGCTCCTGCTTCTGTCACTCCTGTTTCTGTCATTTATTATGTTTTTCATCTGTAAACCATAAGTAATATCCACTCAGAGCCATAAGGGATGTAATGTTACCAAACGCTTGGTACTCGTCCCTTGCCAAATCAATGGGAATGAAGAATGAGGATGAGTGGGTTTGAGGACAAAGGAAAGAGAAGTTTATTAATTTGCCGGCATATAAGGAAGGTGGTAGACTAGCAACTTAAAGACCACCATCCTTCCTTTAAGCAGAAAAACAGGGCTTTTTAAAAGGGGGCCTTGGTGGTTGGGCTTGGGTCTATGTGGCTGTGGCCGGTGTCACATGTTGTGCCTTCAGGCTGTTGTTGCTTATCTATAATCAGTGGTTTTGGTCTTGGGTTATCTCGACCTTATCTCTGGTGACAACAATCTTGTGACCCTTGTCTGGACAATTCTGTTGAGCCATCTCTGTAGTTTAAGATAATAGAAAACAAACAGCAAAGAACATTTTTCTGCCTCTTTGATCACTGGCCTCTGGAAGGAATGAGAGTTTTAATTCCCAAAAAAGGAGGGATTTTAAAGAGACAACTCCTGAAACATTTCATTGCCCTTTTTCAGACCTTTACTTCTGTTACAGTAACATGTAAAATACTGATAACCATACCTGGTAGAGAGGAAGCACTTAGCAAATGCTAGCTGGCATTCCTATTTCACTCTAAATATGGGGTGAAATATATTGAAACTCAGAAAAGATGCCCATTTTGATCCCACTGAGGGATGCCTCTCTGGGATTCTTCTGCACCCCGTTGGCCTGTCTAGCTTTGCTTCAGGCTTCTGAGTCTACTCTTTTGGCCCACTTTGGGTTTTGCTGTTAGTGGCAGAAACATTGCAGAAACTCCTGCTATTTGGAAAATGTGAGCAGCAGAGTTTATAGCAAGGGCAAGGAAAGGTAAAAGTGACTTCCAGTCTGATAGATGTGCCAGGCTCAGGGCTTCACTCTGGGGACTTCCTGATGCAGACTTTCCAACTTAGACATAAGAGCAAAGAGTGTGTTTCCACTCTGACTAATAAAACTGATGATAAACTCAAGATCACTCAGAGAAGGCTGCTGCCAGCATTTATAAATTCAAGAAAAACATGATTTGTTGGGGGAAGATACCAGGAAAAGGAATAAAGGAATAGAAAGAAGATAAAATCTCCTTTTTTGATGAAATTATTTTAGCTTGAATTTGCTGACAAACACTTTATTAGGAGGCGCATGGGATGGTGGAAATAGCAGAAAATCTAACTTGAACAAGTTACTTTCCTTCTTTGCGACTTAGACTTAGCTTCTATTTTTATTTTATTTATTTATTTATTTATTTTTACAGGTAGGGTTTTGCTCTGTCGCCCAGACTGGAGTACAGCAGCATGACCATAGCTCACTGCAGCCTTGAACACCTGGCCTCAAGTGATCTTCCCAACTTAGCCTCCCAAGTAGCTAGGACTATAGGCACATGTACCACCACTGCCTGGCTAATTATTTTAATTTTTAATTTTTTTTTAAGTGACGAGGTGGTGGGAGGTGGGGAGTGGGAAAGGGAATGTCTTGCTAGGTTTCCCTGGTTGGGCTCAGAACTCCTGATCTCAAGCAATCATCCTGCGTCAGCCTCCTGAGTAGCTAGGACTACAGGTGTAAACCACCATGTCTGGAAAGACTTAGTTTCTATATCTGTAAAATTAGGGTGCTGATTTATGATCTCTAAGTTGTCTAACTGCTCTGACCTTCCACAATTTTATTCTGAAGCACAGGAATGTGTTACCACAGGAGGTATCTCAGGAAAGGCTATAGAAAAATTGTGGAACCCATCAGCACCACTGTTGGCAGAAATTGTGATGAGTATGATTTAGCATGCTTCCCAGAGCTACAGAAAAAGAAGTTGAGCCAAATTCCTGGGGCATCTGAACCACTGCCTGGCAGTAATTTAGGCCTTCTTCCAGAACTGCTAAGTGGTGCCTTTGTGACCTGACTGTGTTAATCATGAGTTGGGCACTTTGGGAGGTATATTAGCTCTTTGATACCTTTGGACTGAGATCAAGTTTGCTTTGTGGGAATAAGTGGACATGGGAAAGAAATTTGTTTCTTCATAACAAGTATATGAATCATTATATGTCACACAATGTGGTAGATATCCAAATCAAATTGTGTCCCTGAAACATAAACATACATATATGGGAAGAGTGATTTAAGTACATAATTAGACAATGTAGTGGATATTAGATCAGCTCCATGTCAGCATGTAAAGGAATTAGATAGTAAGTCCTACTCTGTGGGGTATAAACTAAAATAACTTGACATTTATCCTGTGCTTGTCCTCTAAAAATAATTTTTTTATTAGCATGAGTGTGACCTATTCTGTTTAGATCCAAGAAGACAGTTCTTTCTTACTGGGAGAGAGAGCTTCTGATAGTGCTTATAACTTAAAAAACATAGGGCGGCCACTTAAGAAATGCCACAGGGAAAATATGATGATTTCAGACAGGGAACTTACGCTGGAAATATGCAGAGGAAAATTGTCTTCACACAAGTTACTATATGGCTACCATCCTTCCAACACGCACACACATGGACACACACAAGCTAAAACACATGTAAACATATATACACTTGTACTCACATGGGCACATGTGTTCACATATATACTTGCTTTATTCACAACATAGTGTAGCAGCTAAAGCTTGGGATTTGGAGATAAAGTTAAATTGTGAGGTTTGGGACCTTGATTTAGCTAAATAATTTCTTGGTAAATCTGAGATATTAATAGTATTTACCATATATTTATTTATTTGTTTATTTTTAGAGACAGTGTCTCACTCTGTCACCCAGGCTGGAATGCAGCAGTGCAATCATAGCTCACTGCAGCCTCCAACTCCTGGGCTTAAGAGATCTACCTGCCTCAGTCTCCCGAGTAGCTGGAACTACAGGCGGGTGCCACCACACCCAGCTAGTTTCTATTTACATTAAAGAGTTGTTGGGGTACTATGTAAGATAACACATTGTATTAGTCAGGGTTCTCTAGAGAGAGAACCAATAGGGTGTGTGTGTGTGTGTGTGTGTGTGTATTTTTAGAGACAGAGTTTTGCTCTGTTGCCCAGACTGGAGTGCAGTGGCATTATCATAGCTCACTGCAGCCTTGCACACCTGGCCTCGAGTGATCTTTGAGGATATATATACATATACAGAGAGAGAGAGAAAAACAGAGAGAAACAGATAAAAAGAGAGAGACCTTAAGGAATTGACTCACCAGGTCATGGAGGTTTGGTAAATCCAAAATCTGCAGGGTAGGCCAGCAGGCTGGAGTCCCAGGGAAGAGTTGCAGTTTGAGTCCAAAGGCAGTTTGCTGGCAGAATTCCTCCTTGGTCAGGGGAGGTGTGTTTTTGTTCTCTTAAGGCCTTCAACTAATTGGATAAGGCCCACTCACATCATGTAGTATGTATGCTTTACTCAAAGTATACTTATCCAAATGTTAATCTCATCTAAAAATACCTTCATGAAAACATCTAGAATAATGTTTGACCAAATATCTGGATAACGTGGCTCAGCCAAGTTGATACATCAAATTAACAATCACATATGTGTAAAAAACTAACCACTATGTTTGACTCATAATTAGTACTTATAAAGCACTAGCCATTATGATTTTAGGTATAGTAGTCCATGCTTATCCTCAAGGATTAATTTTAAGACCCTCAGTGGATTTCTAAAACTGTATTGAAACCAATTGCCATAAATTGGAACACATTTAATGTATTCCACCCACAAATCTAATGCCTTTTCCATCTTAACTAAGCACTTATCACACACTGTGGCCATAACTTTTGTAGTTTGAGGCACTACAGCAAAACCAGTATGAATTTGTTTTTCCTTCTTCACAATTTCACAGATATAGAAGATTGGTTCTTACCATAGATCTTACCAATCTCAGCATAGGATTTATTTTTTCCTTAAGTCGAAAACTTTCACATGTTTACTTAAAGGAAGCACTTAATATAAGCTTTTCTTTGACACACCAGAATTGCCAGCATCATTATTCTTGTGCTTTGGAGCCATTGTGAACTAAATAAGGGTGACTGGAACACAAACACAGTGATACCCCAATAGTCCTACTGGGACAGCTAGAGTGACTAATGGGTAGGGAGCATAGACAGCTGGATCTGCTGGACAAGGGGATAATTCATGTCCCAGGGTGATGGAGCAGGGCAGCCCAAGATTTCATCACACTATTCAGAACAGCACACAATTTAAAACTTATGAATTGTTTATTTCTGGAATTTTCCATTTAATATTTTTGTGGTTGACCATGAGTAACTGAAGCTTTGGAAAGCCAATGAGGGGGCACTACTATAGTCACAAAAGAGCTTCATTTGACAGCAGTGTTTTCTCAAGACTCTTTATACAGTTATGGTCCGCAACCCCCGGGCCACCCAGGCCACAGACTGTTATCTGGCTGTGGCCTGTTAGGAACCAGCCGCACTGCAGGAGGTTCATCTGCATTTATAGCTGCTCCCCAATGCTTGCATCACCGAATAAACTCTGCCTCCTGTCAGATCAGCAGGGGCATCAGATTCTCATAGGAGCGTGAACCCAACTGTAACTGTGCATGTGAGGGATCTAGGTTGCGCGCTCCTTATGAGACTCTAATGCCTGGTGGTCTGAGGTGGAGCTGAGGGGGTGATGCTAACACTGGGGAGCGGCTGCAAATCCAGATTATCATTAGCAGAGAGGTTTGACTGCACAATAAAGGTAATGCGCTCGAATCATCCTGAAACCATCCGCCCCCTACCTGCTGTCTGTGGAAAAATTGTCTTCTGTGAAACTGGTCCCTGGGGCCAAAAAATGTGGGGACAGCTGCTATATAGAACTAGCAGAAGAGTCAGAACCAAAAGATGTAACTTAAATTGGAATTGTTAAGCTCCTTGAAATCATAGATTAGAAATAATTTAAACTTGTATATAATGATCCTGCAGAGTTGTAGCAGGCTGACCAGGGTCAATTGGAGTTTGGGGTTACTTTCCAGCCTTTTTGCTACTAATTACTTTCTCTAAATGGTTTAGATGTAATTTGATGTTAGTTCTTTCACTTGCCGCATCTCTCATAGTCTTGGAGTTAGATAGTTCTCTGAATCGGCTAAAAGGCTGGTTTTCTTTAAAAATATGATTATATTCATTCTAAAATATTAAAACTAAGATAATTGGGCAAAGTGATGATTAAGTCTTAACACTCTTGGAAATTACCTTGACGATATATAGATAACTATTATATCCTTTTATTTCTCACTTAAGTTGAATCAGACCAACAATAGCAAAAACAAGCATTGAAAATTATTGATCTGGTAATTTTTGGATTTTAGCAATATTCACTAACCTGTCCAACTCACTAAATCACTTGAGCAGGCATCTATTTTTAAGGCATTTGCTGAAAATGAAAAGTTAATGATTGAAAGGCTTAATCCTTAGCTCTTTTCATCATTATGTAGGGCTCCCCTATATTACTAGCTACTTGGTAAACAAATGATGAAAGTGATTTTTTTAAAAATATATCAACACCTGCCTCAAATCATTCCAAAGCCTTCTCATCAGTGTCTATACAACCGTGTTAGCAAATGAAGTTCAACAATTTTACTTTACTTTTAGCATGGCAAAATCTTAATTACTGTATTTAAAAGAAACCTATCATAATGCCTTTGTACTAATAAAGTCTTTGTTGATGTGTAGACTTGATGTGAAAGGAAAAGAAATGTTGCTGAATAGTATATCTTCTGAGGTTAACAGTTTACATATGTGGATAATGGTCTTCAGTAAAAGTCAGCAATTCCAAGCTTAAATTTAATCCTTGAATGGAATGAAAAGAAATATTAGGGCTTGGGTAATAGCCACAGCAAATGGCAGAGTAATCACAAAATAATTCATTTTACACTCAAGAAAAATTCTTAGTTATAGCACTCTTAGATCTTTTAGAAATATGTGCAGTGTGAGTGGGTGATCTGGTGAGGCTTGATGGAAGCTTTTATCCAAGGGAAAGCCAGCCCAGAGAACCATTGATGCTGAAAGTCCCATGAGCTATAGGAATGAGGAAAGCAGTGTTATGGAGAGCTGCAGAAATAAAGTGATCTAGAGGATAAGTGTAACTTCATGCTTAAAGAAGAGAGCTGGAGCGACCAACTCAAAGAAGCCTTATCCAGGTGGGGAGCTTCAGGGCCAAGTAACAGAATATAATTTCCAGGAAAGTTGAGATTGTGAGACATATGGTCACGGTGGCTAGATGGGCTTTGCATAGGATGATTTGAAAGGGGTTGAAGAGTCCTAGAGCTCAAGTGTTTTGGGTGCCAGTGTGTTTGTTTTTCATTGCAAGTGTTTTGGTTGGGTTGCAGGGGTTAAATGTGCAATGTCAGATCAGACGCAATGGAAGCCTAATTTTACTTTAATTTATACTTAAAACTTTAAAGACCATCAGTACTTGGTTACATAGTTTTCATCAACATGTAGTCCAGAAGGACACTGCATTTTTCATGAATCTTTAGTTCAAAAGCAGAGGAATTAGTCTGACTTTTCTTAAATAAAAGAAATAGTATTTTTGTTTAAAAGAGTTATAAGGACAATTATATATTTAAAAGTCATAATTCTTCTGAAAAAATAACATTCTGTTTCAAAATGTTTTGCTATAGTATTAATAACTTTGTAGCTCTGTGTTTCCTGGAAAGTTTTAGTAGATTTATCAAATTAGGAGTCAGAATCTTATGCTTTGAATGCAAGTATGTAAAAATATAATATACCATAACTCATCACATTCAATATTTTATTTCATATATATGTGAAAGTATGTAGTTTCTTATACATGAATATATACTTTATCCATATAAAATATCAATAGAATTATATTTATATAAGTAATATTTATATATAAATACATATGAAATATATATGTATTTTAATATGTAGTTTCATAGATACATATTTGCAATATGTAGTTTCATATAAATATCTCAAGTAAGTTTTCTAAAATTTGTTTAATTGTTCTGATGTACCACTTGAGTTTTCTTTGGGAACATCAATTACACATGTATTGAATCTGTTTCTACCTAGTCTATTTGATATGTTTCTCAACTTATTTAATATTTTAATTTATTTTATATTTTTATAGCTTTAAACTTATTTTCAACTTTTCTATTTGTCTTTAAACATTGTGTGTGTGCATGTGTGTGTGTGTGTGTGTGAGAGAGAGAGAGACAGAGAGAGTATTCATTTGTTCTTGTATTCCTTCTGGTTTAGCCTTCATTTGTGAATGGAAGTTTTGTGTTTTTTTTTTTTTTCCAATATTTGATTTTTTCCTGAGTTCCAGAAGTCATTTCTGAGTTTTCCTATTTATCATTAATGTTGTTCTTTCGTATTTTGTATTGTTTTTCTTGATATATTTTGGCTTATTTAGCAATACTGAGTTGTAATTTTCATCAGTTTCTAGGCAGGTTTTCCTATCATGACTCCTTTGCAGGGATGTAATTCTGAATCCTATTATTTTTTAAAATTATAATATATTTTTATGGGATTTTACTATAATTTTTTTTGTTCATTTTGTTAAAATAAAATTTATAGTCCTGATGTTCTTAGAATGGAAAATTGGTCATAGTAACTTTTTTTAAAACATCCTGGGTCTATAAGTACCTCTTGTGTTATTTTGTGAAGTCTTAAAGCATTTGCTCATACTTTCAGAGATGTTCTTACTCTTTTCCTCACCCCTGTTTTTATCTGGACATTCTCTTTTTCTTTTTCTGTTGCCACTGTCTTGTCCAATTTCAAATCAATTTTCAGAAGTTTCCCCTTGGTTGATGTAGAACCACTACTTAGTTCATAAGCTTAGCCCACTATTGAGAATCTATTGACAATTTTCAGGTTTTTCTATTCTCCGATTTATCAGACACTCATTTGCTTCCCTCTGTTTTCTCCCCCGTGGACGCTGATACCATGCAGATATTACAGTTGTTGGTGGTTTTCTACCTGTCACATTATTAAGTTGTGGAGGCTATTTTGCCCCTTAGTTTTGACATACTTTTTCCTATAGGTTTTTGGTTTTATTTCATAGTTACTTTGATTTTATGATAGGATTCAAGAAAATTAAAAAACTTTACCACTACTGCTATCTTCTCAATAATGATTGACCTTATCAATATCTTATGCAAATAGTGTTCTACAGAAAACACATTGGGAAATACCAATATAAGCTAGTTACTTCAAATTGATTTTTCAAAGTGGTACCGTTCATAGTTCTTTATTTTTTTCATGAAGACTTCTGCAACTACCCTACTTGTTCTCTGGGAGTTAGGACTTCATTACGGTATAGAGTTGAGAAAATATATCTATATTTGGATCGTGGTTCTACTCTTAGGAAATGTGTGACCTTGGATTATTCTTTGAGCTTTGCCTTACGTAGTAATAAAATGAGATGATTTCTCTAAAGTTTCTGGCACAAGGCATGGAACATCCTAAAATAGTCAACATTTTTTATATTGTCTGCACGTTTTATACTTCCTTTTGAATATTACTATGATTTCTTTTCATACCTGAGTTAGATTGAGTGCCCTATAAAGGCAGATAATGCTCCTGCCATACTTTTGCTATATTTTCAGGGCCTTGCATAAGAGGGAACATAGGAAGCACTTAGAATATATTGAACGAATTAATAGAACTTATAATTTTTTGTGTGTTTTTCTTTTCTTCTTGAATACTAATAATAATAGCTAACGTTTAATGAGAACATGCTAGCTTTCTAGAGCAGTTCTGAATACTTCACATGCATTTTCTTATTTCAATGTCACAACAGACATTAAACAACAGACAATTGGTAGGTACTATTATTATCTTCACTATATAGGTAAGGAAATTGGGGTACAGAGAAGTTGAGAATCTCATCTAAGTTAATAAATTGCCCAAGTGAGTGGACGAGTTAAAGAGTGAACTCTTTTGAGGCAAAGTGTGTGTATTATTACATTTTATATACACAGTGCCTAACTTAGAATATGCCTAAATGCTTACATGAATGAATGAATGAATGAGTGAAATACAATTCCATTGCAAAATCATATGTTGACTTGGTCTTAATGATTCTTAATAAATGCATCAGATGATGATTATATCATGATATTGGTATGAATAGCTAGAATTTTTACCTGAACTTTATAGTGTGATATATACTTGAAATAACTTTGGGTAAATTGAGCAGATACTAAACCACTTTAAAATTACAAGGTTGAAAATTGCATAATCTTCATTATGAATCACCAAGCCCTACCTCATTAAAACTACTAAAGTATAGTAATGATAATGAGAGTCATACCCTGCTTTTTTGTGCTGTTTTTGTACTCTGCATTGTTCAAGAGAGCAGAAAGCTTACAATAAGATGAATGACATTACACAGCAGTAATCTTATATAGGAAACAACATACAATTAGCTAAAAATTGTATAACGTGCTGCTAAATGGGGCATAGCTGAATACACTGTGCAGGTATTTAATGTGAGAGAAAAATTTATTATGTGGAAATTGTGGGCATTAAAAACTAATATTTCTACTTAAAATTCCCTCTCCTTTTTCTGCCCACCCCTCCCCACCCAATTAGTAATCTGCCAAATTAGGAGTATTGGAGAGGAACAAAAAGGGGTGGGGCAGGTTTGTTCACAGGATTTAATCATGGACAAAAGTACATTTAAACTTTCTTTGAAATTTTCTTTCTGGGTTATTTTCTACGTGCTTACAAAATAAAACAAGTGACAGACATTGTGAGGGTTGTGGAAACATTTGGAATTTAATGTTAGAAAGAACATAAAAAATATGCAATGCATAATCAACCTGCCAAATATAAGCTTTATTACTCAAGAGTTGTACAGTAGTGTCTGTGATTTTTCTATAATGTTATTTGCCTATTTCCAATGGGTCACATCTGTGACCTTTATCCCTAAACTGATTAGGTAGAAATCAGATCTTTAAAATACCAGTATTTAAGCTTAATAAGTTGAAATAAAATTTTACTCACTTGCATGCATGGTTTCCTTATATAATTCATGCTAACTATCCATGATATGATGAATATTTATTTGTTGCTTCCATTCCTTCCCACTTATCTTACCAAGAGGACCATGATTTTCCTTTTGGATGTCCTCCTTTCTTCATCGACCAATTGGCTAACGTGGAATTAACCCCAATCCAGTTCCAGAAGTAGGAAATCAAGCCTATACCATGTGATGTACTCCATTCCTTCAACCTAGCTAGGGGGTTGTATATAAATCACAGATAATGAGTTGTGAAATGTTTGTTTAGACTTCTGAGAAAAAGAAACTTTCTCTCTTCCTATAAATACTGTAATTGGAGCAATTGGATTTTGTGAGTCAATAAGTTCTCTTTATTTTTTAAGCCAATTTCAGTTGAGACATTTACTTGCAACATAGATTCCTTCATGACAGCTTCGGGCAATCTGAAAGAACATAATATACAGTGAGCAGTAAACCAGTTAATGGGAAGTGCCAAACTAAGTTGAGGTCATGGATTAGTTGAAAATAAGCCTGATATTTTAAATTCTGATTGGTTAATTCACAAAGATAAAAATTGAAATAGATTACATGTAGTATAGTATATAGATGCCTTCATATTCTAGAAGGAAACACTCATGGTCTACTCTGGCATTGAATGAAATGACATATTGCCTTAAGTTTGCAGGACACTTCCCTTTGTTTGGGTATTGACACATTCTGTGAGTAGTCAAACATGTACAATGACCTGTGTGTTTCCATCTGATGTGTCTCTCTAAAATACATGGGATAGGAATGATAGAATCCTTGGCTAGTGGTCTTTTATTAGTTAAGAAAATTTTGGCTGCAAGTAAAAGAAACAAAATCAAAATAGATTTATTGTATTATTTAACAAATTAGGTGGTTCAAGATTTGATTTATTCATTGGCTCACTTATATGATCAGGGACCCAGGTCCTTTTCATTTTCTCTTTCTTCCAACTTCAGAATGTTGGCTTTTCTTAGATTAGCTTCTCTCATAGCTGCAAGATGGCTTGCAGCAATTCCAAATATCTTGTGCAGATAATTTCATCCAGAGGTAGAAATGGAAGTCTCTCTTTATAGATCTCTTTAAAAAGTGGAGAAAACTATAGCCTTTCAGCAGAATCACATTGTGCAAAATGATATCACATAAACTATTTCTAAACCAATCACTGGCAAAATAAAAAAGAAATTATCTTTGTTGGCAGAGATACATAGACATTTACTCCTCACCTGCTTTAGGGTGAGAAGGAGCTTCATCCCTGATCAGTGGCTGAATGGAAAGGAACTGCTCTTAAGGAACTGGAATTCTGCCTGCAAAAAACAAGGAGAGATAGAGATAATAGATTTGTCTGTTTCTATCCAAGGGTTTTTTTGGCCTACTTAGTAGAGATCATGTGAACCTAATTGTTCTCTGATTCTGAGGCAACAGCCTCAGTCTAATGTAATTTCTTTTGATAAATGCCTACCATTTGCCTCTGAAACTGAAATGAAGCAAACTTCTTGTGACAGTTTTGTTATACACTTGTACTATCCCAGAGAACACAGGAGTGCAATCCTTTCAGAGTATTTGTTGCTTTAATTCAATTATACTCTAACTCGCCCTCTTTTGGATGGATTGACAGCAGTGAGGGGGAGGGGCTTAGCCAGCTAATCATCACAAATCAATTAATTAGCAAACTCCATTTTGCAGCTGTCCAATTAACTGACCCAACCAATTCCCCCATATTCCCCTCCCTTCCCTGACAAATGGGACAGTTATTTGAGTATTTGGATTTAATTGTTTTTGAATCACTGTGCCTCCTTTGCTAGGCAGCACTTGCAAATGACATATTTCTTAGAAGGTTGTCAAATTGCTTAAGAAAGACTGCTAATACTTTCAAAATACTGAATAAGAATCTATCTAAATAAAATATGATTCAATTCTTTACTATACATATTGATATTTCTTGTCCTTGGTGGGGAGGCCATGTTCCTCAAGGTAATTTTAAGGGGATGAGATTACAAACTCTATTAAATATATACTGTCCTTGGCATTCTTATGGCTATCATATATTGTAGTGGGGATGTTTCTGAAGTAAATGTAGTTAAGATCAGATTTTTATCCATATGTATGCACTTAAAACAAGATTGACCTGGTACTCCGGCTGCAGATTTTGCTGATGTACTTGGAATAATTGCATCTACTTGTTCGTAGAAGGTTTAAATTTGATTAGAAAGTGCCTGATGTTTCTTTCAAACTCCCAGGTTTGTTCAGAAAAGTAGTATGTAAAGGGCCGTCAGCTAGATTTAATTAAGGCACCTAGTTAGGCTTTTTGAGTTTGGAGGGTTAAGGGATGTCCTTTCACCTGGGCAATTCTTCTGTTCGTAGGAGGGAGGGGCCATCTGCTGCTTATAGAAATTGTCTAATGGGAAAAAAGTGTGGATTTGAAAGGCATTACTTTATTTTTGGGTCACTTTGCCTCCTGTTTCTGACCCTGGATGCTCATATTTACCCTTTTTAGGATCACATCATTTAGAGCAGTTTTTCACCAATTTTAGTGTGTATATGAATTTCTTAGAGATTTTGCTAAAACTGATTCTAATTCAGTCTGTCTGAGTTTTCCCTGAGATTCTGCATTTCTAACAAGCTCCCAGGTAATGCTGATGATGGTGGTCTATGCACCACACTGAGTAGCAAGG
This sequence comes from Varecia variegata, assembly GCA_028533085.1. Taxonomy (NCBI): domain Eukaryota; kingdom Metazoa; phylum Chordata; class Mammalia; order Primates; family Lemuridae; genus Varecia; species Varecia variegata. The sequence goes on from CM052438.1 coordinate 162,434,415, forward strand.
ATCTAGCTTTCCCGGACCCCTCCCTCACCCCTCTTTTCATTTAATCCTGATAGTTCCATATCCCATGCCCTCAGAACCCTGGTAAATAACTAATTGTTATGTGACATTATAGGTGGAGCTATACTTCAGCTCAATTAATGCTTTGAGTTTTTGAGATTTTCTGTATTTTTATTTGGCAGTGATTTACGGTAGAGTGAGATACAGCGACTTGTATTTTTGCCCAGTAAAGGGCTGTTATTTTAGGTTTTTCCATGTTCTGTTATTTACTCTTGCCCCCAAAGACAAATAATCAAACATCAACAAGGAAAAAAATGATATTATAAATGGAGGGGGGGTGTAGACACTTACAGTGTTATAGTAACTATCAATCCTGTCTCCATATTATAATGCTCTAGAGAACTTAAAAAAAAAAGACTGCTAGATAAAATATGGGATTTCCAGTTAAATTTAAATTTTAGGTAAACAGTGGGTATTAGTATATCCCAACCAATATTTGGAACATATTATATAATTTGTTCATAACAATGAATGCATTGTATTAACTGGCTTAAAATATTTTTTTTCTGACTCAAAATTATCTTCATCCAAGGCTAGAATTTGGGCTGCTTTAAACATGGCAGCTTCTATACCAATTGGCTGTCCTGTGAATCCTGCACTTTCAAGGAGCATGTTTCTGTTCTGTGAAGGCAAACAAATGGATTTGACAATAATAATTTCTTCTTTTACGTCTCATCTAGTTCAATCATTGCAACTTAATTATTTTCTGGTTGAAATGAATTGTCAGTTGAGGCAGTGAAAAATATGTCAAATCCTCCTAAGATTTGCTGTATCTAAATATCATAGACTGGGCTATGACCTAAATTTCCGCAGTAGGAGAATCTAAGTATTTGGGGAAAACTCATAAGTTCCTTGTAGTGTTTAGAAAAATCTTGAAAAATCATCTATTTGCCCTTGATTTCTTTCCCCCAGAAACATCTATGAATATCAAGAGTATCTGTGGGAAAATTACCTTTTGGGTATAGTGTGTACATTATTTGGGTGATGGGTACACTAAAAGCCCAGACTTCACCACTCTGCAGTATATTCATGTAACAAAACTCCACTTGCACCCCCTAAATCTATTGAAATAAAAATAAATAAATTTTAAGAAAAAGAGTATATGTGGGATTTTGATGTTTGGGGGAAAAACTTTCATTTACCAACTTAGATCCAAGTGTTTGGGGCCTGTGAATTAACTGATAAGGGACAGATTCACAGGAGAAACGCTTGTTACCCATGTGGGAGGTGTACGTAGCAGTGAGCAATTTGCAGAATAGCCAGAGGTAAGACTTCACATTCCAGCTTAACAAAAAGAAGGTAGGGTTAGGACTTCCATGGGAAAATGCAGAAGGTTCTGCTGGGCCTTTTCATTCTGATGCTTGTAGTGTCCCTAGCTGTAAGCAGCCCCTGGAGGGGGCCAGCTGAATTCACATCTCCCATGCTAAGGCTCCATCTTATTCCAAACAGGAAACTTCCTCCTGAGGTAGTAGTGCTGTTGGTGGGGTTAATGGTGGCTATATTTTAGGAGAGAATCCGATAAGGGAAGCAGTTTAGATAAGATTTTTTTTTCTTTTTTTTGAGACGGAGTCTTGCTCTTGTTGCCCAGGCTAGAGTACAGCGGGGGCATTATAGCTCACTGCAACTTCAGACTCCTGGGCTCAAGTGATCCTCCTGCCTCAGCCTCCCAAGTAGCTGGGTCTACAGGCACACACCACCATGCCTGGCTAATTTTTCTATTTTTAGTAGAGGTGGGGTCTCACTCTTGCTCAGACTGGTCTCAAACTCCTGAGTTCAAGCGATCCTCCCACCTGGGTCTCCCAGAGTGCTAGGATTACAGGCGTGAGCCACCATACCCCATCAAGATTTCTTTCTTCTTATCCCTTCAGTGATCTTCAATTACGAGCAACTCATAAAGACACAGCATTTTAGGATGATGATAAATATTTCAGGTAATGGATCTTACTAAACAAAAAAAGAATTCCAAAAGTTTGTCATTATGCAGTATCAGAGACATTGTGTGGAATATAACTTTAGGAAAAGAATAAGGGACAATGAATAAAAAGGAGGGCAGAAAATGACATTTTCTCCCCTCACTTTCAGGGTGGATTCATGAGGTTTTAAGGGAGCAGAGCAGGTGTGAAGGACTAGATAACGGCTGTATTTTGAATAAAAACCCAGATGGTACTAAATAGATGCTTGCAGCTGTATGCTATTTCATTTCTATCTCCAACCACCCATGGCTTTCAGCAGTGAGAATTTATGAAATTAAGTAGATCTAACAGTTATTTCATCTATAATTTAAGTTTGTGTGGAGATTCCTTCTTATTAGAAGGATCCTCAGGTATTAAGAAAGGACTGAGGCAAGAAGTAAAAAAATAAAATAGACAATTGAGTATAAAATTTAACTTGAAAGAAATATTTCTACTTTTAAAATGTGGTTTATTCATTTTCCATTGCCTTCCACTAAATTTCTAGGAGGAACTTTGGCAATAATTATGAAACAACACATATTGTTACCCCTACAATTGTCATCATAAAAATGAGTCTTTGTTTATAATATAAACAAATATTTTCATATAAATGCTCTCTCCTCCCTAGCAGCATAACCAGTAACGTTTTAGCATATTTCTAGTAGCCTATAAAAATATAGGACATCGGTGAGCAGGTACAACTTAGTGTTGTTGTAGGAGAGGAAAAGTATCTTTTTCTTTTTAGGTGGGTTGGCTGGGGCCCTTGTAACAAAAGAAAGAGAAAGCATACACATTTATGTAATAGAAGTTTTATATGATACAGTAGCCTTCATAAGGAAATGAAGACCCGAAGAAACTACTGCACTTGGGCGTTTTTATACTAGGTTTGATAAAATGTGGAGAAATAACGTAACGAAGGGGCTATGAGTTACGTGTAATAAACTAGGGGAAACTTAACAAGGCCTGTTTCTTCAGATTCCCATCTGTGTTCTGTTGATCTTTGGAGATAAAGATGCTCTTTTCTCCTGGGTATAGAGAGGGTGCCTCTCACAGGAGTTTCTCCTGACTTGCTTTCAGGTGGGAAAGACCTGCAGAAGATCAGAGACAGCTTGTTTCATCTGTCATTTTCTCAAATTCCTTCAGCTTAAAATATTTAATATGCCAAGGTGCCATATTTTGAGGTAGCATATTCTGAATCCCATCAGTGGAATTATAGAAATTGATTATGACTTTATCCACCTTGGCAGGAGTGATGGGAAAAGGAAACTCCATTTTCCTTTTTGCCTGATTACATTATCATAGGCTGTTTTGATCTTCATTTTATAAAAGTCAAATATAAATGAGATAAATGGACTAGTTGAGAAATATTTTGTTAAAAAATTATGAAAAGGTTAAAATTTGGATTGTAAATCGTTGAAAACTATCAAATTACTGACAGTATTTTGGATCATATATTAAGAAGTTTTCTCTTGAGAAGGTAGAATAAGTTCTTGCCTTAAGAACTATCATTTATTATCTGTTTGGGGTTTGATCTCTGTGAAAAATCTGCCTGTTGTGATTTTTACCTAAGAAACTAATTCCTTCTCACTAACCCACTTCATGCCCAGAATTTTATAAGATATTCTTTTAGTATTTTATTGAGACTAAGGGGTTTTGTTTTTTGTTTTTTTCCTTTCTGGACTTAAACCATTTTTAGGGTATGCTGCTAACTTGGGCTTTTGTTTAATTCTATCTTCAAGCTAGAAAGGACTTTTGGAAAATTTGCCCTTGATATTTGGCCTAGAACCTTTGATAGACAGTTACTATATTGATTAGAGATGGAAAAAATCAGGACTCTAGATGCTAGGCATTATCTTTATAAAATTCCAATTTTTTGGTTAAAGGTTGACATATTCCTTGGTTGGCCCAACTTTAGTTAGGCTCTTGAACCTTCTTCTAGGTCCATCAGCATATTTCCTTTGACAATTCAGTGTTAGTAAAGAACCCTGCTAAGTCAGCTTAGAATAAAACCCCCACCCTTGATGTCTGATCACCCTTGATATCTGATTGGGTTCCTGATCCTTCATCACCCCCCAGGTGATGTCTGATCACCCTGGCCTGTCTTTGGCAAGAATCCTGTTAAGTTGGTTTAGCCAGATCCTACTTACTCCTGATGTTAGCTCGTAGTAAATTTCCATCCACTGCTCCATGGCTACAAATTTCCACTTTTTCGTGCTATATTTGGAGTTGAGCCCAGTCTCTTTCCTCCACTGCAAAATCCCATTGTCATGGTCCTTATACCTACTGCAATAGTTCTGAATGAAATCTACCTTACTATGCTTGGTACAAGTGTCAATGAATAAGTTTTTCTTTAACATGGTAGACTGCATAATCTAGGAGGGTTGGGAACTTGTTGATCATTTTTAACCGATGTGAGCCTCTGAGTGTGTAGCACACAAGAGATGCTGAACAAGTATTTGTTGAATAAATGAATGAATGTATAAATGAATGGTAATATAAATGAAAAGAGAGAATTAGTAATTGTATTAATCGGGAATCATTTGGTTTCCCTTTTATGGTGCTATTAATTCATTTAAATGTGTTCTGTCTTAAGTTATGTGTAGCTGTGAATAATATAACTTCCCATTTTTAATGATAACAAGAAATCAGGATTACATGCTGACAAGCAGAGTTTATTATTTCTTAAGCCACCCCATGATTATGGTCTACAGAATAAGAGTGAGCAGAGCACTGATTAATGGAATTGTTAATGGTTCTTTCCTACTGAGGCCATTAGTGTAACTAAGGTAAGTATATTGGTTCCCATTGCTTGAGTAAGCAATTGCTACTGAGTCTAATTTTCTTCATTTCATACTTAGACACACTGGAATTCTGGGTCTACCTCTTGCAACAAGAACCTGGCATAACTGTGAGATGAGTCTGCTTTGTCAGGTTTTCCTCCTTCACTTGAAGTGTCTTTCTGCATTTTAACTCTGAAAGGCATGTGTTATGGAATATAGCCCAATGCTGTAATTGTGAGTTTTAAAAACTACTGAGGCCCATTTCTAGAGATTCCAATTTAATTGGATTAGGGTACAAGTGAGAATCACCACTGTTGAAAGTTCCCAGGTGATTCTAATGGTGCAATCAAAGCTGAGAATCACCAGATAGTTAAGAACACAGGCTCTAGAAAATCCACTTAACCCTGCAGCTCCCCAGTTTCCTCCTCTGTTACATGGAAAAAATAATAAATAATAGAACCTACCTCATAGGCTACGAGAGGATTACGTCAGTTAATACATGTAAACCACTTAGATCTTTGTCTAGCACACAAGTATAGACTACTGTTGTTGTTTGGTAGATAACAAACCAATCATAATAATAGAACCTTCACTGAGCATATACTATGTACTGTGAGTATCATTCTCAGTGCTTTTTTATTATTGTTTTATTTGAACTTTATCACAATCATATAAGGACAATACTTTTATTATTCTCATTGTACAAATGAGGAAACTGAGGCATAGAGCTTTTGGTAATTTTTCCCAAGGTCTTAAAACTTCCAAGGATTTTTCAAAGATTAAATCTCAGGTGATCTGAATTCAGAGCACATAATGAAAGCCATACATTGAATTGCAAAATAAAATGTGTTCTGATAAGTATGGGACAGTTAAATATTTCAAGTGCAATAAAATAAAAAAATTAATAACAGAACAGTTCCCTGTTGTGCCAAATAATTACCAGATCTGTATAAGCACCTCATTTCCCTTATATTTCTTGCCATGAAAACAGAATTTTCAAAATACTTATCGGCTTTTGACAGACATTTTATTTCCAGGCAATTGACTGTATGTGTTTACCATATTCCCACTTTCTCTTCCTTCTGTTATATTACTGGGAATATTTGCATAAAAATAAGATTTCATTTGAGCTGAAGGTTTGTTTTTACCTTTCTCTTCTGAGGGTATAATGATTTCTACAGCTGTGAGGTTCCAAATAGAGGATTATTTCTTCACGTTGGTAATGATACAAGAAACGTTTGTGACAAAATTTCTCTGCAAATGTTCATCCTCATATTTAAAGAGAAAATAGTTGTGTGGAGTAGAGAAGGAGATGTTTATCACATTATCTAGCAAAAGTGCTATTGTAACTGTTATAAGCATTTCCGCCCCCCCCCCAATGGCTAAAGCGTTTATTTAAATGTCACAGCCCTGTCATTCCCTTTGTTTCAGATTCAGTTCAGAGCAAGCACTTTCTAAAACATTTCCACTACCTTTTGACTTGTTAGTTGTGTTTGAGTCTCTGGCAAACACTCTCCCTTCCTACAGCTGTAATGATTCATAGACAATTTCACTTTTCTTGGACTTCCTGTGATCACATTTTCCAAATCCCTATTTCAACAAATTTAGAGAGTGCTTAAAGCATTCTGATGCTCTACAGGTTAGAGTTGGTCCTTGAACAATGTCTGTTTGACTTAAACACTTGGCACTTTCATATTCTATATTGAAACTTCTTTTGGTCCCGATTTGACTTTTGACTTGGCTTATGCAAGATGGATCAATTGTTCAGCATCAGCTGTGTTGGTTAAATTATATTAATGTTTATTGCTCTTGCCCTTGTTTTATCAAAGCAGGAGAAAAATGGAAAGCAAAATCAAACAGCCAATATTAATGGTAGTATGACTGAAATAAAGAAGGAACACATTTGGCAATCTGAATATGATTGATTTTAGCCTCAATCTCATGTGAAATCTTTATTTATGTGGAAAAAAACAGAAAATTAAAGAGCTATTTGAAATGTTGAAAATATATCATAAAAGATCATGTCAAAAAATAGTAGGGTGCGTTGCACACTGTCTGGGGAATGGACACGCTTGAAGCTCTGACTCGGGGGGATGGGCGGGACATGGGCAATATATATAACCTGAACTTTTGTACCCCCATGATAAGCTGAAATAAAAAAAATAAATAAAGTCATAAAATATATAATAAAGATTGCATCTAATATTAAAAAAAAATGATAGGGGTTGTATACTGCTCTTCAATCCATATGGCACAGAGCCCTTCCTACCTGCCTCTTTCTTTGGGCTTTTGAATATTTGGTTGATGAACATTTTCAGGAACAAAAAAACAATACCTAGAACAGAATACAGCTCTCAATAAAAATTTATTGAATTTTTTTGACTATTGCCCAATAACCTGTCTGTAAGGCAAAAGCCTTAGAATTTATTGTGCAGAACAACTCAATAGGTATTTATTAAGCAACAACTTATTTGTCTTAAACCTTGATCTCTAAGCTCAAAAGTGTGAATGAGAACATTAAGAGTGGCCACACAGTTTATTATAAGAGAATCTAGATCAGAGATTTATTTCTCAAAAGTGTTACTTCAATATTCTTTTCTCTCATTCCATGTTATCTTTCATTCATTTGTTCTAGTGAGGATGCTACAATGAGGACAAAATACTTCCTGTAGTGAAACAAATGCAAACATTTTCTCTCAAGATCTTTCTATAGTACTTGAATTGATAAACGAAAAAAAAAAGACAGAAAATAAAAAGCAAAATAGAACACCAGAAATATTTCTACCAACCTATAAAATGAGTTCATATGTCACTATAACTTTGTGATTTTTTTCCTATTAAAATGACATAGTATCATTATAAGAGAAAATTCAAACTGTACATGAAATTGCAAAGCAACAAGTTGTCCAGAATCCCACTACTGTTAATATTTGTTTTATATCCTTCCAGATATGTCTCTTTGTATGTATGCATATGGAAACATGGACATGTGTATAGATAGAAATGTTTTTTGTATTTAAATGTTAAGTTTAAATTTAGTTGAATTTGGCAGAAAAAAAGAAATAACATTGAAAATGGAAGAATTAATGAAGCTTAGCTAATTTTTCTTTCAAAAAAAGATTAATTCTATTAAGTGGTTATGATCATTGTGATTTTTAACTACATCTTTTATTTTGAAGTAGCATCAATGAATTCCCTACTTTGGGAGAAGCGTAATTAGCATTCTTCTACTTTCTCCCACTTCTCTACCCCACATCTTTCAGTATTTATTAGTTATATTTTAAACTGTTAGAGTTTATAAAAATTTACCATCTGTTCTGCAACCACAATTCCCCAGATGTTCAGTCATAGCAAAACATTTACTGGATTTAATGTTCACTGCCAACCCTTTTATTATACATTTTTATTACTTACATTTTATTTTTATTCATCTCCTGGTTAGCTGAATTACATCAATTTGTTTCATATTAAAAAAATTCATAGGTGCTATATTTCTAGGGTTCTATCAGGTTTGAGATGTATGTCTGCTGTCTGTATTTGACTGGTACATTATATGCGTAGAATATTCCTGGGTGAGACTTTTTTTCTCCTCTCTGAAGTTTGTGTTCATAACTCTTGTATCTTATATCATTGAATGTGGTTGTAGAGAAGTCTAAGGCCAGTCTGTTTTCTTTTGTCAGTAATTTGCTTTCCTTGCCTATATACTTAAAGATTTATGTAGATTATTTATGATGTTTGATAACTTACCTGGTATATATTTCATTGTTGTTCATCATTTTTTTCCTATCGTATTGCATGCTCTTTTGATGTGCACACTAAATTCCTTATTTCAGGGAAAATTTCCTGCAATATACAGACACCCCACACACAGAGGCCTTTGTCTTCCATATATATAACCTTTTAAAAATTGCTTTAACCTTTGTTTTCTCCGCAAACATGATGTTCACCTGAAACCTTTTATCCATAACATTAATTGCATTTTCAGACATGCCAGTTTGTTTTTAGCTTTTCTAACTTATTGCATTTGTAATAATGTAACTGAATATTTCCTTAGTTTTACAATCTCACTTTTGATGGAATTCTGTTGTTATAATCAAGTCATCATTGATGTCTTTTTAAATTAAATTTCTTTTTTATTTGAAATCTCATCTTTTCAAGTTCTTCTAGAATCTTAAGCCCTTGTAGTGCGTGTGCTTCCTTTCCTTGGGCTTTTTTTTTTTTTTTCCCCCAAACTGAGTTCTCTATATTTCCACATTATATTTCCCTTCTTCCTTCCTTGCTTTCCTCTGTCCACCTCCTCTACTTCTGCCTTCTTCTGCTGCTTCTTATTCTTTCCTCTCTTCTTTTTCTCCTTTTCCTCCCTCCCTCACCAATCCCTGCCAAACCTATTTGTCATCTCACCATCCAAGTCTAGTAGGTATGATTGCAATGTCATATCTTTTATTTTCACCAAACTTTATCATGAACATCTCCAGATCTTCAGTTTTACCTGATGTAATCTCAGTACACTTTTCTTAATTTAATGTTACCTTCTTTTCTTTTTCTTTTTCATAAGCATCAATTTGTCTTTGGCCCTTTGAACTACAGTTTGCACTTTTGGTATTGCTTCTCAAACATTTTTTTTTCTGGTTTATAGGTATAAAAGTGGGAGAAGGAGAAAACCAGTATAGATCCTGTGACAAATCCTGTTCCAAGACTCTTTATATCCCTTGTCCAGGGATGTAGTTCACTCCCGTGACCATCAGCTCATGCCCCTAACTTAGAGTTGCCAGATTTAGCAAATAAAAATACATGGTGAACAGTTCAATTTTAATATAAGGTAAACATAAAGTGAATGAATAAATATATATGTATGTCTACATTTAATCTAAATATGCCTCTTGCAATATTGAGGACATACATATACTAACATGTGTGTGTGTGTATATATTTATATTTATTGTTAATGTGAAATAGAAATTTGTGTAGTGGATCACGTCAGTAATCCTAATACTTTGGGAGGCTGAGGTGGGAGGATAGTTTGAAGCCAGGAATTCAAGACCAGCCTGGCAGCATAGCAAGGCCTTGTCTCTATAAAAAATTAGCTGAGTGCAGTGATGCATACCTGTAGTACTAGCTACTTGGAAGGTTGAAGCAGGAGGATCACTTCAGCCCAGGAGTTCCAGGATGCAGTGAGCTATGATCGTGCCACTGCACTCCAGCCTGGGAGACAGAGTGAGATCTTGTCTATAAAATAAATAAATAAATAATAAATAAATGATAAATAAAATAAATAAAAATAAAATTTAACCAGGTTTCCTGCATTTTATCTGGCAATGTTATTTTAACATAGCATACTGCCCTGGAAGATGACAAATTCTGATTTCCCTTCTTCTTTTATTGAGTTCTTGGCATGAATGTTTTCTTGGCTATTCTTAAGGTTATTTCCTGATCTTCCAGGTCTGCCTTTCCCCATGTAGTTGTTTTATTTAGTCCTCATCTTATTCCTACTTTGGGCAGGTAGGGGCTAAGGTAGAGACATGGTTAAAAGGTCCATCAAACAATACTTCAGATAATCATCCAACTCTCTAGTTGAATCTAAATTTTCTAATTTTCTCTTTAGCTATTGATGGATACCATGTTTTTGCTCTATTTGTCTTTGACTTTTTCTCTTCTCAAGTGTTAGAAGGAAATTCTGTATTTTCGATGTATTCTTCTACTTTTATAGACTGTGAAATTTTTGATAAGTCCACCTAATATATCAATTTCTTCCTTCTCTAAACTCTAGAACATATGGTTAGCTCATTAAGAATTTCATGAACTATTATTGAAGTTCTTTTTTGGGTTTAGCTCTAACGACTTTGGTCTAAAATAAAGGATAACATCTATTATCATGCCTCACTTTTAATAGATATGAATTTTTATGAATGAATGAATCAATCCACAGGGAATTCTAAATTTCCATTCTGATGCTGCAATGGTTAGTTTGGGTCAACTTGGCTGAGCCATATTATCCAGATATTTGGTCAAACATTATTCTAGATTTTTTTTGTAAAGGCATTTTTTTAGATAAGATTAACATTTAGATTAGTAAACTTTGAGTAAAGCAGATTACCCTCCATAATGTGAGTAGGCCTCATCTAATTAGTTGAAGGCTTTAAGAGAACAAAGACTGACCTTCCCTGAGCAAGAAGAAATTCTGCCTGCAAACTGCCTTTGCACCCAAATTGCAATTTTTTCCTGAGTTTCTAGCCTGCTGGTCTACCCTGCAGATTTTGCACTTAGTGTGCACAATTGCATGAGCCAATTCCTTAAAATCTTTCTCTCTTTGTATCTGTATCTATCTATATCTTTATATCTATATCCACATCTATGTATCTCTACCTATTTACATATGTAAATAAATATATATGCACATACACACATATCCTTTTGGTTTTGTTCATCTGCAGAATCCTGAATAATACAGATTTATAACCTAAAGCTTGGCCCTTAATTATATATATTGTTCTCTAACATATTTAATCTTTGATAATGGGCTTCTTAAGGCTATAAACATTTTCCACTATATTGTTGTCTATAATGCCTGCCATAGCATTGGGCCTCTATGAAAAGAGATCTGTAAATTCAAGGAGATAGATTATTTTCAAAAATTGATGTTCAGAGTAGAAATATTGCTTTTGTTTTTATTCTTTATTTTTAATTGAAAGCTGAAAGACAGAACAATAAACACTATGGAGTTTAAAAGAGTGAGTTGATGTGACAAAAGAAAACTTTTTGTTGTTGTTCTTCCTACCTTCAAGCAATTATCAGTGCTTAAGTTTTGAAGAATTATTTGGAATATGTTATTTGAAAAAGATGAGTAATACATGCTGAATAGAAGAAGTGGCATGTGTGAATCACAGAGTAGTAAAATAGAGCCAATTGTGAAAACTAGATGCCAAGAGAAATATTTCTCAGACTGGCCTGGCAGCCACCTGTATTGGAATCCCACAGTGTGCATATTAAAAATGAAAATTTTGGGAACTCATCTTAGATCTGTTCAGTCATAATTTCAGAACGTGTCACCCAGGGTTTTGTATAAAAACAAATAAAACCTCAGGGGGATTCAGGTGGGAGTGTTTTTTATATATGCTCACGTTTGAGAACAACTGCATTAGAATTTTTGAGTCTTTGTAGAAAAACTTGGAGGGAGCAGATTATGAAGTGCTTAGTTTGCCTAGTTTGCCCTTGTAAACAACGTGAACTTCGTCCTCTGGGCTGTAGAAATCCATAGAGGAGGTCTCAGCAGATAAAGGTTCTCATCAAATTTGCCTTTTGAAAGATCACTAAGGCAGGTGTGCAGAGGACTCACTGAAGGTTTTGCTTAGGCTTTTGGTAGTTTGATGTTTCTGTTTTCTTCTATTTTTTATATATTTAAAAATATGTACAATGTTCAAATATGTATTTTATAATAAAACACTAAACAATAACCTTTGTGTTAAATTACCCTAATTTTAAATGTCATGAAAGACATGTGGTAAGAAAGGAATAGCTTGAAGAGGCACACTATAGATTTCAGGCCGTCAGGCAAGACAAAGAATACTCATCCAAGATGATTCCTCTCAACCAGTTTACCATCGCCACACCTATGGAGGAAGATCCATTTTATGGTCTTGTTAAAAAAAAAATTATCCTGACACTTGTTCAAATGGTAAGGCAGACTATTCAGGACTGTTGAGAATAGGTATGGGGACTCCTGCAGTGGGGTTTTACAGTAGGGGGAAGAGACTATGCTCAACTCTGACAAGGGAGGTTGGGGATTTGTAGCTAAGGAGCAGAGTAAGTGGGTCTATGGATGGAGGAAACGTCAGAGGCAAGCTGGGATTCTGGCTAAACTGACTTGACAGGATTCTTGCTAACACTGGGTTCTTAAGGACATGCCCAATAAGCATGCCTAGAGTTCACTCAAGGGGAGCATTTTTATCAATGTAGCAGGATATGTATATATGGACATGTAAAAGTGAAAAAGTAAGAAATTATTATAAAATGGGAACCAAGGATTGCCAAAATATTAATGAAGTTAAATTTTCTAAAATTTAATCATAAATATGAACTGGGGAATATACAGACAAAAGCCCTTATTGGATTTGTTGTTGCTAATGTAATCTTTCTTTTCTTTTTTTCTTTTCCCTTCTCTTTTCTCCTTCCTTCCTTCCTTCTTTCCTTCTTTTCTTTTCTCTTCTCTTCTCTTTTCTCCTTCCTTCCTTCTTTTCTTTTCTCTCTTTCTTTTCTTTCTCTTCTTTTTTGTGGTTGTCCTACTTCCGTTGAAATCTAATTGTATTTATTTCTGTCCCAGTAGAAGATTAGTTAATCAAGAATAGGCTAGAGAGGTATGAACACTCTTTTGCCAAGAATTTATCAAGTTAGTGTGGCTGCTAGATAATAAGACAAGATGTAAAATCATGCTTTTTATTTTTACCCTCATCTAAACAAAACGTGTTGCTATCATATTAATTATGTACTTGTATTCTTGAGGGAGCAGGATGTCAAGAGAATGAGTGTGTTTGAATTAGTAATAAACATTCACAATCCACTGGGACCCTTCTCCATAAAGTTAACTACATATTTAGTTGTCAAATGCAGTTCTTCCAATTTTTTTATTGTGTAATCAAAAGTCAATTTTCTCAGCCAGCCTATTACCTCTTGCACAATTATTGCCACTGATTTGACGTGATTGCTTTGCTTTTCCTTTCCCTAAGAATTAATTAATTGCAGTATGATCTATTTTCTGTTATTTTTCTTAATCTTCTTAGAAATAGCTTTTGCCAAATATTTAGGCATTATAGAATTTAGTGCATGTACAGAGATAGTTACCTAACACTAAATTGCCTGAATCATTGCAACTCAAACACTAATCCCTGTTTATCAGATATTCTTGAAAATCTGTTAGCTCTAGTTAAGTTTAGGCAGCTAGCTCCATCAGTAAACATTAACATTACAAAAAGAAGTTATGAGTGACAGAAAAGAAAGAAAGTGAAGGAATAATGTATGAGGATCATGGAATCTGCCTTCTCTTTATCCTAGAGGGAGCTTTCTATGTATTTGTTATTTGAAAACTGGTATTTCAACTTACACAGATTTGAATTAATTCCAATAATTTTTGTTAGGAAGGAAAATGAAAAATTGCACAAAATTACGTGCATGTTCATTGCTTTGAGTGTTAATAGTAAATTTAAAACACAAATGACAAAATAGATTGAGTAATGAGGTAGTCTGCCAAACACAGCAATGACTTTTTTTCTTGCAAAGAAACAATTTCAGCGTCAGAAGCATCTTTTTTATAAAAAATATTTTATGTTTAAGATAGCTTGTTGCATTTGGAAGCTACATAAATGTGGAAAATGCTCCCTATGTGAGCATGTTAAAATCTAATTCATATTGCATCCCCATCTTTCTTCACAATGCACTGAACTTGTAGAGGGTTATATCCCCAGCCACAGTGCAGCTTACATTTAACACACTCCATAATTGAGTCTTTATTCATTTCTTTGTAGGATTACTTATAATTGCAGAGGGACTCTCAGTCATTTTGTGGAGACCTAAAGAAGAAACCATGCATCCAATTGAATTAAGCAAAATGTGCACTGGCAAGAAAATTAAGTAGAGGAATTAAGTAGAAAATGGATAAAACATTTTATTAATGCTGTGCATGCCCTCTGAGTTTAGGTCATTGTACAAATGACACACTTAATGAGTAACAACATGCAAATATGAGAAAATAGAATAATTGGGTGTTTTAACACAGCTTTCTCCAGTACACACCTATGCTTTTGGTCTAAAAAATAAAATTTTCCAGGGAAGGCTTGATCTCAAAGTGAAAGCAACGTGCATCTTTATTATTCTGTGAATGAGATGTTGCCTTCTCTGCATGAGATTCTGTAAGTCTGTTGAAGGTCAAGTCTGGAACTCTGTGGGCCTAAGTTTCAGCAATCAGCTGAGAGAACAATTTCTCTTTTCTGTGATTTCTGTGACCTGCCTTCAGTGGTAAGGTGTTTTGCAACTTTCTTCCATTCTCACAAACTTGAGAAGAAAATAAGAATTTAATTTAAAACTTCCTGCTCTTTTTAATCAATTTAGTTAAAGGCACAGAATGAATAAGTGTTTCCCTTATTTGTTCACTTAGCGTATGTTTACTGATACCCACTATGCACTAAGTACTGTGCTGGAGACCAGGGGCACAGACATGAAAATCTTGCCCTCAAGTTGCTCACAGTCTAGTTAAGGTAACGAAGTTCTGGGTTGCAAATGGTACAATAGAGGCAAGCATAAGAAACTATGAGACCACTAAGGGAGGTCACAGAACCAGCTTCAACCTGGATTGCTGCTTTGGTTCTTGTTCTGGAGGCAAAAAGATTATGTAGCAATTTGTTTTATTTATTCATTTTGAATTTGTTTGTTCCTTGTCAAACCTCATTTTGTGAAAAAACTCTTCAAGCCTAAGTGAGAGTCACTAGGAAGTGTAAGACTCTTCCCCAGCTCATACCCTACACAAAAGATAAAATGCACATCGGGGAGGTCAAACACTACAAGTCAGAAGAATGCATGTAAAGGTATGTGAACTGGCCCATTCCATTCTTTTTCTACTACTGATTTTACTAGGCAATGAGAATTATATGTATAGTGGAATTAATTCATATTTTTCCAGTTAAACAAAACCCAATACAGTCCTAGGTATAATTGAATGGTATTGAATTTTTCTTTTTCCAGTAAAAAACTATAAAACTGGACAGAGCATATGAGGCAGTTCTTTTTAGGCATTTACCAATAGGTCACACTGTAATTTGATCCTTGAGAGAGAGTAAATATGGCTAATAGCATCACATTTGTCTATTCCCTGCCTAGAGCCATTTTCTAGACCTGTACTGTCCAACATGGTAGCCACTAGCCATATGTGGTAATTAAAGTTAAAGTTAAGTAAAATTATCAATCCAGTTCCTCAGTCAAATAATACACATTTCTAGTGCCCAGTCTCCATGTGTACCTAATGGCTTCCATATCGGACAGTGTAGAATAGAACATTTTCATCATCACAGTTCTTTTGGACAGTGCTGTTCTAGCTGTTAATACAAGGAATTGAAGTCCAAGCACAACACAAGGGTCTCTTTGAGTTAAAGTTCAAGGATGATGAGTTCTAGGATGGTTAAGCATCTGGTTTTGGTGAGGCATTATATATAGAGAAGAAAGCTGTTTAGGGAGAGTCTGCCAGATGTCTGCATGAGGGAGAACTTCTGGAACACTGGGCTGCACTGAACATATATGGGACAAGACTCCACAAAGAGAGTGGCTACTGTGTGCCTGAGATCTGAGCAGAGACACCAGGGGCCATGCAGTGCTGGGAGTACCTTGGAGTTATATCCCAGCCAGAATAATCTTAGTCTACAAATTTCTTATATCCTATTAAGACTTGAACTGAAAGTGAAACTTTCTAAAGACATGCTTCAAGCTCTTTGAAATTTAGTTCATCTAGAAAATGTACTCAGTGAAACATGTAGCTGGTCCTAAAGATATTTTACCTATCTGATTTTCTTCCAGTAGTCACATAGAACTAGTTTATACCGAGTAGTTAAATATTCACTTAAAAAGAAAAGGTTTATGCTAAGGAACCATCTTTAAATAGTAGGAAGATTTCAGGAATTTTTTCTCCAGAAAACCTGTTTCCAAGTTTCGTAACTTCCTTTTCTGGTATTACCTTGGGAAAATTATTTTAACTTTTGGAGTCTCAGTGTCCTTATTTGAAAAGTTGGGAGTCAGCCTTAAAGGCTTTTTGTGAGGATTAAATTAAATACAGTATGTGACATAGTTGATGGTGAATAGAATTTGTTACCATATATTAAAATATGCCATGACATTTTATTCCTACTAAAAATGCAGGGGAATACAATGTGCAAGGATGTAAAATTCAACCTGGAAAAACAAGCACTAAACATGTTATCATTTTGTGCCTCAAAAGTTCATGACAACTTCTTTATTTCCACATGTGACAGGTGTCCAATTTTTTGCTTGGTTTTCAGCACTCACTGTACTATACTCCCTCTCTCTCTCTAATCTACCTTAATTTTTCTGCACCTCCTCCCAAAATTATAGGGTGCTCACCATTCTGCTCAAATCCCAAATTTTCCTCAGATTTATTTATCCATTTACTCAAACTTAATTCATTGGTTTATTCATCCATCTACGTATCAAAGCATTTTTTTCAAAGGTGTTTTAATTCAGCAACTCCACTAAGCAGTATAGATAAAAATGGTGAAAAACATTAAGGCTATTTCTTTCTTTCTTTTTTTTTTTTTGTGGAGCTTACACTATAAGAGTAGAAGGAAATAGCAAACAAAGTCTTAACGTAATTAAATACAATCATGCTCTAAAGGAGAAATGCAAAGAAATACAATATGAGTGTAAACACAAGAGGGAATAAACACATTACCAGGACTGGATACATAACAATTTGAAGGGTCCCATGAAAAATGAAAATTCAGGACCTCTTGTTAAAAAATTATTAAGAATTTGAAGTTGGTGACAGAGGAGCAGGCATAGGACTCTGTGAAACTGTAAAGGTTTCATGTCCATGAAATGAGCTCTGCAAACTATGGAGGACTAGAATGGCTTCCTGAGGCAGTGTTCATATCACCTGAGACCTAAGGGAAAAGTGGGAGTTAGGTAGAACATTTCCATTTTCATTTGCCATTCTCATTTGAGCATAATGTACTGTTATTTTCTCTACCAAGGGATGATGCACCTTTTTCAGGCTTGGTTAGGCTGTTTGTGGTAGAGATATACAGTTATCTTGCCAGGTCAAGTTTCATCACATGTATGAATTGAAAAGCAAAAATTAAGGCTAGGATTTCATGACTCAGACTTTTTTAAAAATATGTAAATAATTCTCATTGTTTCTTAAATATTTATTGGAGTACACTGGCCTGGGAATTTGGATACCTGCGTTGTTGTCTTGGATCAGCCTCTGACTTTGAACAAGGTATTCTGTAGATCAAAGCTTTCTAATCTAAGGAAAAAAAAAAGAAATTATTAAGGTTTCCTTCAGCCTGAAGTTTTCAAGTACCGACAATAGCATCTTACGATTTTCTTTAGTAAAAAATTGCAGTAGGTCATTTTAACCTGGTCTACTTTTTCTGGACCATAAAGTCACAGTGTTGGCTGAATCGCTGACAGCATAAATACAGCAATATCTGCCAAAGGCCACCTTCAACAGGCAATCTTTTTTCTTAAACAACCACATTAAATCCCTAAGGTGACCAGTGCTATTCCATTCTTGCGTTAGCTAAAGGTCACGGCTACTGGCAACCAATTTTTGTACCTCCCTGGGGTAGATGCTTAAGACTACATTGTCTATATTAACTTCTCTACTTCATCTCTTAAATATCAAGGTAATTAAAGACTTATATAGACATCAAGTCACTTTATTCTCAAGAAGAGACTAGACAAAGAATCTTCACATGATGTAGGCTCTGAAAGCTGAAACTGAAGTACTTTCAGATTTCTGAAAACTTTCTTCCTTGTTAAGTTTATTAGTGCATTTTGGCAATTCAAATACCTTTGGTAATTGAAAATTTGTGCTCTATTAATCAAGATAGTTTAGGTTATTCTGTGATAACAAAGAATTCCCAAATATCAGAGACTTAAAATAACAAAAGGCTTATCTCTTGTCAAAGTCTCTGTAGGTATAGACAAATGTCCCCCATGACATCACTCAGCAGTACAGACTAACAGAATCTCTACCATCTTTAGCTGTACCTTCTACATCATGGGAACTCCTTGATGCAGCAGGGGAAGAAAGCACGTAAAGACCTCTCACTGGAATGAAATATTTAATCTGCAAGTGACATACATTATATTTGTTTACAAGCCATTGGCTAGAAATAGTTATACAGCCCCACCTAAATGTGTGGGTTCAGGGAAGTATAATCTTCTGTGTGCTCAGAAGTGGAGGTGAACTCTAAGACATTTCTATCAATCACATTTCCATGCAATAAAAAGCTGTTTAGCAAAGAAAAGTGTGCCTGGAACTTTTGGCTTTCTTAGAATTAAGTTACATCAAAGCATATTAACCCTAGATGGATTCTAGTAGTCTAGATGGCTAAGAATGCACACATCAGTTTTACCAAATCTTTTTTTTGGTGGGAGGCATAATTAAAATTTGCTTTAAATATTTCTTTGGGGAAGGGGACACTACACTTCTACTCAATGAAGAGAAACATTTTTACAGTCTAGAGGTCTTTTTTTTTTTTTAATACCTATAATGCCATGAATTCATAGGGGATAGGTTCTAGTAGCTCAGGCTCCATTGCATTGGTTCTCACAGTGTGCTACTTTGGGTGAGGTAGGCTGGCACTTCAGTTGAACCCACTTGCCTTTATCTTTGCCTTCCTTCTTTTTCTGATCATTTTCCTTCACACATATTAGGAAGCTCTCTCGGCTATTAGAGTGCTTAATATGCTCAATACCCACATTAATCCTCTTGGCAAGAATCTTGCCCTTAACTTGATTGTTTACAAGAATGCCAACAGCATACTGAGTAACACTGTAGACTCTTCCAGTTTTGCCATGCTAACATTTGTGGGGCATTCCTTTTAGAACAGTACCCATTCCCTTGGTGTCTACAATATCACCTTTCTTGTAGATTCATGCACATGTGGCCAAAGAAACAGCTTCATGTTTTCTAAGATGCCCAGAGAACATATATTGGGTGCCTCTCCTCTTTCCCTTTGTGTTGGTCATTTTGGCTAATTACTGGAAGATGACAGTTCAGACCAAAAGGTGAACAACTCTTAATATAATGTCTTTGGTTTATGATCCTGGTGCTTGATTTAGTTGTCTTTGCATGTGTATGTGCTTCTGTTTCTGTAATGCTGTGTTTCCTTCTTTTATTATGTACATGTTGATTGAATTCCTACTGTTTTCCAACAGATTATAATTAAAGCATGATCCCTTTCTTCAAAGAATTCACAGTAATCTTTGAACATCAGTTGGGCCCATAAATAAACATAGTTCCCAAAATCACACATTATAGTGGTACCATATTCAGTTTTAACCATACATAAATTGACCTTTTGATAGCATGTCTTTAAATTTTTAGTTATACACAAATTATATTTTCCACACTTTATGGTGCATGAATATATCATCTAAGCTGAATCTCTGCCAAGATATTAAAGAAAATTCAGAGCTCTTGAATAAGAAAATAAGCTTTAGTATTATTCATAGCCACCTCTGTAACCCTCTGTCATGAACAAGTAGGGTATTTCTTATATCAGGGCAAAATTTCACGACTAGATTTCACGACTAGACTAGATTTTCTGCCATTACTAACTATAATGTCTAAAGCACATGAAGTGCTTTTTGATTAGCAATATAGAATCCTATGTCTTTATTAGATTAGAAATATGGCAAGGTATTTAGAGATTTGTGGGTGAACCTATCTATGTGTTTCATTATCTACAGTTTATTATTGGTTGAAACCTTTATAAGCCATCTGTTATTTAAGATGGTTGTCCATGGAATGTATTTATGCACCTATTCTCTGTTTGTTCTTTCGTTCAGTATTTTTTGATGTCTACCATGGAACAGGCACTTTTATAGGTATTCAATAGGTAATGGGGAATAAAACACAATTCTTAACTTTCTGAAATTTTCTTTCTATTGGAGGAAATGCACATTTATAAATACAGCATAGTAAGTTGTATGCTAGACATAATAGACGTTGCTAGAGGAGCTCAGAACAAAAGAGCTTCTCTCTATCTTGGAGGAGTGTGTGTGTGCATGTGCACATATGTGTGTGTAAGAGATAGTCATGGAATGCGTATATTATAAATCAACCAAATTAATGAGGGAGAAGAGAAAATGCCCATAAGAAGAAGCAATACATGGGAAGACCATGATATGTGACAGAATGTAACATGGTCAAAAACTGAAAGAAATTCAGTGAAGACTGTAGAATGTGAGAGGGGAGGCCTGCAAAATGAGGACATAGGAAGAGACAGGAGCAGAATCACAAAGGCTTTATTAAGTCATTAGAAGTTAAATATAAAGGGCAATGGCCCTGAAAGTGTTGAAGGAGGAGGGTTATACAATCAGATTTGTGGTTTGGAAATGTTATTCTGGATATGGCAAATTAGAGAGGAGAAAAGAGCAAAGGTAAGAATATCAGTTGAAACACATTAATCCAGGTGAAGAATGATTACCTTGGACTAGAGTATGGGTAACAGAGAGAGAGAGAGAGAGAATGAATGGATCAAAGAGATCTTCAGGAGACAGAATGAGCAGGACTCAGTAATTGATTTTATGTAGGGTACAGAGGGAAGGAAAGAATTCAAGAGTGTGACTCTTAGGTTCCTAACATGGACAACTGGGTAGATGGCAACACAAGTTACTAATATGGGGAAAGTAAAATAATGGGAATACGGGAAAGGAAAGGTAAATATAATAAGCTTGATTTTGACAAAGTTGAACTGGAGGTACTTCTGATGTCCAAATGTCTAGAAGCCGAAGGAATGAGCTTTGGCAATGAAAATAGATTTGGTAATCTTCAGAATTCTTCTAAATCCCACTTATCATTAGTTCCCACTTAAAAGGTGTTCTTGTTGGTTGTTTTGCAATTTTCGTGTAATTTGTTATTTTAATAATATTAAATTTAAAAATTGTACCTCTGTTTAGGAAAACAGATCAGCAATTATGATAAATTTATAACCATGATTACATAAGCTATTGAGGAAAATTCAGAAATACTTAAAACTGATAGAAGTTCTTTAGAGTGAAATTGTCTTTTAGTGAAATTTTCAAGGTGGATTCCCTAAAATGAACTCAAAAAAGACGGTGATAACATGAAGCCACTATAACTGATTGGTATAAAGTAACGCTATCTAAGAACTATAGTTTCTTCCTCTTTGCTTATTTAAAATGTCTCATTATTTTAGAGATTCAAATGAACCTAATACTTGATGTTTACACTGTAAAAAAAAATCTGAACAAGTATTATAATAATGAAGTCAAGTTTTTAAATATTTTCTTTTGTTATATACTAATTAAGAAAATTTGCCTACCCCAAAGTCATAAAGGTATATTCCTATGTTTCCTTCTAGAAATTTTACTACTTAACCTAAGGTATTTAAGCATATTATTTAACTTGAATTATTTGTTGTGTATGACAGGGATCATGATTCATTATGGTTTATCCATAGAGTAATCTATTGGCATAGTATCATTTATTGAGCAGGCCATCCTCTGCCATTGAATTATAGTGCATCTGTGTTGTAAATCAGATGACCATATATATGAGGAAATCTTGATAAATAATTTAGAGCAGTGTATCTGGATGCTTTGAATTGATTACAAAATCTGTATGATATTTTAAAATGATAATGATGATAATAATAATAGCTAATATAAACCAGAATGTAGTCATGTATCACATAACAATGGAGATACATTCAGAGAAATGTATCCTTAAGCAATTTTGTTGTCTGAACATCATAGAGTATACTTACACAAACCTAGATGGTGTAGTTTACTACACGTCTAGGCTGTATGGCATAGCCTATACAGGGTACAAACCTATATAGCATGTTATACTAAATACTGTGGGTGATTTTAACACAATGGCAAATATTTGTGTATCTAAACATATATAAATATAGAAAAGGTACAATAAAATGTATAAAAGGTTAAAAAATGATACAACTATATAGGTACTTAACATGATTGGAGCTTGCAGGACAGGCGGTTGCTCTGGTGAATCAGTGAGTGAGTGGTAAGTAAACATGAAGGCCTAGGACATTACTGTAATATTACTATAAACTATATATAAACACTACATAGTTATGCTACATTAAATTTATAAAAAATATTTTTCTTCAATAACAAATTAATCTTAGCTAACTGGAAGATTTTTACTTTATAAATTTTTAATTTTTTCAAAATATTTCACTCTTTTGAAATAGCACATAGATTAAAAAACAAACACATTGTACAGCTGTACAAAAATATTTTCTTTATATCCTTAATCTATAAGCTTTTTGCTATTTTAAATTTTTTAATTTATTTTTTACTTTTTAAACTTCCTTTGTTAAAAACTAAGAGACAAACACACGCATTGGTCTAGGCCTACTTAGGGTCAGGATCATCCATATCACTGGCTTCCACCTCCACATCTTGTCCCACTGGAAGGTCTTCAGGGGGATTTAACACCCATGGAGCTGCCACCTCCTATCATAACAATGCCTGCTTCTGGATACCTTTTTTTTTTTTTTTTTTTTAGTAAGTAGAAAGAGTACACTCTAAAATAACAATAAAAAAGTATTGTATAGTAGATACAATAGTCATCTGTTATCATTATCAAGTGTTATGTACTACACATAATTGTATATGCTATATTTTCTACAACTGGCAGCATAGTAGGTTTTTTAGAACAGCATCACCACAAACAAGTGATTAATGTGTTGCACTATGATGTTTGTATAGCTACAAGGTCACTCAGGTGGTAGGAATTTTTTAGCTTCATTATAATCTTATGGGACCACTGTTGTATATACATAGTCCTTCATTGACCAGAATGTTGTTATACATAGTGGTGCATGACTGTACTTCAAAGTTCAAAAAATGTTGTGTTCACTATGAACATATTTGAATTTTTCCCCTAAACCTGCAATGCTTCTTCAAGTGAGGTACGAAGACTATCTGCATGAAAATCATCTGAGGCACATGTTAAGCTGTGAATACATGAGCCCATTCCTAGGCTTATACAGAATGTCAGAATCTTTGTGGGTAAGAACTAGATACCTGCATTTTTAACATGTCCTCCTGGTAATTTCCATAAATTTAAAAGAGAAGCATACTCTTTATATATCAGAACTCCCCTACTGTTTGAGTATAGAGGCTGAAACTTTCAAGAAACACTGGCTTAGTTACTAAAATTTTTAATTCAGTACATATGATACTACCTGCTTTGCTCTGTGTTTTCTTTTGCCTTTTCCAGCTCAATATTTGACAACTCATGACTCACTCTTTATGCCTTGACAATACTGGATTATGTGATTTCCTTTTTTCCACTCCCCACCACATACCATACATAGTTCACAGTTACCCCTCATTCTACTGTCTCTCCCGATACCCCCAATTCTAGTCTCTCTTTTCCCCTGACTGCAGATCTAACCACTCTTAATCACTTCAGTATAATGTTTATTAGTGTTCTAGGGTTGTGTAACAAAGCACCAAAAACCAGGTGACATAAAACAACAGAAATTTCTTGTGTGACAGTCTGGAGGCTAGAAGTCTGAAATCAACGTGTCAGCTGAGCTGTACTACCACTTACACCTGTATCGGAATATTTCCTTTCCTCTTTCTAGTTTCGGGTGGTTTGTTGGCAATTCTTGGCATTCCTTGGCTTATATAAATGTATCACGCCAATCCTGTGTCTTCATATGACATTCATCCTCTTTGTTTTTATCTCTTCACATGCTGTTCTTTTTATAAGGACACCCAGTCATGATGGATTAGGGGCTCATCCCACTCTAGTATAACCTCATTATTTTTTAAAAAACTAATTATTTTAATTAATATGATCTGCAAATATGATCTCACTTCTAAATAAAATCACATTCTGAGGTATGAAGGGCTTAGGGCTTTCATATATCTTTTCTTGGGGGAAAAAATTTCAACCCATAACAGTATCCTTCAAGAATTTTTCCCATGCTTTATCAAGAATTGTTGAAATGACTAAAAATAAAAGCAAAAATATAAAACATAATGATAATAGTATGTATTTATTATTTTGGGGAAAAAAGATTATTTTTAATTAAAAAAGCCACAAGGGGAAAAATTGATAAATTTGATGTGTAAAAATGAGAAATTCTATATGAAAGAGAAATTTTGCAGTGTGTAAAACCAGGTGGAATATTTTCATTTCCAGGAAAAGACTTCCTATAATTCAATACAAATTAAGCCAGTCAGTAGAAAAATGGGCAAGAAAGATGACATATCACTTTCCAGATGAGGAAATACAAATAGTCATAACAATGTGCTTTTTTTCTAGCCTTTACTCATGTAATCTTTCCTAGGCAAGCTGTCTTCCTATATTCCCCTTGTCTCTTGCTCCAAACTCACTCTGTCTCCCTAACTTTTATATCATTTTGACTCATCTCAGGGACAGCGTCATGGAGCTCTTTTATCCGCATCGTCCACTCCCATAATGTTCTATGCACATCTCTATCATTGTCCTTTTC
>CM052438.1:162459952-162508923 GCA_028533085.1 Varecia variegata
ATAAGGAATAATTTATTTGATAAATTCATCCTAAATTTTGGTGGCAGAAGAATGTAAACAGGTCATTTTATTGGACATTAACAAGTAGATCACCGAACAAACTTATCACTTTTCCTCATATGTCAGGAAGTTCTGAGCTAAATGTGATGCTGAATGAAGCAGTAACTTATTCCTGAGAAGTTATATTTATTATGAACATTTTAAAATAAGTTTTTTAAAAATGTGATTCCTCATTCTTGAATTTAATTTAGAGTGGGGTATAATTATTAACAAATAATCATAATCAAACATTGCAAAGTTTCACACTTTCCCATAATCCCATATTATATTCCGGAACTTTTTTTTCTTCTGAAAACAGTAAGGAGATAGAATTGATTAATTTAACTAGGTATCTATAAATCATTTCAGCCAGCAGATATATTTTAGTATCAAAGAAGAAAAATTAGAACATCAGAAGGGATTCAAAAATTATTCAAGTAAAGAGAAGAATAACAAAGCAAATGTGCACTTTTAAAGCTCCTTTCTTCACTGAATAAAGATTAAAAATATTATCCGATTATTAACTTCTTATTCTTTACTCAAAAAGTAATGACTCACAGACATTCATTTCTGTCTTGAAATTCTTTTTCTCCCATTCTGAATTTTACGTCCTAATTTTGGCGAAGTTGGCCATTACATTCTAGCACACACATGGATGGGAAATTAGTCTTTGGATATGCCTATGATCAATGCCTTTTGAAGTCATATTATCATCATGGAATGTTTGTTCCTCTATCTTTGTAAACAAAGTAAGTTCGAGTTTGAGACCCATGGGAAATTAAATTTTCTACTTTGTAGTTGCTTTGGACGTTTTATTGTAGTCTAATAGTGAAGCAACACCTACCTAAAGAGATTTTTTTAGATCTCTTCAGAAGGACTAGCAACATTCAAAGCTACCCAAACATCAACCATTCCAAAAGAATTAAAGAAAAAAAAGTGAGTATATTTTATCCCAGTGTATGCTAAGACATAAGGAAAATAAGATGTATTATCCAGGATCATAAATGATAGTTACTGCTGTCATGGTTGACAATTGCTGCACCAATTGCAGTATAATTATTTCCTTTTCAAATGTTTGCTTACCGAGACTCTTTTGGGGGTAGAGGGTTAAGGTGGATTTTTTTTTTTCTTTTGAACCTAGGGAAAACAAGAATGAGCATTTCTTTCCTTATCATCACTAAGCTTCTTAATTTCAAGAACTCATTCCAGCTAAGGTATCCAGCTGGGCTACATTGAATTATAAGGCTTACACTAATTCACCTGCAGCATCTTGATAAACATCTTTAATGATGGATGAAGGGAATTTAGTTTTTACCTGACAGGAGAAGCAAGTCTTTGGGCTGTTAGTAAGTGCTACACAAACTAAACTGCAGTTAGAGAGAACTGTGAAAATAATACCTAATATATATGCCAGAGCCAACACTTGCCTGGAAGCATATAGAAGAAAAAGATCCTCTTAATTCAATCATCATATCTGACCTAATATCTCATTAATTTGTACCAAATGTGCAATAAATTTTTGAAAATAAAATTGGTATGAGACTTTAAGAATAAACAGTCATAGTATCTGTAGTATTGCTATAACTCAAATTAGACTAAAAATATTGCAAGTTATGTGTCTTTTAAAGAACTTGCTTTAATAAAAGAAAGCATTTTTAGCTTGTATAGGAAATACTCATAAAGGACATGAATACTAGTAGGATAACCTGTCCCATAATCATATTTTCCCTTTTATTCTGCCCAGTAAAAGCCTTTATTAAGGAGAATGCAAAGATAAACCCCATGTAAATGAGGACTAAATTATCCTTTTAAGTCTAAAGTAATGATTCTTCACTTTTTAGAGAATCATATATTAATACAATTTTAATACCATTTATTACATCCCAACACTTCTAATAAAGGTTTGAAATGGTTGACAAATAACAGCAACAAAAAAGCTTGTTGCTATCATTGCAGTTTTAAGTGTAGAAAAATAAATGTAGTAACTATAGAAGCCATATAATAGCTCCTGATGGAACTTAAAACTTTACAGCTTTTGGTAGTTCAAGAAGATTCAGAAACTACAATGACTTATAAAGTAAATGGGAAGCAGAAATTCAACGGTTGTTTAGGAAAGGCAAATGGTTGTCTGAAATAGGCAGTAGATTTCTAACTAGCAGCACCGTGATCTAGGGCTTATTAAATAATGAAAAGGAAAATGTCCTCAGTTGTACAACAAGTGGGAATATGCAGGAGTTGCAGAAATGAGTAATAATTATATCTACCATTTATTGGATGTCTTCTATGTATCAGGTCCACATTACATATATTGTGTTCTTCCGAACATCCCACGTGGAACAATTTGCCTTTATTTTATGGTCTAAGAAAGTGAGATTCAAGAATCTGGCTTTACAGCTATTGAGGTTCATTTTTGGTTTTGTTTTTTCCACTGTCATCCAAGTCCACAATGATCTATGCAAGTAATTGAACATAGGTATGATGAAGGCAAAGCTCACATTCTTTTCCTCACACCATTAGCATTTATTGCTTTCAAGAAAAGTGCATCCTTGAGTCCCTAGAGGTGCTCTTAATGGGCTGGGGGTGCGACTCTTGGGAATCCTGTAAAGAAAAGTCAGAGATTGGATGAGAAGTTAGAAATGATGATTACAGGTGATTTCTACAGATGAAACTTTGATTAAAAAGAAAAAGTCAAGTAGAGAACCCTGAGGGTAAATAGGCCAGTGATTGTCACTGAAAACACAAAACATAATCAGCTACCTGATTTGCCAGCTTATCTTTCTTAACTGGGTATCAGTTTGGGTACAGCATACTGTTTTTGTTTCTGTAACACAGAACAGCAATACCTTAGTTGATCGCTATAGTTTAAGCTTTTGCTAAGCCAATATGCCAATTCATTATAAAGTATCTGTATTCCTACCAGTAAATTAGCAATACTATTTCTTACAAGCAAAATACCACCAAACTGCAAAACAAACACTAGATACCAATTTAGCATTTCATATATTTCCACTATGTAAACAGAGAAATATAATTTCATATTTGAACTTAAGATTTTCACCAAAAGTGCCCAAATATACACCATTCTAAAAAGAAAGGCATACCATTTAAGAGTATCTACTCAACCTAATATATATCAATTTTATATATATGGACTTAATTACCATAAAAATGTTTTCTTTTATGTGACCTTTATAGATCCTGGCCACCAAGATTGTTGGCATGGAAAGGAAGTGGGGAAATGAGAGCAGGAAGGGAATATGGCCAATAAAGTGTAAGTTATCAGGCAAATTAATATTTTGGGCAACTAGGACTTGATGCTAGTGTTGGGGTCAGAAAACAATACCCCAAAATGAAGGCCTCATAAGCAGCCTCAGAAGCAAAACTTTTTCTCTGACCTCATACTTCAGTGCTGCCTTTCAGTCCCAGTCTCCCCCGAGGCTAGCCACAGAAACTAGAATCTGTCTTTTCCAAGACAGAATCCATCTTTTCCAAGGCAGGTCATAGAAACCAGAACCCTTTTTTTTCTGAAGCCAGCCATAAAACCGAAAATATTACTCTAACTTTTCCTCTCCCTATCTATTTAAATACTGGCCATAAAGAAATTATCTAACCTACCTTGTTTGACTCTAGGTCACTTACAAGATCCCCTATTCTAGAGAAGGATGTGCCCCATACCCAGAAAGAAGGAATGCATGCTAAGAGAGGACAACAGGAAGCTAGACTGACAGGCCTTGCTGGGTTTCCCTACTCAGTCTGTTAGCAGTACATCATACTCTTTTTGTCCAGTCATATTTCTACAGCTGTCCATACTTTGTTAAACCTAAGCCACAAAAATGGACAATTTCCCTTGTACCTTTGGGTCTTCATTCTGAAGGCTCCCATGTGTACACATTAAGTAAATTTGAGTACCTTTCCTCCAATTAATCTGTCTTTTGTGAGTTGATTTTTCATAGAAACTTCAGAGGGCCATGGAGAACTTTCTCCGTTGGCCCCTAAACTACTAAAATCTCTGGGACCCACTGTAAAATATGTATTTCAGAGTATCCAACCAGAAGGATGAGAAAACTTGGGTATTTACAGACCATCTCCTACTATAAGGTCCTACTATAAGGTCCATAAGGTAGTTAACTGAGGCCTCCATTCAGGGAATATTCATTCTTAGACAATTCTGGCCTGCTATAGGTACAGACAGAGCAGAATTCGAGGCCAGGGATTGGTGAGAAGATGCAGACATTGGCAATTGAAGTTCCTGGAATGCAGTAAAATAATTAAGACCTGAGTGGATATAGTTGTGATGCAGACTCATTTTTATTTTTTATAGAGGAGATAACTTTTGGAGCTGTCAACAAGTAGAAAACATTAAATACCATGTGACTGGATTAAATCCACAAAGTAGGGCATAAAAACGAAGACAAGGACACATACTGACACATGAGGCATTTCAACATTAAGGGATCAGGCAGAAGAGGAAAGACCACAAAGGAGTCCAGGAAGGAATGATCAATAAGATAGGAGGGAAACTAAGACAAGACAATAGTGTCCTGGAATCAAAGTGAGTTAAATGAGGGGGAATGATCAGCTGTATTACATGCTGCTAATAGGTCAGAAATGAAAAAGACTTGGATTTTCAGTGGGTTTAACAATATGGCTGTTAAGGACCCTTAAGAAAACAATGTCATTGGAATGATGGTGGTTGAAGCCAGGATACATCAGTTTTATAAAAGAATGGGAGGAGAGTGGGAGGGGAAAAAGGAAGAGAGGGAAGGAGAGAGAGAGAGGAAGTATGGCCAACTTATTTGAGGATGGTGATTACAAAGAAGAGAAAGGAAATGAGGCATTAATTGGTACGTTATAAGAAGGCATGTGCAGAGGTGCCTGGCACACATCCAGGAAATATTTGGTGAATGTATGGGCGAATAAATGGTGAATTAAGTGAAGGCCCCTGTGTCAGATGCTTTTAGAAAATAGGCCCTGAGGAGACCCTTATTCCTCCTGAGATACTCTTCCCTTATACTCAGTGAAACTCAGTGTGTAGGTATATTGTATCGATGACTATTGAGGGACCCCTTGAGGGTGCAGTCTCCCATTGTTCAGAGGAAGTGAAGAAAAGACCAGTCAATGAGGCAGTCATCTTGAGAAGGAAGGCTGTGTACAAAGCATTGGTTTGGGAGCTGGAGAAGGTGATATTGGAGCTATAGCTTGGTGCCCAACCAAGATGAGTCTCTACTGCCAACCTCAGGAACGGGTGCTTTTTTCTGTAGTCATGGGGAGCCAAGACCCTTTATGTTTATGTCTGCACACTGGACACATCTTGATTGAGAGGAACGCTGGTCTGTCTCTTCAGATTAGTCTTACCACATGGAAGCCAAGAATTGTGAAACAGAGTGCTTCGGCATTTACAGTCTGGCCAGGAAGGAAGCTCAGAGTAAACCTTGCAGGCAGGAGTGTGGGTGAGTGCCAGAGATGGTCTTATTGTATGGTTATACCCCGTTGTGTGGTTCCATCTGTGCTTAGAGTAATAAGAGCTTGAGGAGAGGAGACCTAGTTCTAGTGTTTTAGCCTTCACCTTACATCTTGTGTGTATTGCCCTGCAGAAGCCATGTAACATGTTTGATAATATAACATAGAATAAAGAGAGAAGGAGGAGATGAAGAGAAAGGGATAAAGATTTTTTTCTTTTTTTTTTTAATATGAGATATATAATCATATGCTTGCTTATATGCTGATGGAAATTGTCTCATAAAGTTGAAAGTTTGATTATTTTAGTAAGCACCCCCAAGAGGTTACCATGAGCCGGCAAGTTTAGAAAAAATTGTATTAGACCCTTTTAATGAGCTAAACATATTTTATTATTAAATCAGGCTAGTTAAAACCTTAATTTGTCCTTTTTCCATCCTTCCTTCTTCCTTCCTTTCCTTATATCCCTCCTTCCTTCCATAATAATATATGAGTGCATACTATGAGGCAGGGCCTGAACTAGGGACTAGTACATAAAAGGAGGTCTATGACAGCTCATTAAGGAGATTAAAGTTGTTTAATAGCAAAAACCAAGTAAACAAAAATTGAAATAAGTCATTGAAAGAAATGATTAGTGCTCTGACAGCCAGAGGAGGACAATTAAGTCCATTCAGAGTATAAGGACTACAGAATTTCTTCCTAGAGGGCATGCTTTTTAAACAATAATATTTAACACTAGATGAGAATTACTATTGATCATCTATGAAATCAGATTTCTTTTAACAGATTTCTTTTGGTGTTTTTAGATAAATGGAACATAGCTAATTTGTTTCAAAGCTTCTGTTGATCTCCCATTGTAATTTGTGTACAAGATTAATGAGATGATCTGATTTGAATGACTTCAGTTTTCAAAAGACTAATTCATCATCTTCTTGAGCAGCCTTAATTGTAATGCCATGCTCTTAGGATACTAAAAAGGCATATTCCAACGAGTAGCATTTTCAGGAAAAGCATCAAATCCTATCCAAACAACCCTCAGAAAAATCAGCTGAGAGACTGCACTCAAGTCAATTAAGAAGGCTTCAAACCCCTAGGTGTTTTCAAAAAACTTCCAAACAACACTTTTGTGGAATGAGGATGATCTTAATGAACATTGTTTCACACCCAATTTGTTGTGCATAGTATAGTCTGCCTTCCATGCCAATTATACTCCAAAAATGCTTCGTGTGCAGCGTAGGAGAGGTATAAATGAATTAAATGCAGGCTTGATCGTACTCTGTGGTAACTGGATCTTTGCACTTCACCATAGCCTCATCATGGATGTGCAGATTTTCCAAGAGCTCGCATTTTTATTAGGCATCCCATTCTTTTCAGAGTTGGTATAGACGTGCACTTGATTATTCTCAGTTATGAAATATGTGCTTATGAAGAGCAGTAAGTTCAGAAATGGAGGGGGTATTTTTTGTTTGTTTTTTAATTCAGTAGCACATGGCAGACAAATTGGTGATCTAGAAGGCTTGCGATTATGGCATGCATCTGAGCTGTTGAATATTTTTCAGCTTCCATTTGTAATAATGTGGCCAGGAAATTAGCTATGTTGTATTAGTCTGAGGCATATTTATATTTAAGTCAAATGATAATAAATAATCTATCCAGGTAGTACCTGTCTTATTAGTTTCTTTAGGCTGCTATAACAAAATACCTTAAATTGGATGGCTTATAAACAACAAAAATTTATTTCTCATAGTTCTGGAGGCTGGGAATTAATTCCAAGGTCAAGGCACTGGTAGATTTGATGTCTGCTAAGGGCAGACTTTCTGGTTCAGAGATGGTGTCTTTCCTCTGTGTCTTCACATGGTAGCAGGGGTGAGGGGTCTTTCTTCATGACCTAAACACCTCTCAAACCCCCCCACCTCCTAATAGCCTCACCTTGGGGGTTAGGACTTTAGCATATGAAATTGGGGGGACATAAACATTCAGACTATAGCAGTACCTTAACTAAAATAACTAGACACATTGTAGTATTTTTATTGAAGATCATTTTTTGTTATATATATCAAAGCATATGAACTTTTTAAGAGTAGAGTATTTACTTGTTTTGTTCAGTGCTTTTTATTGCTTTTCCCAGTATCTAGTACAATGACTGTTGAATAGTGGAAGAAATGGAAATATTTGCATTGTTTTCAATCTTTGGGCTAAAAGCTTTTAATGCTTTACCCTTAAGATTAATGTCAATTTTTGGTTTTTCATAGGTGTCCTTCATCAGTTTAAGGACATTTCCTTCTAGTACTAGTTTGCTAGAAATTATTTACATAGATAGAAATTGAATTATTTTGCATGCTTTTACTGTATTTATTGAGATGATATGACCATATAAATTTTCTGCCTCATTCTATTAATATGCAAATGGATTAATTGGTTTTCAATCGACAGATATATCTTGTATTGCTGAAATAAACTCTACATAGTCTTTCTGTATTATTCTTTGTACAAATTACTAAATTATTTGTTATATTTTGTTAAGAATTTTCTGTTTATGTTCATGAGGGATATTGGTCTGTAATTTTATTTTCTTATAATGTATTTATGTATTTGCCATATTTTAGAATCAGAGATTCAGGGACCTAGTCTCTATTTTCTGACAGTTTTTTGTATCACGCGCATTATTTCTTTTCCAAACATTCAACAGAATTCACTTCTAAAGATATTAAGGCCTAAACATTCTTTTGTGGGTGTGAAAAATTTTAATTACAAATTCAAGTTTGTTTTTTTTTTTTTTTTTTTGAGGCAAAGTCTCGCTCTGTTGCCCGGGCTAGAGTGCTGTGGTGTCAGCCTAGCTCACAGCAACCTCAAACTCCTGGGCTTAAGCAATGCTACTGCCTCAGCCTCCCGAGTAGCTGGGACTACAGGCATGCACCACCATGCCCGGCTAATTTTTTCTATATATATTTTTAGTTGGCCAGATAATTTCTTTCTATTTTTAGTAGAGACGGGGTCTCGTTCTTGCTCAGGCTGGTCTCGAACTCCTGAGCTCAAACAATCCGCCTGCCTCGGCCTCCCAGAGACCTAGGATTACAGGTGTGAGCCATCGCGCCCGGCCACAAATTCAAGTTTTAAAATAAATATAGGGGTATTTGGATTTTTTATTTCCTCTTTTGTCAGTTTTGGTAACTTTGTTTTTCAAGGAATCTGTATGTTTCCACGTAAGTTGTTAACTTCATTGGCATAAAATTGTTCATAGCATTCTCTCATAGTTTTTCAGTGTCCGTAGGATCAGGAGGAACTCAATAAATATTTGTTGAAGGTTGAATAAACGAATAAGCCATAGAAATGTACCCAGCTGTTTTTTTTAATTCATCCACTGATTTTTAAACTTTTTCTAAAGCAAAAAAAAAAAAAAAAAAAAATCCTTTGATCAGACAAAAAACTTCCTCAGAAACTTTAAACCAGATTAAAAAATAAGGATATGAATAAAGGGAAGACAAGTTTTAGGAAACATGAGCTTCTTCCACCTCCCCCCTCCATTCTCTCAAGGTAACAACCCAGAAGAACCTCTCCCTTTTATGAAAACTTAGAAGCTCTATTGAATACATTAAATCACTGAACTACACTCTAAGTTTATTAAATGCGGAATGAAATCTTATTGATTTTTGCATTTTCTACAATACTTAGTATAGTTATGTGCACATAGTGTTCAGTACATGTTTTATTAATGAATTAATTGAAACAAATGTCTTTGAGCTATGTCAAAGAAATAAAAATTATCAATTTTTAGAATAAAGCACACTTTGTAACATACATAAAATCTAAGTTAGAGTCTTTATATAATTTTCAGAGCTTGAAAAGAGCCCAGCATGGTAAATGTACTTTGGTATTTATATTAACATAAGGAGTATTTGATGGAGTGTAATATTTCTGCTTCGAGGCATGACCTATATCTATGCTAATTTCCAGACACTATAACCAAACAGTAATTAGACAGGCAGGGGGCCATTATAAGGTAGTGCATTTCTCTTCTCATAAATTTCTGATGTGATCAGTTTGTTTATCGAAGGAGGAGCCAGGATTTGCTGCGTTATTAATATCCTGACTTAGGCTTTGTATCACAGCATGAACTAACTTTCCTTCAGATGTATGAAAATGACAATGACTGATGAAAAGACTTGAGGTTCTACTGATAAACAAAATAATTTACCTTGTAACGTGGTCACAAATATGGCTGCATTTCCTTTAAGGGGTTCATAAAGCTATTTCTAGCTCTAAAATGTTGCAATTTCATTTGCATGGGGACTAATTAGTTTTCTTTTAGTCTCTCTTTACCCACTAAAATGATAAATACTTATTCTTTTTGAGCTTCAAAATTAGACTCGGAGATCCTTACAAATTATTCATCCTTCTTTTCTTTTGACTGTATTCTCAAAATTAAAGGTGCAGCAAGACTTTCAAGTGGCATGGCAGTCACATAAATAGGCAGTTTTAGGCTATAAAACGTGTAGTTCTCTGACTTAAAATGTGTGGAAGACATCCCCTTTGCCACTTCTTTACCTTCCAGCGTGTCACCCTGTTGTGATTCAAGCAGGTTTGAAAGTCCTCATTGATTCAATATTTAAAAATAGGCTCCATAAAAATTATTGGCAGATTTTCTCATGCTTAAAACAGTTCAAAATAAGGCATTTTTAAGGAAAATTTGAAACAGCCAAATAATGTATTTTTTTTTTTGTCATCCTGGTAACTAATGACTTTTACTAGACCGGTAGAAGTAAAACTTCAAACCAAGCATCATATGCAATGACAGAGTGGATTTATTACATATTGTAATCCATGTTATTAATCTTGTGATTGACCTTATAATAATAATTACCATAGATATGATTGTAGTGGTATAAATACTATTTGCTACATAACTCATTTACCCTAAACACTTTCTTATACTTCCTGCTCCATTCAATTCCTTTCCTGCTTCCTATCCCTCTTGTTTCCAATTTACCCTATTCCCACTCCACCCCCTTTTAGGAAATAAATATTAATTACTGAAAAGGAACTCAGCTTCTTCAGAAATACCAAGTCATCTTTTGTCTTTGAAAACCAGAATCTTTCCATGATTAGCCACTACCATGTTACTGGAAGCCTGAGTTGTGTTAAACTGGCTTTACGTTACCTGTTGATCATGATCTTGTGATATTCTCCAAAATCATATGACTGTTTTCCAAAGAAAATGTGGGAGACCAAAGGAATGCTACATGTACTTAGCTAATATCAGTAGGTATCATCTGCACAAATTCCAGGATTCAGACTTTTCTCTGGTATTACTTCCCATAGGGTATGAATCTCCTCAAAGGAAGTTTCTTACTGAAAAGTCTTTGTTTCTTAATGTGATCAATACCTTAAAAATGGGAGGTGAAGCTCTCCTCAAGAGCTTGCAATTAACTGTTTTTAAGAGAGTTAAACTAGTGAAATCATCACACTGTACATGAATTATGGATTCATATCTTATTTCTAGCCACTTTCTTGCTGTATATACTTGTGCAAGTTACTTAAACTTCCTTAACCTTACTTTCTTTGTCTGAAAATGGTAATAATAACATTTCACAGGGCTGCAGTGAGAAATAAATAATGTGGTGCTGATTCAGAGGAAAATTAACTAGTTCTGGTAAAAATAGTGAAAATGCTATCTATAGTTATCATTGCTATTATTATTTTCATCATCCTTGTTATAAACTACCTGCCAAGAATTCCTAAATTGATAAATTCTTCCAAGATCCAAGTCCAGAAGAGTACAGCTGAGATGTTGCCATAGGTCTGTTTTCCAAGGAAATAGAATCTGAAATGGGAACTTGTATGAAGGAAGTTTACTGAGGAGTGCTTTCAGCAACACCTGTGAAAAAATGAGTGGTCGGAAGAGTTTGAACTGAGATGCAGGTACTTATGACTTCAGCTGAATATCTAGGGAGTTCTGGACGTGTAATGGCCCTTCATAGTTGACCCCAATTGAGAGAAGGGAAACTAATATTTATGGTCTCACATTGACCAGTCATTGGATGTGGGTTGGTCCAAGGTGAGGGAATGAAGTCTTGGGTGAGATAGCTTTGCTCATTTGAAAGCAAATCCTGAGGAGGCACTCAGCTTTGATTGGTAAACAGCCAATACTGCAAGTATCTGGGGGAATGAATTCTCTGTTCCTGAAGGCAGTAATCTGGTAGAGCATCATAGCTTCCATTTTAGTAGTCCAATCAGTAAAAGAATGTTGTATAAGAATGTTGTAACCATTCACCACTTAACCTCATGTAAGAAAAAGAGAACATTTATTTTCTGACTCTTTTAGGTATATGGAAGGAGGCTTGTAAAATCACATTTTTTAAAAAGATAGTTCTAAACTAGTATTACCATCCATTGAATATCTAGGGACATGTAATGGCCCTTCAAAGTTGACCCCAATTAAGAGAAGAGAAACTAATATTTATAGTCTCAAATTGAACAGTCATTGGATGTGGGTTGGTCCAAGGGGAGGGAATGAAATCTTGGGTGAGATAGCTTTGTTCATTTGAAAGCAAATCCTGAGGAAACTCAGCTCAATGATGGAATTTCAGTTGAGTAAAGGCCCTAGGATTTCTGGTGGTCTATTAATTTCCATTTATTCAATGGCTGGAAGTCATCCCATGCCAGTGTGACCCCCAAGAGCTCCAGTGAAGAGGCTTTCATATCTTCTTCATTGATTTGTAATCATGTAATCTAGTCTCTCAATCAGTTTTTCTTCTCTTTAAGAAAAAGCATTCCTGACCTTGACAATACATAGTTGCCCAGTAAGGGTTGTATAGGGAGATTTTTATATGAGAAAAGGGACATAAGTATGTGTGGAAGGGGTATAGGTGTGGAGGAGTGAAACCCCTGAATTAGATTTACCAAAAAAGATATAGTCATAATGTTTTTCCCCTAAATTTGGAAATAAAACGTTTTTCTAAGGATGAAAATTTCTGTTTAGCAATTGTGAACACACTTTACGATGGACCCCAAATTACCTCCACATCCTGGTATTCATGACCTGTGTAATCCCTTCAAACTGAATATGGCTAGGGCCTGTGACTTGCTTATAACCCACAGAACACAGAGAAAGTGATGGATTTCACATCTGTGATTACATTACATGAAATTGTAACTTCTAAGTAGCAGATTCTCCCTCTTCCTCTCTCATATGTTCACTTTCTGAAGAAAACTGTCATTATTGTGAGGAAAGGCCCATGTGGCAGGGAACTGAAGGTGGCCTCAACTGTTAATCTGCAAGGAATTTAGGCTCTCAGTCCAATAGCACTGATTGAACTGAATTCTGACAACAACCACGTGAGCTTGGAAATAAATCCTTCCCCAGTGGTGCTTTCAGATGAGATCCTAGTCCTGGCTCACACCTTGATTGCAGGCTTGCTAGAGACTCTGAAACAGAGAACCAAGTTAATCCATGGCTAAAATCATGGTACACAAAAGATACGAGAAAATAAATGTGGATTGCTTTAAGCCACTAAATTTGTGGAATTTTTTAAGTATAAAATTCCCTGTTCTCATTGCTGATATATAGGAAAGCAATTGACTTTTGTATATTAACCTCCTATCCGGCAACCTTGCTGTATAGTCAGCCTCCTTATTTGTGGGTTCTGTATCCATAGATTCAACCAACCATGGATTAAAAATATTTGAAAAAATATGAAAATAAAAATAATATAAATTTTTATAATAGAGTAAAACAACTATTTATATAGCATTTACATTGTGTTAGATATTACAAGTAATCTAGAGATGATTTAAAGTATATGAGAGGATCTATGTAGGTTATATGAAAATACTATGCCATTTTATGTAAAGGACTTGAGAATCCTCAGATTTTGGCATCCACAGGGGATTCTGGATCCAGTCTCCTATGGATACTGAGAGATGACTATAAATGCTTATTAGTTCCAGGAGGTTTTTTGGTTGATTCTTTCAGATTCACTACGTAGATGACAATATCATCTGCAAACAAAGACAGTTTCATTTCCCAATATCTATATCCTTATTTACTTTTCTTGTCTTATTGCATCCCCTTTGCTTCTATCTTCTGAAAAAGATTGTATAGAATAGATATAATTTCTTTCTTAAATGTTATTAGAATTCACTAGCAAGCCCAGCTTGATCTAGTGCTTTCTGTTTTTGAAGGCTATTAATTATTAATAATGTCATTAATAGATGTAGGCCTATTCAGATTGTCTATTTCTTCTTGTGTAAATTTGGCAGATTTTGTATTTTAAGGGCTCAGTCCATTTCATTCAGGTTATCAAATTGTGGACATAGAGTTCATAATATTTCCTTATTGTGCTGTTAATGTCTATGGAATCTGAAGTGATGTCTCCTCTTTCATTTCTGATGTTAGTAATTGGTATGGTATTCTTTTTTTTTTTTTTTTTCCCTCAGTTGGCCTGGCTAGAGGTTTATCAATTGTATTCATCTTGTCAAAGAACTAACTTTTGATTTTGTTGGCTTTCTCTGTTGATTTCCTGTATTCAATTTCATTGACTTTTGCTCTAATTTTTATTATATCTTTGCTTTTTCTTACTTTTGATTTAATTTACTTTTCTTTTTCTGGTTTCTTTAGGTTAGAGCTTAGATTATTGATTATTGTCTGTCTTCTTTTCTAATGTAGGTATTCAATGCTACAAATGTCTCTCTAAGCACTGCTTGAATTGCATCCCACAAATTTTGATAAGTTGAGTTTTAGTTTCATTTAGTTCAAAAAATTATTTTTTTTTGAGATTTCTTTGAATTATGTGTTATTTAGAAATGTATTGTTTAATCTTTAAGTGTTTTAGAATTTTCCCTCTATCTTTCTGTTATTGATTTCTAGTTTAATTCTACTGTGGTCTGAGAGGAGACATTGTATTAGTTCTGATTCTTTTGAATATGTTAAGGTGTATTATATAGCCCAGAAAGTGGTTTGTCTTGGTATATATGTTTTGGGAGCTTGAGAATGATGTGTATTCTGTTGTTGGATGAAGTAGTTGATAGATGTCAATTATATTCAGTTGTTTGATGGTACTATTGAATTAAA
This sequence comes from Varecia variegata, assembly GCA_028533085.1. Taxonomy (NCBI): domain Eukaryota; kingdom Metazoa; phylum Chordata; class Mammalia; order Primates; family Lemuridae; genus Varecia; species Varecia variegata. Next base: position 162,474,519 of record CM052438.1, read on the forward strand.
AAATACGTCCTTACTAATTTTCTGCCTGATTGATCTGTCCATTTCTGGCAGAGGACTGCTGACATTTCCAACTATAATAGTGAATTCATTTATTTATCCTTGAAGTTCTATCAGTTTTTGCCACATTTATTCTGATACAGTTGTTAGGCATATATACATGAATGATTATTATATCTTCTTACAGAATTGACCCCTTTATCATTATGTAATGCCTCTCTATATTGCTGATAACTTTTCTTCCTCTGAAGTCTGCTCTGTCTGAAATTAATGTGGCTACTCCTGCTTTCTTTTGATTAATGTTGGCATGGTATATCTTTCTTCGTTCCTCTATTTTTAACCTATAAGCACATGTATATTTAAAGTGGGTTTCTTTTAAACAATATATGTTTAGGTCTTTTAAATCTATTATAACAATCTCTGTCTTTTAATTACTATTTAGATCATTTACATTTAAAGTGATTATTGATACAATTGGATTAATATTTACCTCTGATATTGTGTGATGTACATTTGGACTTTATCTCTGGCACACAGCTCCTAAAACTCTTGGAATCTCTTAAGTGATAAATTTTTTTTGCATGATAATGAAATGAATGATGGCTAGGGGCTCCTGGATAGCCTCATGATGGGGGGTTGGTTGCCAGGCGAACCAACTATATTATTAGAGGGTTAGAACTTTCTTTCCCAGACTCCAACCTCCAGGGAGGGGAGAAGGGTTGAAGATTGAGTTGATCATCAATGACCAGTGATTTAATCAATCATGCGTATGTAATAGAGCTACCACAAAACCAAAAAGGACAGGGTTTGGAGAGCTTCTGGATAGTTGACCATGCGAAGGTGGCACACTTAGGGAGGGCATGGAAGTTCCACGTCTCTTCCCGTCCGTAGCTTTTCCTATGCAACTATTTAATCTGTCTGTTTATTTGTATCCTTTTTTGTAATATCCTTTTTAATAAATGGGTAAATGTAAATAAAATGTTTCTTTGAGTTCTGTGAGCTACTCTAGCAAATTAATTAAAACTAAAGATTGTGGGAACTCTAATTTATAGCCGGTTGATCAGAAGTAGAGGTCAAAAAAAAAAAAAAAAAGAAGTGGAAGTCACAGCTTGAGGCTTGTGGTTGTCATCTGAAGTTGGGGGAAACCTTATGGAAGTGAGCCCTTAATCTATGGGATCTGACACTAGGTAGACAGTTCCTCAAAATTAAATTGAATTAGAGAATACCCTGCTAGTGTCTGCTGGAGAATTGATTGCTCATGGGGAGAAATCCTCACACATTTTGGTGACCAGAGGTGAAGTGTTCTGTGCTGAGTGTATGAGAGTAGGAAAAGTAGTTTGGCTTTTCCTATCTCTTTATACTACCATATTTGTTACTATTTTCTATTCATTGCCCTTGTTTGTCCTTCTTTGTTCCTGTTTTTGTCTTCCACTTTTTTTCTGCCTTTTGTGATTTAATTGAATATTTTTTATGATTCTTTTTCTAATTTCTCAGCATATCTGTCATACTTCTTTTTCTCATAGTTGCGCTAGAGTTTGCAAATTACTCTTACAACTAATCCAAGTGTCTTTTCAAATAACACTATGCCATTCATGGGTAGTACAAGTACCTTATGATCATAATCCTAATTTTTCCGTCCTGTCCTTTGTATTATTACTGTACTTCATTTCACTTATATATAAGCACATGCAAACATATATTCACACACAGACACAAATACATTGTTGCTATTATTTTGAATACACTGTTATCTCATAGATCAGTTAAAAATAAAATAAATAAAAGTTTTTGTTTTACCATTACTTGTTCCTTCTCTGATACCCTTCTTTTCTTTATATAGATTTTAGTTTCTGTCTTATATCATTTGCCTTTTCTCTAAAGACTTATTTTAACATTTCTGGCAAGGCAGGTTTCCTGGCAACAAACTCCCTTGATTTTTGTTTGCCTGAGAAAGCCTTTATTTCTCCTTTACTTTGGTGAAGGAGACTTTCACCGAATGTAGAATTCTAGGTTGTTTTTTTTTTTTTCTGTCAGCAATTTAAATATTTCACTCCACTTTCTTCTTGCCTGCATGGTTTCCGAGAAGTTAGATATAATTATTATCTTTGCTTCTCTATAGATAAGGTGTTTTTTTCCTTCTGCTTTCTTTTAGAATTTTTCCTTTATCTTTGATTTTCTGCAGTTTGAATATAATGTGCTTAGGTGTATTTTTCTTTTTTTTTTTGCATTTATTTTGCTTTTTGTTCTATGAACTTCCTGGATCTGTGGTTTGGTGTCTGACATTAATTTTGGGAAATTCTCAGTCATAATTGCTTCAAGTATAACTTCTGTTCTTTTCTCTCTTAATTCTACTTCTTGTATCTCTATTATATGTATGTGACACATTTTTTTTGTCCTAGAGTTTTTGGATATTTTTCTCTGTTTTTCTCATTTTTCTCTTTGTTTTTCAGTTTTGGAAATTTCTATTCAGATATCTTCAAGCTCTGAGACTCTATTTTCAGTCATATCTACGGGTGAGGAAATGAGTCTATTAAAGCCATTCCTCATTTTTGTTACAGTGTTTTTGATCTCTAGTATTTCTTTTTGATTCTTTTTTTTTTTAAATTTCAAAATATTAAGGGGGTACAAATGTTTTTGGTTAAGTGGATTGTTTCTGTAATGCTTGAGTCACAGCTATAGGTGTGCCCATCACCCAAATAGTGTTCACTGTACCCATTAGGTAGTTTTTTACCCCACCCCCTGCTTGATTTCCTCTGAGTTTTATTTCCCTCTGTGCACATGTGTAATTATTGGTTAGTTCCAATTTAATAATGAGTACATGTGGTGTTTATTTTTCCAATCTTGAGATACTTCACTTAAGAGAATGGTCTCCAGTTCCATCTAAATTGTTGCAAAAGGCACTAATTTATCGTTTTTTTTTTTATGGCTGAGAAGTACTCCATGGTATACATATACCACATTTTATTAATCCACTCATGAATTGATGGGCACTTGGGTTGATTCCACATCTTTGCAATTGTGAATTGTGCTGCAAGAAACATTTGAGTGCAGGTATCTTTTTGATAGAAAGACTTCTTTTCCTTTGGGTAGATACTCAGTAGTGAGATTGCTGGATTGAATGGCAGATCTACTTTTAGTTCTCTGAGGCATCTCCATACTGTTTTCCATAGAAGTTGTACTAATTTGCAGTCCCACCAACAGTGTATAAGCGTTGCTTTCTCTTCACATCCACACCAGCATCTGTTGTTTTTGTACTTTTTAATATAAGCCATTCTAACAGGGGTAAGGTGATATCTCATTGTCATTTTAATTTGCATTATTTTCATTCTTTCTTAGGATTTTCATCTCTTTGCTTACATTATCCATATGATCTTGCATGTTGTCTATTTTATACATTAGAACTCTTAGCATATTAATTGTAGTTGTTTTCAACTCCCAGTCTGATAACTCTAACATCCCTTCCATATCTGATTTTGATGCTTGCTCTGTCTCTTCAAACTGTGTTTTTTGCCTGTAGTGTACCTTATAATTTTTTCTTGGTAGCCAGATATGATGTGTACTAGATAGAAAGAACTGCTGTATATAGATAGACCTTCAGCAAAGTGGTAGAGAGGTGTGGGAGAGGGGAAGCGTTCTATAGTCCTGTGATTCAGTGTGGGTCTCCTAGTGAGCCTGTGCCTCTGGACTGTGAACCTCAAAAGTCCTTCTCAATTATCCTTCACCACCTTTAGGTGTAATAGGATGGTCAGAGTAGTCTAGAATGGGGGTATTTGCCTTGCCCAGGTCAGTTAGGCACTGAAAAATCTCAGTAGCTTAGGCTCTGGTAAAATTTCTCTGGAGGGCATGCCTTGTGAAAAAGAACAGAATACTCTGGACTATCTCAAAATGGGTACTTTTCCCCTTTCCCTGCTGGAAGCATGATTCTCTCCATAGTCACTGGGAGAATCTGATTGAGCTCCTGGAGGAAAACACACAAAAGTGTGGGAACTCCCATGATACTTGGTCCCCCAGGAGTTTTTAACTTTTAGACTTATCCACACTGAATCTCCAGAAATTCATCAATTACAATTCAGGATTTCCTACCCCAGTAATTGTTCCTGTGGAAGTTTCTGCTTGTGGGTTGCTCCTCCAGTAAATTGTGATTATCTGTTAATGTATTGCCTGCCCGTTTCTCCATTTTTGGAGGTAGTGGTTTGCCCTGTGACCTCAGTTCTCTTACCCATCTAAGAAGAGTTGTTGATTTTTTTTGGTTTGTTCAGCTTTTTACTTGTTAGTATGAGCTGGTGACTTCCAGTATCCTCACATTGCCAGAGCAGAAAACTGGGGGAGGGACAGCCTTCGAATTGTGTGGAATGGTAGAAATAATCTGGTGACTAATTGCCTCCCAAACAGCATCCATTCAGTGCTCTTTATGTTAATTTCCCATCTGCTTTTCCTCCCATTTCCAGGGTATTTGGCGCTTACAGTGCCTGTGGCTTTTGACAATTTCTAGATAGAAATGGATTTGCTTATCCCCTTTTCTCACCAAATATCTAGAGTTTGACTCAGGCTGAAAAACAAGTTATCATGTATCCATCCACTTTCCAGCTTCCAAATTTGATTGATATTGTCAATCAAAAAGAAGTAAAATAGAAAAAGATTTTTTCTTTTTTTTCCGGTTCTGTGTCTTTTTCAAAAATTCCCTTCCGTGTATGTTTAAGAAGGATTCAGGAGGAAGTTAAACGAGTATACTCAGTCCGCCGTTTTAAATCTGATTCCTTGAGACCCCCCGGGAAGAATCCCTCTAGTCTGTCCACAGTGAAAATAGAACACTTGGCTCACACTTCTCTCTGCAGGATGTTCCCTTGTGTCTGGAGGAGATTTATGAAATAGCCCAACATGCTCTCTCCTCTTGGTGAAATATATTAATAGATATCCTTTTAAGAACTTTTTTTAAGGAACCAGCTATTAAAAACTTCACCTAAAGGAGTTCCTACTGGGGAAATGGAAAATTATGTACATAAAAAATAGAACTTAAAATATTTAATGTACCAGATGGGTAAACTTTATAAGCATGAACTTCAGGTGAGGATTTTATTGCTATTTTAATTCTTTAACCTTTTTAGAGTTAGAGACTAGACAGGGAAACTTGTGAAGACAATGAAATTAAGGGACTCTTTTATCTTTTTAAGAGGGCCCTTCCAGTGAACCAGAAACCTCAAGATCACTCCTCTCTTCTGTAGCTTCACCTCTCCCTTTCTGTGTCTAAGTATTTCTGCAACTACATGGACATACACACACATATACACATAAATAGATGATTGGTTAGGTAGATACATACACACATATAGATGCATTATAGATGACAGATAGCTAGATATCTTAATTTGGAACAAATCCGGAAGTCTATATGTGAAATCTTTTGTGATTGATGAATGTGACATTTAGGCAAATGGCTTCTATGTTAGACCCTAAGTTGAGGAAAAGGGGTCCCTCCAAAAACACCAAAGGAATCACCATGAGTAGACTTCCTGATGTGCGTCTTTGTTCTCCACTTTGAGGAGGATTACATGTAAAATTTATTCAGTGCTGAAGGTGTTAAAAACTTTCAAAGTCGGGGAAAAAAATAAAGAAATCTTGGCACCAAACATTTTATAATAGCCACGCTGGGGGTGAAGGTGACAGCAGGGTTGGGTGTGAGATTACAAGTAACTTTAATACTTTATTTTAAATAAATTTTAAATGGTAAAATGATTTTTTTCTTGTTATTTGTTATTTTTCAAATATAAAGAAAATCTTTTTTTTCCCTATCAGTATAACAGTCATTGTGGGGAAGACAATTATATGATATAGTCCTTGTCATGAAGATGTAATAAAGATTTCATGATATTATTAGGCAATATATAGATGAACAAAAATGATGGAGTGATGTGTAAATTTTATATATTGCCAAAGAATTGAGATGTAGGAATTTGTGGGAATCAGGGTCATCTTCTGATAGAGGTGAGATGTAAGAAATGTCTTTAAGAGAAAATGACGTGGGTAGACAGTTCAGATTAGCAGGTGACATGAGTATCATATGGGGATTGGAGTATGATGGGCTGGTACTGTCATTATTTTTAAATAAACATGCACAATCTTATTGTACACACTTATTAATAACTGGTATATATTGGTGAAGATATTTTAAGTTCCGAGACAAACAGATAAACAAATAAAACAACAACATTAACAAAAACAACTAAGGGTTGAAGCCTGTCTCATTACATCACTAACTCAAGACAGTGACAGTAGGTGACCCTCTCTTCAGTATCCAGCAAAATGTCTTTTCTATAATTGGTGATCAGAAAAAAAGTTTAATAGAATAAAATAGGAGAAACTGATTCCTGCTCAGTATTTAGCATTATAAATGTTCACAAGCTATGTGTCAAGTAATTAGAGTAATCAAGATGCAGCCACTGACTTTAATTAAACATTACAGCACTGAGTGAGTAGCAAATAAACTTATAAAAGTGGAGAGGATTTAGGGTCAATCTGCATTGCATATTGATTCAAATGTTAGAAAAAGGCATGAATATGGACACATCAGTAATTAACTAACTCATGTAAATCATTTTCAATGAATCTTCTCTTTCAAAACATAAACTCACAAAGAATATATTCAAAAGATGCCCAAACATCTTGTCAGTTTCAGTCATGATACTAGACATCACTCCTAAACAGCTGCAGGTGTAGCATGGCATGGTCATCTTCAACTTAATGAAGAATGAACATATTACTTAATTAATTTTGACTTTGAGTTAGAGTCAGAAGTCTAAATCCTGGAAATACAGAGTAAAACCCGCTGACGGATATTTATTTTGTATTCTTTTAAAAAAATCTCCTGCACATGGGAATTAAGAGCTTTGTTCTAAGATAATTGAATTGTCTACTCATTTATTAATCAAACATTTTTTATGTTTTTATAAATTTAAGGGGTACAAGTTTATTTTGTTACATGGTATATTGTGTCATGCTGAAATCTGGGCTTTTAGTGTATCTACCACATGAATAATGTACCTTGTACCCATTTAGTAATTTCTCATCATCCACCCTCCCACCCACTCCCCACCCTTCCAAATCTCCATTGTCTGTCATTGCACTCTTCATGTCCATGTGTACACATTATTTAGCCCCCCACTTATAAGTGAGAACATACAGTGTTTGTCTTTCCGTGTCTGAGTTTGTCTTTCTGTGTCTGTGTATTTGTGTATATGTACCACATTTTCTTTATCAAATAATCCATTGATGGGCACTTAGGTTGATTCCATATCTTTGCTATTGTGAATAGTGCTACAATTAACATATGAGTGCAGGTATCTTTTTGATATAATGATTTCTTTTCGTTGGGGTAGTTAGTAATGGGATTGCTGGAGCAACTGGTAGTTCTATTTTTCGTTCTTTGAGAAATCTCCATACTGTTTTCTATAAAGGATCGGCCCTTTATTGAGTGTCTATTATGTGCTAGGCCTGGAAAAGCACCTGTGAAATTTGAAGTCCTTACCCTCATGAAACACAGAGTCAAATGGAGGAATAGAGAAAAAAACAAATAAACAAATATGCAGTTATATTTTGTTTAGTACTAGGTGGAGAAAAAATAAGGTGAAATAAGGTGCACATGTGGGAGGGGGGATACTTCCTTAGGTTGATTAGGGAAAATACCTCTAAAACAATAATCCCTCAACAGGTAGACAAAGATTAAGAAGTTTACTAATGAAAGACCAAGGATCTGGCAGAGAAGGGAGATAGGTAGGAGAATACTCCAGGCAGAGGGACCAGCATGTGAGAAGGCCCTGATATAGAAAAGAACTTGACTTTGACTTAGCATATTCATAATTTAAAGGGAGTCCATTAGATTTGCAATGAGAAAGGCAAGAGGAGAAAGGTATAAAATGAAATAGAGAGAGAGGAAGAGTTAGGGTATACAGTTATTGTAGGCCTTGGTCAAAATATAGATTTTAATTAATATGTAACAAACACCAATAAAATATTTTAATCAAAGGAGTGGCAAATTTGTTCATTCAAAAAATATTTATTGAGAACCTTAATATGTGCCTGGAACTGTCTTAGGTCTTTGACATATGTTAGTGTAATGAAACACACACACATTCTCCCCTGTGCTGAACACTAGCTTATATCCTAGTTTTTATATGGGAGGTGAAGACAGACAACAGACAGTAGGCGTGATAAATAATGAAATTTTATGGTATATCAGAAAGTGATGGATGTCAGGGGTGAGATGTGGAGATAACCTGCAATTTTAAATACAGTAGTAAGGTTAGGCCTTGTTTATTAAATTATATTTATAAAGATCACTTTGATACAGATATTTGAATCTTCTTCAGGCTGTGACACCGAACCAATGAAAATACATTTTTCTGCCCTTAACAGACAAATTCTATTGTCATATCAAGATTGTATATAAGTGTGATTGTAATTGTGAGCATTGTTTCACAGACATTAAGCATCCTGTTGGGTCCTACACTGCTGTGTTTCATTGACTGAGTGAGTGTTATGGTTCTGTGTTTGTGTTTGGTTCTTGCCACACTGTTTGTAAGATAGTTTAGAAACATGTTTTTCATGGCATAGTAGAAAAAAAGTTTTGTTATTGTACCCAGTGGTTTACCTGAGTAACAAGACAATCGGATCTCAACAAATTAGCTAATTCAGTTAAATAATAGCAGCAGGAAGTCAGTTGTTTGAACATTTTAGTATCTTTTATTATTCTAGATTGTGTAATCATAAAATTCAGACCTGATTGAGAAACAGCAAGTCTATTCTGAAGAATATCTTAAACTGCATATTCTTCACTAAGTTAGAATTAATTCCCATGTGAGGTCAATGTCTAGTTAAGAATTTAATCTTCCGTGTCATTTGGTTTTTCCTCCCCAATTATGTGTGATTATCAGATGATTATTCTTATGATACAAGTTGACTCCATGGATCTATTTTAAATATTTGTTTTGTAACGGTACTAGAAATGTTTAAAGTGAATTCTACTTGACAGGATTCATCAGTTCAAGCCTAGCTTGAATTTTAAGTCAATAAAGTGGCATGTACTTTTTAAATTAATTCATCAATTCATTCATTTAACAATCATGTACTGAGTTTCTATTATAGGATAAGTACATGGCTCAGTGCTCAAGAATCAAACTAAAACACAAAATCCTTACTTTGGGAGGCCAACCCCTTGAAATAGAAATCCTTGTCTTCTTGAGATAATTTTCAATTGATCACATGAAGCCCAGCTCATTCCAAAATCTTAAAAGTGTTGAAGGAAGGAAAAAAGAAAGGAAAAAGTGTGATTGAGGTAGAGAGGAATAAAGCAAGATCAACTCCAAGACCAGTGCATTTGATTGGACAAGTTTTACTCTGTACAGACATGCTCAGCTAGGAGGCTAGCTGCCGGTGTACACACAGTTCCTGTTTCACTCATGAAGTTCTGTACTTTGGCACAGAATTGCTTCCCCTGCAAGAAGGGGTGGCTTTTCTAATTTTCAAAAAGCTCCTATGGGCTATTGATGATCCTGATCAGCGCTTACATTTGATAATATTCATAACTAATATTTAATATGTGTCAGGCATTATGCTTTGTACATAAAGTCTCATTTATTTTATCTGAACAACCCAGTAAGGTTGTTCAGATAACAACATTACATAACACTTATTATCCCAATTTGACAGATGAGAAAACCGTGACTTAAGGAGAATGTAACCCACCTAAGAGGACCTAGCTACTACAGCCAGGATTTGAAGCTCGGCTTTTTGTCTTTAGGACTCACAGATTTTAATGACCATACTGAAGCATAATGTACACAAACATGCACACACGTATATACATATTAACTTGAATTTGATAAGCATTTGCAGCTAAAGAGTATTTATGCAATATCTAGCTAACAGAGAATTCAAATGGCCAGGAATCCTGTGTTTAGAACTCAGTAATACTGAGCAGGAATAAATTGCTGTTATGGGATTCTTGGTTACACTGCTCTATTAATTTAATAGCAGACTCTGACTTTATTACAGTAAATAACATATTCATTAAAATGTTTAAACACTCAAGAATGAAGAGAAGAGGCATTAGAAATACACTCTGCTAGCATAACTAACAAAGCAATGAAATCATTTCGCTGCATTGGGGAGTGCTGGGGAGGCGGTCTGCCTGCTCTCAAGTCTGACTCTTTCAGCTCATTTTGTCTTTAGCATTCAAGCCTGCAGTACATACCACAGAGGCTAACTGAAGAGAGCTATTTATTTGGGAGAGAAAAACCAGCAGCCTCTCTGTGGAATCAAGCGATTAAGAAGTAATGTAAGCCTTCATAAAGAAAAAGTTTGTTCTGGATTGGTCCAGGTTAATCCACCTCAGGGAAATATTGAACAGCACTTTATTTCTGTTGCATGAGAAAGACAACTGCATTCTGAGCAGAGGAATGAAAATGCAAATTTTTTATAAATGTCAGGTAAGGCCTGGTGGGTTCTGCAGACAACTTTGCTTCAGATTCTGTTTTGTGGAAAACACTAAAACTGTGTTTTTTCCTTTGCTCTTAAACCACAAAAATCAACACAGAAGACTTCTGTGACCTGGAAATATGTACAGATTTCTCCCCACCAGCAAGCAAGCAATGATTTCTGCAGTGGACACCAGCTGGGTGTCCTCCAGTTCAATTCTGACGCTACTTACCTGGAGATAGCGTCAGGTCCCACAGGGTGAGGGCTCAGTCCCCAAGACTACTCTCTCCTTCACACCAGTTGCAAGTCTGGGCCTCCAGAACTTCGGACCAGCTGGCTTCAAGTTGGGGTTTTCACAACCCCATCTTTGGGTTTGATTAATTTGCTGGAGTGGTTCATGGAACTCAGGGAAACACGTTTGCTGGTTTATATTATAAAGGACATTACAAAGGACACAGATGAATAGGTGTGTAGGGTGAGGTATGGGGGAAGGACGGTGAAACTTCCACTACCTCCTTGGACATACACACCCCCCTCCAGGGACCTCCATGTGTTCAGCTATCTGAAAGCTCCTGGAACCCTGTCCTTTTGGGTTTTTATGGAGGCTTCATTACATAGGCATGATTGACAACTGTGTAGAAATGTGATGAGACTAAGAGCACATGTTCTAAACCCAGAGAGGCCTGCCTGTTCAGATTCTTCTTGGCCTCTCTGTGCAGCATTCCTTCCTCCAGGGTACGGGGCAGGACCCTCTCTGGAATGAGGGTCTTTTGACCCACGTTAGATTAGTGTCCTGCCTTAGCAAAGGAGGACAGGATAAGGTCAGAGAGACAGCTTCGGTCTCCTGAGGCCTAAAGTGCCCCAAAATTATAACAAGGACTATGGCAGTGATGAGCCAGGAATTGTGGATGAAAACCAATGTAAGTATCATAACACTATATATTCTAATTGTATATGCTTTAGATAATTTTCTCTAGTCAAGAGTAGTTCCTGGGTATTCCTGACATCAGAATATTGACCAATCTTACTGGTAAAGTAAAATATGCAACATAGAGGTAATTTCAGGAAATAAAACATTATATTTAGCTGATTCGTAATCACTCTTGAAGGTCTTTTGGCTGTAGGGACACAGTGAGTTATATGCAGCAGAGAGCATTTAAGCCATTATAATAATGTGGGCTATAAGAACATGAGTGATGACAGTGGTGATGGAGAGAAGACACATGTGATAGAAATAACGTCTCATATTGATAGGGCTCGACAATCCCCAACTGAATATAAGAGGCAGTGGAGAGCAAAGAGTTGGTCTTTCTTTGTTGTATCCATTCACTTATTTAAGAATTCAGTGTTTAGCACCTGTTAAGTCCCAGGCACTGGATATAATGTTTGTCCTAGAGCTGAACTTCCTGAAACTTCCTCTGACACAGCTGGATTTGCATAGCTGGAGTTGCTATCCTGTGCCAATGTATGCAATTTCCCCACTGATACTGCAGATTCTGCTTTAATTTCCTTTAGAATCAGAATAGAATTGTTCTTCCTTTTCTATCCCCTTCTATTCTTTCAGTGCCTCTCATTAGAAGAATCCAACAAAAACTCAGATGGCCTGGTAGTCTGGTATGTAGTTTGCAGGCCTTTAGCCCTGGTGATACAAAACCTATGGAAAAGAGAATGTAAAACTGAAGCCAGTGAACACAATTGGGCAAAAAGGTACTGTGATCACATTTCAATTTAGTAGAAATCATAGCTCTCTTGATTTTCCTCCTGCCTCATTCACTGCTCCTTCTTGGTTCTCTTTGTTAGTTCCTTCTCATTGATTTGACCTCCAAATATTGTAGTGCCCTAGAGCTCAGACCTCAGATCTCTGTTCTTCTGTGTATACATTTATTCTTGAGAGAGTCCTCTCCAGTCTCCTGATGATAAATACGACCTGCAAACTGGCAATGTGTGTATTTTCAGTTGCAAAGACTCCTTCAAACTTCAGATCTGTACATCCAATTGGTCACTTGAACACTCCTTATAGCAGAATAATTAACATTTAAAACTTGCATATACCAAGACAGATCTCTTAATTTTGCCTCCTCCATGTACTACCCCAAATAAAACCAATAATAGCAATGAAAACACAAAAAAACAACTCTGATTTTCTTCCAGTTTTATACTGTCCCAATGATTGGTAGTGTCATCCTCTCAGTGGCTGAGACTGAATACTTTGTGGTCATTTCTGATACCTCTATTTCCCTTACAATGTACATGCCATATATCAACCCATTGTGTCTGATCCACATTCAAGACAGATGCAAAGTCCTGGAGATCTGTCCTGTATGACCTCTCTACCGTGACCAGCATAGTCGAACCTCGAAGTATCATTTATCTGGGCTATTTTAATAGACCCATAACTTGTTTCTCTTTCTTCACCCTTAGCATTCCCTGCTGAGTCTACTCCTCACAGCAGCCAAAGAGGCCTTCCCAAAATTTAAAGTGGTTCAGTAACTTTTCTGCTAGATTTCCTTTAATGGATTCCCATCTGATTTGAAATACGTTTCTAAGACCTTAACGTGGTCTATAAAATCCTCTGTCTTTTGCTCCCCTGCCACCATACCTATTTGACTTAATGCCTTACTGCTCTCCATCACTCATGACATTCCAGCCATACTGCTTCCTTGCTGTTCCTCAGCATAATAAGTATATCCAGGGCTTTCACATTTGCTCCTCCTTCTCCCTGGAATGTTCTTTCCCCTGGTATCTATATGTTTTATTCCGTTTCTTTAGGTGTTGGCTCAAATACCACCTTATTAGAGAAGCTTTTCTTGAGTATTGTACTAAATAAGTTTTCCCCCATATAACCTATTTCTTACCCTGAATTATTTTTTTCATAGAATTTACCCCTCTGGACCTTTGTTTACATAACTCTTTGTTTGTATAACTCTTTGTTTGTGGCTCATCTCCCACAACTAGAACATTAGCTCCATAAGTGCAGGAACTTTGCTTTATTCATTGATACTTTTCCACTGTCTAGAATAATGCCTGGTCCTGAGTAGGTGCTCAATGCAAGCATACCGTAGGGATATTACAGGTTCAGTTCCTGATCACTACAATAAAATGAATATTGCAATAAAGCAATTCACAAAAATTGTTTAGTTTCCTAGTGCGTATAAAAGTTATGTTTAACAATATATCTGTTAAGTGTATAACACCATTATTTCTTTAAAAAAGTACATAATTAAAAATATTTTGATGCTAAAAATACTAATGATTATCTGAACCTTTAGCGAGTCATAATTCTTTTTTGCTGGTGAAGGGTCTTGCCTCTATGTTGATAGTTGCTGACTAATCAGGGTGGTGGTTGCTGAAGTCTGGGATAGCTGTGGAAATTCCTTAAATTAAGGCAATAATGAAGTTTGCCACATCAGTTGACTCTTCCTTTTAAGAAAGATTTATATACAGCATGTGATGCTGTTTGATAGCATTTGCCAACAGTAGAATTTCTTTCAAAATTGGATGTAATCTCAAAACCTGCCACTGCTTTATCAACTAAGTTTATGTAATATTATAAATCTTTTGTTGTTATATTAATGACGTCCACACCATCTTCATCAGGATTAGCTGTCATTCCAAGAAACCACTTTCTTTGCTCATCTATAAGAAGCAACTCATCATCCATTAAAGTTTTGTCATGAGATTACAGTGATTCAGTCACATCTTAAGAGTTTACTTCTAATTCTAGTTCTCTTGCTGTTTCTACCACATCTGCAGTGACTTGCTCCACTGAACCCCCTTAAAGTCATCCAGAGAGTTGGAACCAACTTCTTCCAAAATCCTGTTAATGTTGATATTTTGTACTCCTGCTATGAATCACAAATGTTCTTAGTGGCATCTAGAATGGTGAATCCTTTCCAGAAATTTTTGATTTACTTTCTCAGATCCATCAGTGGAATCACTATCTATGGCGCTATAGCCTTATGAAATGTATTTCTAAAATAATAAGACTTGGAAGTCAAAATTGCTCCTTGATCCATGGGCTGCAGGATGGATGTTGTGTTAGCAGGCATGAAGACAACATTAATCTCCTGTATATCTCCATCAGTGTTCATGTGTGTTATCAGTGAGCAGTATTATTTTGGAAGAAATCTTTTTTTTTTTTTTCTGAGCAGTAAGTCTCAATAGTGGACTTAAAATATTCACTAAACTATGCTATAAACAGATGTGCTATCATCTAGGCTTTGTTGTTCCATTTATAGAACACAGGCAAAATAGATAACATAATTCTTAAGGTTGCTAGGATTTTTGTAAATGGAAAATGAACATTGGCTTCAACTTAAAGTCACTACTTACATTAGCCCCTAATAAGAGAGTCAGCCTGCCTTTTGAAGATTCGAAGCCAGGCATTGACTTTTCTCTAGCTGTGAAAATCTTAGATGACATTTTCTTCCAATAGAAAGCTGTTTCATCTACATTGAAAATTTGTTGTTTGATGTGTCCACCTTCATCAATTGTCTTAGCTGAATCTTCCAGATACCGTGCTGCAGCTTTTACATCAGTATTTGCTGCTTTATTTTGCATTTTTATGTTATGGAAGTGGCTTCTTTACTTAAACCTCATGAAACAACCTCTGCTAGCTTCAAAATTTTTCTTTTCTTTCTTTGTTTTCCTTTCTTTTTTTTTTTCTTTAGAATTTGGGTGTCACTATGTTACCCAGGCTAGATTCGAAGTCCTGGCCTCAAGCAATCCTCTCACCTCAGCCTCCCAAGCAGCTGGGAGTACAGGCACATGCCACTCGTTCTGCTACAGCTTCCTCACCTCTCTCAGCATTCATAAAATTGAAGAGAGTTTGGGGCCTGGCTCTTGATTAGGCTTTGGCTTAAGGAAATGTTATGGCTGGTTTGATCTTCTAACCAGACCATTAAAATGTTCTCAATATCAGCAATAAGGTTGTTTTGCTTTCTTATCCTTTTGTGTTTACTAGAGTAGCACTTTTAATTTCTTTCGGAAACTTTTCCTTTGCATTTACAACTTGGCTAACTGTTTGGAGTAAGAGGCCCAGCTTTTAGCCTCTCTGAGCTTTCAACATGCCTTCTTCCCTAAGCCTAATCATTTCTAGCTTTTGATTTAAAGTGAAAGATGTGAAAATCTTACTTTCACTTTAATACTTGGAGGCCATGGCAGGGTTATTAATTGGCCTAATTTCAATATTGTTGTGTCTTACAGACTAAGGATGCCTGAGAAGAGGGAAAGAGATGGGGAAACGGTCTACAGGTGGAACAGTCAGAACATATAGAATATTTATCGTTTGTCATTTTCTGCGGGTGTGGTTCATGGTGCCCCGAAACAACTACAATAGTAACATTAAAGATCACTGATCACCAATCACCATAACAGATATAATAATAAAAAGATTTAAAATATTGTGAGAATTACCAAAATATGAGACACAGAAACATGAGACACGAAGACAGCACATGCTGTTGGAAATATGGCACCAAAAGACTTGCTCAATGCAGGGGTGCCGCAGACCTTCAATCTGTAAAAAGCAGTGTGTGTGAATCACACTAAAGCAAGTGCAATAAAATGAGGCATGCCTATACGTACCTGAATGAATGAATGAGTCAGCGAGTGAATGAAGTATGAAGAATGGAGTAGATTGGTGGGATTCCAGAGTGGGAAGTTATCGATGCATGATGTTAGCTTGGACCTGGGTGATGATGGTTGTGGAGGGAAGGAAGTACATGTTTTCAAGATATATTTATAACATAATAGACAGCATTTGGTGGTCAGTTGAATGTAGGTGGCAAGGAAGAGTGCAATGTTAAGGACGCCACCTCGATTTTTGGCTTGTGCAACTGGATTAATGATGCTGGTATTCCCTGAGAAAAATAAATAGAAGAGGAACACAGTTTAAGGGAAAAATTACTATTTCAATTTTGAATGTTTAATTTTAACTTTGTGCATCCAGACCCAACCTTTACATCTGAGGAGCAATTACCTGAATAATTCAAATCCCTAGATGAATCTCAAAACACTGATAATGAGGCAGCTATTTTTATTTTTGGTCTCAAGTGTTCTTGATGAAAGCAGGAAGAACTACTAGAAGTGTCCTCCTTACCCTCCCTCACTTACAGGACCTATTTTTGTTCTGACTCACCCAAGAACCTTTTCTTTCTCAAAATTTGCTGGAAGAAAGTATCTAAAACAAATCACTTTTACCATACTGTGAATTTAAGTCAATGAAGCATTATCAGCCTCATTTCTGACTGTATAATAAAATTCTCAACCCCTGTCTTCACCTAAAAAGATTTGAAGCAAGAGTAAGCAGGTGGGCCAAAATCACTATAGGAATAGAAGCCTATGTGTTATGTATGGTAATCTGTTGATTGAATGATAATTTAAAACTGTTTTTTATACATAGGATAAACTCTGAATTCATTTTGATTAATGTAAGAGAGATGAGTAGTTGAGTATTTTCAACTTCATTTTCAGTTGCCAAAGAAATAGACTCCCGACCCCAAGAATTTCAAGCCAGAACAGGCAGGTGTATAAAATCATTATAGAAATAAAGACCTATCCTCTATCCATAAGATTATATTGATCTGTAGGGTGATTTAAACCTAACTTTTTATACATAGGATGAACCCTAGGTTTATTTTTAATCTCAGCTATGTAAATGGCTGGTTGCCTTGGAGATATATTATAACTTCCTCTGTAGGTATGTCAAGAAAAGAAATTGCTTAGCAATAAAAATTTGAAAAGGATGAGGAGTGATGTAGTAAACCTTTTATGATAAATCTACCTTTGCAATGTCTTTTTGAAATGAGGAATTGCATCCCAAAAGGGATGGTTATGCTAGCTATGAAAACTACCACTTTGATTAAAATAGCAGAGTAGAGTAAATTGAGTTATTTAAATGTTAATTATACTCAAACTAAACAAGTATTCACATGACAAAAAGAAAAAAGAGTTCTTTTTCTCTCACTTTAAGCCAAAGTATGTATTTATGTATCTGGGAGATATTTATTACCATCTACTTATTTGAAAAGTTTGGGGCTGATGTTATGGGAAATACTGAATATGAATATACTATGTTTGCTGCACTTAAGAGTCTCATAGATTATTGCCTGATAGATTATACTTCTATAACTTTAATATAATATGTAATATAATAAATGTCAAGGGAGTCACAGAGTCCTGTGGGAATTCAGAAAAAGAATTACTTCTGACTGGGATACAGTGGTGAGGAAAATTTAAGTGGAGTCAGAAAAGGCAATATTAGGGCTGGTCTTTGAATACTGCAGACAAGCAGTAATGAAAAGGCACAGAGCTACTGATGAGGGTATTAACATTATAAACAAGGGCATAGAAAGAGAAAATCATTGTACACATAGGGATATACAAGTAGTTCAGTTTTGCCAGGCCTCTGAGCACATGAAAAAGAGTGGGGGAGAAAGACTGCAAAGAGAGCTTAGGGTGGAATGATAAATTACTTTACATTGTATTTTAGACATTTGGGCTTAATTTTTATGAAGCTTGGAATTAGAGAATTTAGATATCTTGTTGTAATTCAGATCTACTATTAACTATTTGTGGGCACTTTAGTTAGACCTCATTCTTCAGGAATATCAAAATATTTATTTACAAAATGAAGAAGCTAATCTAAGTCTCTGAGTTTCCTTCCAGTTCTAAGATTCCTTCAATTATTCAAATTCAGATTTGATTTTTCTGCATTTCTCACGTGACATCTGTTACCAATTGAATTCTGTAGACTTTCCTCTAAAATTGTACTTTCTTCAATGTGTACTTCATTCTTTTTCCCACTGACATTGTCCTGGTATAAAGTTCAGATTCTTTGGCTCCAATCTGTTTCTTCACTGTCATTGACCTTCAGAACTTACACTCAAATTGTGGTGGTAACAGAACACCTCTAGAAGTTGCCTAAACCATCCTTATCTTTGCTTTTGCAGCATTGCTCATTCTCTGCTTAGCATGCCCTTTCTGCCAGTCTCTTTCTATGCTTAAAGAAGTCCTTATGTGCCTTCATAAATTAGTACAAATACTGTTATTTCCCTGGCATCTCCCTCCCATCTTAGTATTCTTTTAAACTTTTGTATTCCAAGAGCACTTTATTTTAAAACTACCGTGTACACTTAGCTTCACTTTATAAGTGTGTGTTTTCCAATAAATGATAAGTTTTTAAATGCATTTATCCCTCAAAACATCTAATTTAGTAGTGGACATGAAGGAGGTACTCAAGCCGATACATGAGTGAATAAATAAATGATGAACAATGGAAACAGATAGAAAATGTTAAAACTTTACAACCATGACAGAGACATACTTTGCAGTACATACTAGGTACGTTTCCTTTCTAATCTGTGAACAGCACGCTTGCATGGATTGCCCTGAATTTACCGCCCAAGAAGCCATAACATAAAAGACCTCATATGTCAGCTCCAGTGGCAAATAATTTGTACCAGGGGTAGACACAGAACTCTAGCTGAGCCAATCCATTTGTACTCCAGGTTTTGTAATGAAAACACTGAGAAAAGTGGGTAAAGAATTCAACCTAGAAGCATCCAGCTGAGTCACATTGTGGCAGAGTAACAAAGTACAGGCCTAGAAACTTCTGCTAAAGACTCTGGGATGACCCTCCTTCTTGCTTTTTCTAAAGCCTATTTGTCCAGCTTCATCTTGAATTTCATATCTATAATAAAACTTTCTTTTGAGGTGGCTTGAATGAGATTTCATTACTTGAAATCAAATGCTTCCTGATGTGAACACTGCTCAACCCTCCACCTCCTTTCTTTCTATCTTATAACCATGCAGTTATTCCTTGAGACTGATTGTTGTCAGCCTTGACTAGAAGGTAACTTGCTTTAAGAAAGGATGCATATTTCTTATATTAAATATTTCCCTTGACTGGTATATTGTTTGGTCAAAATTAGTGACTTGGTAATTATGGATAGACCTCAATATATAAAGGCATTAGAGTGGTGACTAAATATTTCTCTCATGGTAAACATCGCCAGGATTCAAGTCAATATGCTAAGGGATTGTGTGGGATTCTGTGTTATTGCTAAGGCAATTATTCAGTGGGGTTTTGTAAGTGGTAGACTTGAGCCAGAATTCTTGACGTAGCGATGAGAGTCCCAAACAATAAAAACCAGATATGAACATCAACGTAAAAAGAACAGAAGAATCATAAATATTTTAAGGTATGTTGGCTCATATTAGATCAACATTTGTATATGGCACTGGTGTTGCTTGAGTGGGATATGTTTGCTTTTATTGTGGAAAAAAAACAACATAAAATATAACCTCTTAACAAATTTTGAAGTATATAATACAGAATTATTGACTCTGTGTACATTGTTGTGCACCAGATCTCTAGAAATTTTTCATTTTGAATGATGGAAACTCTATACCCATTGAAGAGTGACTGGATATTTTTCTCTTCCCTGAGGCCCTGGCAATCATCAGACTTGTTCAGCTACCTTGTATAGGTGGAATTAGACAGTATTTGTCCTTCTGTAACTGACTTATTTCACTTAGCATAATGTCCTCCAGTTTCCTCCACATCATGGCATATGACATGATTTTCTTCTTTTTAAAAACTGAATAATATTTTGTTGTATGCATATTCTATATTTTTCTTTATTCATTCTATCAATGGACATTTAGGTTGTTTTCACCTCTTGCTATTGTGAAAAATAATTGTGTAAGGGAGAAAAAGTAATGTACTTTTCTTACCCATGGCAAGGTCTGTGGCTGAGATCTTTATATCAAAAGACAATTAACATGAGAAAAGCATAAGAAGTTTGATATCAGTTTTATGTGACACAGGAACCTTCAGAAATAAACACACAAAGAAATGGGGAGATCTGTGTATTTGTATGGACAGTTGTGCAGAAGTGTGATTGGAGGACAAAAAGGTATGATCTAATGGTAATAAACTGGGGAGGCGGCTGCTTAGCAAGATTTGTTTTTCAGTTTTTTTCTTGGTGCCTCTATGTGACATTCCTTCCCTCTGGGTATAGAGAAAGATGCCTGCCACACGAGGATCTTCAGGAGTGAAGAGAGGGAGAAGGTCAGAGTGTGGTCAGGTTTTATGGCCGGTTTCAGGGGGAAAAGGGCCCAGAGAAGGTCAGAGAGGCCAGGTGCAGTGGCTCACACTTGTAATCCTAGCACTCTGGGAGGCCGAGGCGGGAGAATTGCTTGAGTTCAGGAGTTTGAAGTTGCTGTGAGCTGTAATGATACCATTGTACTCTAGCCCAGGTAACAGAATGAAGCCATGTTTCTAAAAAAAAAAAAAAAAAAAATCAGCAGCAGCTTCTCAAGGCCTAGATAGGGAGCTCTGTTTGATTTGGTATGTTGTATTTTCATTTTACTTTGTCTCAATATATTTTCTAATTTTCCTCTTTGATTTCTTCTTTGACCTATTAGTTATTCAAGAATGTGTTGTTTAATTCTCACATATTTATAAATATTCCATCTTTTCTTCTATTAATTTCTAATTTTATTCCACTGTAGTCTGTAGTGATACATAGTATAATTGTAATTACCTTAAATTTATTAAGACTTTTTTGTGATCTAATGTGATATATCTTGGAATGTTCTTGAATGTTCAAGAATATATCTTGGAGAATGTATACTTGATAAGAATGTGTATTCTGCTGCTGCTAGATGAAGTCTTTTGTTTGGGTGTCTTGCTTTTAGATGTCTATTTTCTTCCCTAAATTTTGAAAATTTTCAGCCTTCAATTCTTCAAATAAACTTTCTTCCCTATTTTCTATTTTCCTTCTGGGACTCCTGTAATTTTTATTTTGATCTGCTTCATGGTGTATCATAAGTCCCTAAGTATGTCTTAACTCTTTTTCATTCTTTTTTTTTCTCTTCTGATTAGATATTTCAAATGACCTGTCTTCGAGTTTGCATGATTCTTTGTTATGGTTGATAAGTCTGCTGAACAGTCTTATGAATTTTTTAATTCAATTTTTGAATTCTTCATCTCCAAAATGTATTTTTATTCTTTTTTATATTTTATATTTCTGTTTTTGATATTCTCATTTTATTCTTACACCATTTTTTAGGCTTGCTGGGCATTTTTATGATAATTATTTTGAATTCTTTGCCAGGCAATTCATATACCTCCTCTTCTTTATGGTCAGTTTCTGAAGATTTATTTTGTTCTTTTGAGTGGGCTATATTTCCCTGTTTCTTAGTGTACCTTAGTTCTTTCTGTTGAGATCCCCACATTTGAAAAAGCAATTGCCTATCCCAGTCTTTATGGACTGGCTTTTTAAAGGGAAAGACCTTCACCAATAAATTTGGCTAGAGATTTTGGGACCTCTCAAACCCTCACTGTGGATGTATCTTTTCTGTACTTGTGCATGCTAATTCTCAGAGATTTGTCAGTTTTTTTTTTTTTTCATGAGCTTGTGATTTCTTGCTTTCTCTTGTGTTTACCTATATTACTGCAGGTTCTATGGAGCTGCCGCACACTGCCCAGCTCTCTTTTGTTCTCACCAGCCCCGTGGTTTCTCAGTATATAAGGTTCCATCAGTATTCACAGATAGGTCAGATATGCCAGACAAAAACTAGTTCCTTGGGAAGCCCTCCAAAAAACCACAATGATGTATGCATGATCCAACTCTTTTCTTCCCCAGGGAGAATCTGGGCATTGGGGGTATTCTTTTGCTTATTCCACATTGAGTGGAGAGGAGGGACTGTGGAAAGTGAGTATGTGTTAGGTCAAACTGTTGCTTTTGTTCTCAGTAGCCCCCAACCTAACACCCTTTCCTGTCAGTGTATCTATTCACACAAGGAAGAAACTAGTCCCTTGGGCAGTCCCCCAAAAGTCTCAATGTTAGACATAAGTTTCAATTTTCTCTTTCTCTCCCCAGGGAAAAGCTGGGAGCTGGGAGTTTTCTCCTAATCATGCTATGCTGTGCTGTGGGAAAGGACTATGATATGTGAGTACCATAATATTTTCTATTGGCTTTGTTGTGGCTGGTTTTACATTTACCTGGAATGCAGAAGCCTCTTAACTGGTTTATGTTTTTCTCATAAAGGGAATTGGTCTGTATATTGTTTAGCTGGTGTCTCCTTGGGGGAAGACAGTTTTTGGTTTTCTATTTTGCCATCTTGCTGATACCTCCCATTCCCCTCTTCGTAGAATATTTATTTATTTATTGGGTTAATATGCATGTGGGTTTTATTTGTGGTCAAATGAGAAAAATACATTTGTATATGTTAGGGAGAAAATAAAGAAAGTTATGGGAAAATAGAGCTGATGGCATCTGTCAGCCTGGTCACCTGGACTGGTTTAGTCCCCTGTAGAGAAGGGTGGTAGATCTAGATGATGAAAGACTTTTCATGAAAGATTTGTGAGGCTTGAGATATAAGCAGTACCATTTAATAAATATATTTTATGTAAGCTGTAAGTAATAGAAAGAAATTTCAGTAAGTTTAAGCAAAGAGAATTTTTATTACATGGATATAAAGTCTTACGTAGAACCTAGGAATGGTGTCACAGCTAAGGTCATAATCATGTTAAATATGATTTCTAGAAGAATATGCCTACATAATAAGAGTGTCTTCATAAAGGAAGTAGAACCATGGTGAATTGAGCAGAAATGCTAAAAGTGTTTACTATAGGGCAACCGATGATATAATGATTGTGATTAGGGAAAGAGTACAAACTTCTCACTTTTACATAGGCCATTGTGCAGATTTTGCCCAGAAATCTCAGCATAACTACTATTGTAGAATTGGTGTGCCAGTCAGTGCTGCAGGAACAATGGCAGCATGGAGAAAAGCAACCTTCTTGTGAAGGGCACCGGCGATGATGGCAGTAAAAAGATACCTCCCCAAATTGCTTGCATGCAGATGACTTTGAAGAGGCAGCTAAGCATGTTTAAAACATCTTGAGGATCCTCTACTTGTAACTGGAGAGACTTTGGAGTGGAGGTGGCATAAGATAGGAAAGGTGAGGGAAATAGCAAACACTGTCTAGACAATAATGTCTCTAATCTCATTATAACTACAAAATAGCATGATCTAGTATATATAAATGAGACGTGGAGCCAAGAATGAGAATAATATCAAATGTAGAATAAGCAATAAATGTAAAAAAGAAGGATCAGTGATAATCCCTTAAACATTCATGGGATATACATTCCTGGTTCTTATGGGTCAATGGATATATAAAGTCTATGTTATCTGTATGAGTTTAAGGAAAATATAGACAAGTATAAATTTTGATATAGAGGTTTTGGTAGAATGTTCTCAGATATGTTCCTCCTAGGCATGTATTATGGGCTGAATTTTGTCCCCCCAAAAGACATACTAAAATCCTATCTCCTGGTAGCTGAGAATGTGATCATATTTGGAAACAGGGTAAGTGTAAATGTAATTGGTTATAATGAGGCAATATAGGAGTAGAGTGGGCCCTTAATCCAATATGACTGGTTCCCTTATAAAAGGAGTAGAAGAGACACAAAGACAGAGGCATACAGGGAGAAGATGGCCATGTAATGAGAGAGGCAGAGATTATTGGAGTGAAGCATCTGCAAGACAGCGATTTTCAAGGATTGCTGGTAACACCAGAAGCTAAGAGACAGACATGAAACAAATTCTCCCCTAGACCCTTCAGAGAGAATATGATCCTGCTGACACCTTGTTTTTGGACCTGTAACCTCTAGAATTGTGAAAGAACAGATTTCTGTCAGTGTTAGTTATCCTTGTTAGTGAAACTTTCTTACAGCAGCCTTAGGAAACAGCATGGCTGAATATGCCTGTGAAAAACGAGATATAGAGCAGTTAAGAGATAAGAAATTAGGCAAGAAGTGCCATGAAGAAAACTGACTGGACAACTGGTCACAAACTATTATCAAGTGAGATGAATTCTGTACCCCCCGACCAATCACTGCAGTGCACAAGCATTCACTCTGGGCTGCCGAACACAAAACAACTTGTTAAGTCATCAGTCACTCTCCAATACACAGTAATGGAAACAAAGGACATCATGTTATTTACTCCAAAAATGCTGTCTTTAAATTGAACAATGGAAGAGTTTAATAACAGTTTATGTGTTCTTGCTTCCCACTCTTCTGCTTGATTTCTCTTTCTTAAGTTACTGTAATATTAAGAGTCTCATTGACACTGTAGCTGGTGGGGATAGGACTCAGGAAAAATGTCCAACTATAAAATAAAATGGAAAAAAGAAAATTGAATGTATTAATACAAAATGAGCCTCACTGGAATTTATCGGAATTTCATTGATTACCAAACCTAAATGTAAGACTTTGGTTACACAGTCCAAAACCAACTGTTAGAAAAGTGAAATATGCCACAAACCATAGGAATATTTTTCTTCTCTGCAACACCAGGGTATTTGAGTATTGGATAGCATCTATTACATTTCTGTACTCTGAAGTTAAATTGGCATCTCTAATAGCTGAATTGAGTACTGAAGATTAAATTCAAACCTGGAGTTTCTAAATGTATAAAAAGACTGCTTATAGAACTATACAAATACATATGTCCCCACACATATACATACCTCTATATGTAGAAATGTCTTGCAATATGCAGGCTGCTTCTTTTGACACATAAATATGGCTTGTATAGAGCTTTTGGTATTTTTATCTGCCATTTGGAAGTAGTTAGTTAATATTGATCTTTCATATAAAATTCAGTCACATAGCTTGTCAATTAAATAAAAGGAAAAAAGCAGCATGAAAAAATAAAAAAAAGCTTGAGATGCATATCCAATAGCAAGTTTTTCTTTTCTGTTATTTTTTCTTTTCTTTTCTCTTTTTTCTTTTTTGTATTAATACTATTTGATACAGGTAATATGTTTGCATAGTTTAAATAAATGAAAAATGTTACCTTATTCTAAAAAGTATCTGCTATTAAACTACCAGGCTATTATCTGACAGATATAGGTATATAGAGAGATTCAGAATTTTTTCCACATTGGGTATAAAAGCATAAAAGAAAAGGGAAATGGTTTTCTTCCTCTACCTCAAATCCAGTTCCACTCCCAAGAGGTAAATATTATAAACAACTGTTTGTGCTCTAGGTACTTCCATAACTCTAGGTAATATTTTTATAGCTTTATTCATTTATCTCTTTATTTAGTATGTATTGACTTATTTGAGAGAAAGCAAATTTAGCTTAAACTGCCCATCTGTTTTTTTTCTATCTATGCCAAATACCCACATTTCATTTTTCATTTAGTTTCTTACATCAAATGCTGTAATGATTTTCACAAATAGAGAAGCATTTATTCTTGCTCACCCATTTCCTGCCACCTTTCATTCACCATCTTCTACCATCCAATCTTCAGCTCCCACAAAATTCAAAGTTTAAAGCATTAACATCATGAAATACAAATATTAAAAAGAGTATTTATGCCTTTTCTAAATTTTGATTTTTTTAAAGTTAGTTTCCAGTATATATTTGATTATGCAATATTATTAATATTTAAGACATAATACTGTAGGATGGTTGGATTCATACAAGAGGCAGTATAATCTGAGGCCATTAGATGTGTGCTATATGATGAAGAATATACATAAGACAGTTTAGAAAATCATAGTACATACATATAAACATGCCTTCTGATTATTGGCAAGAACTCCTAGATACTTCATATGAATGTATATATGCATATGTGTGTGTGTGTACCTGAGCTTCATTCCACCTTAGTTGTATCCCACAATTCTTGATATGCTTTCTTTTCCTTTTAATTCAGATAAAATATTTCCTGTTTTCACTTTTAATTTCTTTTTTACCCATGAGTCATCTGGGAATATATTGTTTTCAAAAATTTGGAGCTTTTCATGTTTATAGTCAGGACTTTGGGTCATGCAGTATCAGCTCAATGACAGAAAGAGCTGAAAACTAAGGTCAGCCATGTGAGTGTCAACAATGTCCATGTGACTCAGTCCCCGTAAAAATTCTGGACATTAAAGCACAGGTGAGCTTCCTTGGTTGACAATACTCTGTGCATACAGTCACACATCATTCCTGGGAACAATTAGTGCTGTCCTCAACTCTACTGGGAGAAGGTAACTGGAAGCATAACTCTTGGCATTTTCCTGGACTCTGCTCCATGCATCTCTTCCCTTGGTTGATTTCAATAATAAAATCGATAATATCTATGTATATAGTTTGTTATCTATCTGTAATACACTTTAATCAAGAGTATAATATTTTTCAGTGAATTTTGTTAGTCTTTCTAGTAAATTATTGAACCTGAGTGTGGTTTTGTGGACCTTTGAACTTGGAATCGGTGTTAGACGAGAGGATGGTATTGAGTATCTCTAAGCTTGCAGCTGGTGTCAGAAGTAAGGGTGGTCTTTGGGACTCCTAAACTTTGCATTTGTTGTCAGAAGAGAGAGTGGTCCTGTGGACTACTCACACTTCATAGATGACCAGCTATAATAGTTCTCTGATATCAGAGAAGGGGGGGCATCTCATTATTATTACCAGATGGGGTGGAAATCCAGGTTCTTCAGCTGGTCTTCATGGATACTACCGTAACTAGGACATTAAAGGGAGATTTATTACTGTTTTGGGGGGTAGGATTTCAGACTGTCCACTAAAACTTTGCTGATACCACCCCAGAAGGAAGGGGAGGTATACCTGGTTACCACTGAGTAGGAGTGGAAGTCCAAACTCTCCCAGTGGTCTCCACTGATATCATGGGGTGAGGAAGCTTTGCCACTGCCCAGCAGGGTTGCACATTCTAGCTTCTCACTCATCCATCTCTGACATTACCCTGGTGAGGCTTTGGAACATTTCATGAATGCCTGGGAAGGGTGGACTCTGTGCTCTCCACTTGCCCTTTGCTGGTGAGTATTAGGACAGGGTCACAGTTTATTTTATTCTGTGGATAAGAGAGGTTATTATCTAAAGGTCTTCTGTCTGTGTTGGCTTCCCCTTTTCTGATCCTTTGGCCAAGAAAAGGAGAATTTTTTTGACCTCTCCCTGTTTTTTTTTTTTTTTTTTATCTGTGTCCATTGGTGTTTCTGGGTTGCCAGCTTCTCTAATTTCCAGTTTTCGAGAAAACCCAGGGACCTCACCACCATGCTATTCCCCAAGTTGTAGGCTGATCTGCCTTCTCTTCACTTTTACCAGTTTTCTTATATTTGTTTTATCTAAAATGCCAAGGGTTTTTTGGCTATACTGAGTGGAATGAATAGGAAAAATATGTCTATTCTGTTTCTGGAAGTGGTTGTTTGTATGTTTATATTACTTTTTAACTGGGTGTTCTATGATTTACTTTATGCATCTATAACTTACCACAATCTAATTTCAGTGACTATTCTACCACTTCATGTATAGTGTAAGAGGTTTGCAATAATTATTTCAATTTCCTTCCTCCCACCTTTTGTCTTTTTATGTTATAAATTTTATTTCTATAGATGTATTAAACACCTAACTACATTGTTATTGTTTTCACTTTAAACAATTTTTTTAAAAAATTTAAAAAGTGTAAACATAATATTTATCTATATATTTACAATTTATGACATTACTTATTCTTTTCTAAAAATGCATATTTCCAACTGGTATCAATTTTCTTATGCTTGAAAATTTTCCTTAACATTTACTGAACTGTAGGTCTGTTGGTGATATGGTCTCTCAGTTTTTGTTTTTCTAAATGCTTCTTTTTAACTCACCTTCTTTTTTGTAGAACTTTTTACTGGGTAAAAGTTTTATTCTAATGCCTTTTGGTTTATATTTTTATGATGAGAGGTCTGCTTTCATTGTTATCATTTTTCCTCTGAATCTGCAATGTCTTTCTTTTTTTTTTTTTCCTGTTACTTTGATGATTTTTTCTTTATTACTATTTTTAAGCAACTTATTTCTGTGTTTTTGGGGGTAGTTTTCTTCACGCTTTTCTGTTTTGGGTTGACATTCTTGTATAATTACATTTATGGTTTTTAAAATTATATTTGGAACAAGTTTAGCCATTATTTCTTCAAATATTTTTCTGTTCCCATATGTTAGATCTCATGATATTGTCCTATACCTCGCCAATTCTCTGTTAATATTTAAAACATTTTTCTCTTCGGGCTTCATTTTAGATAAGCTCTATTGCAATCTAAAAGCTCACTAATATTTTCTTTGTTGGTGTCTAATTAGTTTTTGATTATATCCATTAAATGTTTTACTTCAGATATTTTATTTTTCAGCTATAGAAGTTTAATTTGTTACTTTATTTGTATTTTCCATGTCTATGCCCCCATCTTTATGTATTTATTTAAATTCTTGATCATATGTATAATTGCTTTATGAAGTGCTTGTCTACCATTTCCATCTTGTCTGTCATTTATGGTGCTTTTGTTTTCTATTAACTTATTTTTTTCCTAATTATATATTACTTTGTATCACTTTTTCACAAATCTACTAAAAGCATGGTTGTATACACCATGCTTTGAATGTTACATTTTTGAATGTTTGTATTCCTTTTTTTTCTTTCAAAATAAGTTTTTGACAGCTGGAATTTAGTTAATAGTGGATAAGGTTGATTCTTGCAAGGTTTATTTTTTAAGCTTAGTTAGGGCAGGTCTAGTGTAGTCTTTACTCTAGGACAGGTTTAACCCTACTATAAATGCTCCACACTTCTGGGGTTTCTATAATCCATCTTAGTGTTTATGTCTTAATTCTGACCACATTTTTTGGTCAGATTTCAAACATTTCTTAGACTTGTGTGGGATTTGTTCAGATTACAGTCCTGGATGATTTTCTTTCCTTTGCCTTGTAGAGTTTCTCCCTGGGAAACATAGGTGAGTATTCAGATAAAGATTCAATGTGATTCCTGTGTAGATTTATGGAGTTCTTTTTCTATGTCTGTCTGTCTGTCTGTCTCTCTCTCTCTTTTCACTACTCCTTTCTTCAATCTCTAGCCATCTCATCCATCCTGAACTTTATTCTATGTCTCTACAACTCAATGAGGTCACCATACTCTGCTTGGATGGCCTATCTTTGCCTTGGTCAAGAAATTATTTCCAGGCAGAAAGCTCTAACAAGCTTACACCTCCATTTGTTTTTCTTTTTGTAGGGATGACAGCTCTGCTCTTCCTGGTATCCAAAAGTCTGAAAAGTGTCATTTCATATGTTTTATTCAGTTTCTACTTATTTATGTTGAAAGGTCAACTCTCCACCAATTATTCCTTTGTTCCCAGAAGCAGAATTATATAAGCAACCTATTTACATAAAATGTATCTAATCTTTTAAAATTATTTCTTAAAAATACTAATTTTGTTTCCTTATGATCTCCAAATTTATAGATTTTTATGTGCACATTTTTTTGTCCTCATTCTTAATTTTTGTTTCATTGTTATTTTCAAAAGTCAGATTTGTCCTTAAAAATAATAACATGCTTAATATAGGTGGCCATCGGAGGTTACTGCTGGTTCAGACCTGTTTCTCCAATAGACCTTTGGAATGTAATGGCTATACTTCCCTGATGGTATATAACTAGAAATCTGGAAATCAGATTACTATTAATGACACTCACACTATAGTTAAGAAGAGCATTATTTTATGACAAGATTCACACCATCAGCTCTACTTCTTCCAAGACAGATTTTTTTTTTCTTCATTTCTTTAGGGAACGGGTCTCATGTTTTGGCCTGAGGATAAACACTCTGCTGACTCAAAATTCAGAAGAGATAGGAGGGTAATTTAAGCAGCTATCCTGTTTTTTTAAAAAAAATAAATTATTTCTCTTGATTTCTGCACAACCACTATTCCTATTCTGTAAGCCTGATAGCTTTGTGTTTAGAGACTCCCATATTTTATCTCCAAAATGAATGGCTCCCAAGTCCAATAAAAAGTTTTCCTTTGTTACAACAAAGGCTAAAATCCCTCCATGTTATACTCTATGTCTTTTAGGAAAATTTCAAAATCTTTGGTCTCCTGAAATCCTTTCTCCAATTCTTAGTATTGCTAATAGATTGATTAATTTATTGTCTTTTATAACTCTTATTTTCATTTTATGAAGCTTTAGTATTGATAGAAGTAAAACATATATTCTTAATATACTCTCAGTTGTAGATGCCTGAGAGTAATCTCTAAGAGATCTTTTTGCATTTTAGAAAGCCTTTGCTTTCTCTTCCATACAATGTGTATAAAACGTTTGTCTTATTCTCTTGTCAGTGTTGTTTGAAAATTAATCTAGAGATACAACGTATATGAAAGTATTTGGTAATTATAAACAATTGGGCATAATGTTCCCATTAAGCACAAATTTATTAAAAAGGGAGAAATAAAGAAACAAATGGAACAAAACATGATCCTTTTTAAGAGTTTTACATAGTTTAACAAGACATTGCCATGTGCATAGCATAGTCATTCAGTGCTATGTAGCAAATTTGTTAGGTTAGGGCTCATTGAGTTTGGGTGGTTTCTTGTACAACCTAACACAGGTAATAAATGGTACAACTGGGTCTTTAATCCCTTCCAATTAACAGAATCACTCCAGGTATTCACTAATGAATGGTGGACTGCTATAATAGAAATTCTGGGAAGACTCCACTCTCTCTTGTTTCCTGATGGTCTCATCAGTGTGGTCAAGTAATTTTTAGCAACATTCTCATATGGACCTGACAGACCAAGATACCTTTCTTTAGCAATCTGAGAATTGGGGAGTTCCTCTCTGTTTAAAAGTAAAAGTAGCTTAATATCTAAGAAACAATTCGCTATATAAACGAGCCACTCCTTCACTTCAGTAGGTAACAGGTAAACAAAAACTTTCCAGCCTCTACCTGCATTTTTTTCCAGTTACTGTCATAATTTCCAGCCATCAAAAAGCACTAGATTTTACATACTCTATAATTTCATAAGCCATTGTATAACACCAAAAATCGTTACCAGTGAAATGAGTTGCCTAACTCACTTTCTTTTCACAGCCTAACTCAAGAATTCAATTTAATAAATTTATTTTTATTTCAGAATAAAGGGGTAAAACTATTTTTGTTACATGGATCACTTTTGTTACATGGATCACTTTTGTAATGCTTGAGTCATGGCTATAAGTGTGCCCATCACCTGAATACTGTTCATCACACCTGCTAGATAAGTTATCGCCTGTCCCCTCCCACACACACTAGCTTGATTTCCAAGGAGTTTTACTTCTCTCCATGCACATGTGTGCCCATCGGTTAGTTCCAATTTAATAGACAGTACATATGGTTTTGTGTTTCCATTCTTGAGATACTTCACTTAGGATACTAGTCTCCAGTTCCATCCAAATTATTGGAAAAGGCATTAATTCATCCTTTTTATGGCTGAGTAGTACTCCATGGTATACATACACAACATTTCGTTAATCCACTCATGAATTGATGGGCACTTGGATTGATTCCACATCTTTGCAATTGTGAATTGTATTGCAATAAGCATTCACTGCAGGTGTCTTTTTTAATAAAATGACTTCTTTTCCTTTGGGTAGATACCCAGTAGTGAGATTGCTGGATTGAATGGTAGGTCTACTTTTAGTTCTTTGAGGTATCTCCATACTGTTTTCCTTAGAGGTTATACTAATTTGCAGTTCCACCAACAATGTGTAAGCATTCCTTTCTATCTCCATCCATGCCAGCATCTATTGGGTTGTAGACTTTTAAATAAAAGCCATTCTCACTGGGGTAAGGTGATATCTCATTGTGGTTTCAATTTGTATTTCCCTGATGATTAGTGACATTGGACATTTTTTCATATGTTTATTGGCTATTTGTTTTCTTTTCAAAAGCTTCTATTCATATCTTTCATCCACTTTTTAATGCAATTGTTTCTTTGTTTTTTGCTGATTTGCTTGAGTTCTTTGTAGATTCTGGATATTAGCCCTTTATCAGATGTTTGGTTGTGATTATTTTCTCCCATTCTATAGCTTGTCTATTTATTCCATTGATTATTTCCTTAGCTATGCAGAGGCTAATTCAATCAAATTCAATTTATTTATTTATTTTGGCTGTTGTAATTGCCATTGGTGTCTTAGTCATGAATTATTTGCCTAGACTGATATCTAAAAGGTTTTTTCCTACATTTTCTTCTAGAATTTTTATTTACATTTATGTCTTTTATCCATTTGAATTAATTTTTGTGAACAGAAAGAGATAGGGGTCTTATTTCATTGTTCTGCATGTGAATATCCAGTTTTTCCCAGCACCATTTGTTGAATAGGGCTTCTTTTCCCCAGTGTATATTTTTGTCTGCTTTGTCAAAGATCAGTTGTTTATATTTGGATGGTTTTATATTTGGGCATTCTGTTCTCTTATATTGGTCTATGTCTCTATTTTTGTACCAATACCATACTGTTTTGGTTACTGTAGCCTTGTAATATAGTTTTAAGTCTGGTAATGTGATGCCTCCAGATTTGTTCCTTATGCTTAAGATTTCTTTGGCTATTCAGGTTCTTTTCTGGTATTTTGATAATGATTGCATTGAATCTGTAAATCACTTTGGGGAGTATGGACATTTTAATGATGTTGTTACTTCCAATCCATGAGCAAGGGTTGTTTTCCTATTTGTTTGTGTCATCTCTAATTTCTTTCCTCAGTGTTTTGTAGTTCTGCTGTAGAAATCTTTCACCTCCTTGGTTAAGTATATTCCTGAGTATGTGATTTTATTTGTAGCTATTGTGAATAGTATTCAGTATTTGATTTGACTCTCAGCTTGACTGTTATTGGTGTATAGGAATGCCACAGATTTATGTACATTCATTTTGTAACCTGAGATGTTGCTGAATTTATTTATCAATTCCAGGAGTCTCTTGGTGGAGTCTTTGGGGTTTTCTAGATATAAGATCATATCTTCAGCAAAAAGTTATAGTTTGATTGCTCTTTATTTATTTCTCTTGCCTAATTGCTCTAACTAGGACTTCCAGCACTATGTTGAATAGAAATGGTGACAGTTGGCACCATTTACTTATTCCACTTCTTAGGGGGAATGCTTTCAACTTTACCCCATTCAGTATGATTTTGGCTGTTGGTTTGTCATGTATGGCTTTATTAATCTTGAGATATGTTCCTTCTATGTCTAATTTGTTGATGGTTTTTATCATGAAAGGGTGCTGAATTTTGTGAAATGCTTTTTTCGCATCTATTGATATGAATGTATGGTCTTTGTTTTTATTTCTCTTTATGTGGTGAATCATATTTATTAATTTATATATGTTGAACCATCTTTGAAACCCTGGGATGAAGCCCATTTGGTCATTGTGGATTATGTTTTTGATGTGCTATTGAATTTGGTTTGCTAGTATTTTGTTGAGGATTTTTGCATCTATATTCATAAGGGATATTGGTCTCTATTTTTCTTTTTTTGTTGTGTCCTTTCCTGGCTTTGGTATCAAATTGGTACTAGCTTCATAGAATGAGTTGGGGAGGATTCCCTCCTTCTTGATGTTGTGGAATAATTTCTGCAGTATGAGTACCAGCTTTTATTTGTAGGTCTGGTAGAATTCAGCTGTGAATCTGGCAGGTCTGGGGCTTTTTTTTTGTTGTTGGAAGACTTTTTAGTACAGCTTCAATCTCACATAGTTCATTATTGATCTGTTCAGGAGTTCTGTTTCTTCCTGATTGAGTCTTGGGAGGTTGTGTGTTTCCAGGAATTTGTCCATTTCCTCTACACAGTTTATGTGTGTAGAGATTTCATAGTATTCACAGATGATATTTTGTATTTCTGTGGTATTGGTTGTAATATCTCCTTTTCATTTCTGACTGAAGTTATTTGGGTACTTTCTCTTCTATTCCTGGTTAAACTAGAAAGAGATCTATTAATTTTGTTTATCTTTTCAGAGAGCTAACTTTTTGTTTCATTGATTCCTTTATTGTTGTTTGTTTGTTTATTTTCCATTTTGTTTAGTTGTTCTCTGGCGTTAGTTATTTCTTTTTTTTTTTTTTTTTTTTTTTTAACTGGAACATTTTATTTT
>CM052438.1:162509423-162541815 GCA_028533085.1 Varecia variegata
CAGGAAAGGATGCAACAAAAAAAGAAAACTACAGACCAATATCCCTTATGAATATAGATGCAAAAATTCTCAATAAAATCCTAGCAAATCGAATCCAAGTACTTATCAAAAAAATAATCCATCATGACCAAGTGGGTTTCATCCTAGTTATTTCTTTTCTTCTACTTTTTTTGGGTTTGATCTATTGAATGAATTTTTTATTCATTTCCTGGAATGTTTTTCTGGTTTCTTTGATTTGGTTTTCCATTTTCTCGTGGATTTCATTGAGCTTCCTTACAATTCATATTTGGAATTCTTTCTCTGTCATTTCAATATTTTCAGTTTCGTTGGTATCCATTGCTCGAGTTTCCTTTTTGTGGTGATTTTTTTGCTCTGATTTTTTATATTTCTGGAGCTATTTCACTGATTCCTTCTCATCTGAGGCAGTTGTGACTTCTTATTTTTGGATTTCCTTTTCTTTAAATGGGGATTTTTTTTTTCCTTCCCCCTTATTCATAAGGGAGTGTTTGTAGCATATGTTGAGCAAGAAGCTTTAGCATTGCTTGTGGGTGCTTTGATGGGGGTCTGGGTTCTGGATGGATGCCTTGGTTATAGATATCTTTAGTGTGGTGGTTTTCTCAGTTGCTAGTTGTTTGTAGACTGTGGCAGTGGTGAGCTATGTGTGTGGATAGATTCCCCATCTCTGTTTGATGAGGGAAAATGGAAGGATGGAGGTCTTTGAATTCCATTTTCTTTCCCCAGCCCTGGGGTCTTCTTAACAGTGTGAATTGTATTGGCATGCCCAGTTTAATTTCCGAGACAGTATATATATATATACAGAAATATATATAGATGGTGCTTGTGGGTAAGAGTCAACCACAACCTGTATGATTGGGTCAGGAAATGCTATAAAGGGCTGTGCAAATTGACCACCCTGTCAGTAGGTCATACTTGCTGGAAGGAACAAACTGCAGTGTTGTTTTGGGGACCTGTGACCTGTTCTAGCCCCTCAAGAGAAGCACTCGAATGTCTAAGGTGATGGGTGGAGTACTAAACTTCCAGGTGAGTCCTTATTCTCTACTACAGCAGAGGCAGGTTGGGGAGTGAAGCCAGGCAGAGCTGGGTTGGGTAAGCCTGCCTTCAGGCTCCACAAAAGCTGGTAAGGTAGCCATTTCAGTAGGGATCAAAGGTCTCCTCCCAGCCTTCTGGGAAAAGCCTCCAGGGACAGGCTGAGGTGGCCCCATCCAGCCAGAAAGCCTGCTTATGGAGGCAGGGGCTGTCTGAGATTCACAATCTGACTGTTGGGATCAGGTTTTGCTCTTCTCCCTCCTCCCCTGCTCTGTGGTTTCCCTCTGGTGTCTGTCACCAGGAAGGAGCTCAAACTAGCTTAGCTCCCCAGCAGTGGCACTGCAGGCTGTGAGCTTCCCTGTCTGGCATCCGGCCCTATGCTGAAAGTGCAGCCTTTCTGTGGCGGGTAGCGTGCTCCATGAGTGCAATGTAGCTGGGACCCGTACTGCCCTCACTTTTCAGTTCTGCTCATGTGAGCTCCCTGGCCTCCCAAGGTTAGTTCACAAATGTGCCCTCCGTGCCCCTGATCAACATGATTGAGTCCTGCAGGTATGGGGTCTGGCCTGTGGGCTTGTCTCCGGGTCCCCGAAGATGACTCCCTGACTGTGCCAGGGAGAAGTGTGCTGGTCCTGAGTTGCCTATGGGGTACTCAAGCAGATTTGATGTCCCTCTGCTTCGTGGTGTGCAGTGCTCTGATGGAGCAGCTGGGCAAGCAGCACTGGGGAGGGCTGGTGAGCAGGGAGCTCACAGTCCTAGCACCCCTTAGTCCTCTGTGGGTCTTTAAGAGGAAAAGTTTGAGCCCCACTCTGTGGAATTCCCCAACAGAGGGGAAGCAGCAGCTCCTGAGAGCCCTGGCTCAAGCATCTCTCTCAGCAGCCATGGGTTGGGGAAGGGCAGGGAAGGAAAAGAGTCTGAATGGAGGAAACCTAGCACCCTGGTTGTCTCTGTCTCTCTCTCTAGAAGGTAGCCTGCCTGGAATATCCAGGCTCTGGGTTCACACAAATACTCTGGGACCCACTGGCCCCCTGTGGCTCCCACAGTCTGGGCCAGAGTTGGGAAATGGTTGTGTGGGAATTAGCAAGACAAATCTGAGGGAATGAAGCCCTATGGGAAGGACAAAGATGCACCTTGGGTGGAGAAGCCATATGGTGCCTGTCATCTTGCTAGGGTTTGTGGTGACAGGATGTGTGCCAGGGGGGCTGGCATCCTGGTATTTTGTCCTCAAGAAGCTCCCAGTTCACTGGTGGCAGCAGCTTTTGGGCTGCTGAGGGTAGAAAGGCTCTCTAGCAGCTTGGGAGCCTGCTGACTGCCAGAGATGTGAGGGAGGGAGAAACAAACCGCTCCACCTACCCTTTTGTGCTGGACTCTAAGCCTCTCTGGGGTTGATTTCTGCTAATATATTCTTCCTTCTTGTTCTGCTCTGTAACTTCTTCCCATGGAATTTCTGGTAGATTCTGGCACTTTTCCCTTGGAATCACACCCAATCTATGATTATTTCTTTGTTTGTTTTTTCTTTTTCATCTAAAACTTTTCCTTCTTTCTGAGATGGTCTATCAGCTGGTGTCTCTGGTCAGCCATCTTGTCTCCAATCCTCTTGTTAAGATTTTTCTAACAGCTCTTGAGTTATCATTTCATATGAATTTTTTTCTTGTAAATAGATATTCAAAATTTATGTAAACATATCTTTCAAAATTTAGAGCTTTTTCGGAGAACAGACTAATCATAAATATAAACAGCCATGTTATCAAGAATTCAATTAATGACTTTATTTGTGAAAATAAATAAAAGGAAACTTAATATAATGATACTGAAAAGGACTCAAAAGAAGATTCTGTCGTTCATCTCACTGGCATGGGGGATTTAGTTGTGTGTGAACATCAACGTGCACTTACACAGTGTATAGTATAGCCTGCTGCACATGTAGGCTATATGGTATAGCCTATTGCTCCTAGGCTACAAACCTGCACAGCATATTACTGGACAGAATACTATAGTCAATTGTAACACAATGGTATTTGTGCATCCAAACATATCTAAACACAGAAAAGGTACAGCAAAAATGTGGAATAAAGGATAAAAAATGGTCCACCTGTGTAGGGCACTTACCATGCAGGACTAGAAGTTGCGATGAGTGAGTCAGTGAGTGAATGGTGAGTAAATGTGAAGGCCCAGACATTACTGCACACTGCTATAGATTTTATAAACACTGTACACTTAGGCTACACTAAATTTATTTAAAACATATTTTTATTTCTCTTTTCCTTCTTCAATAATAAATTAATCTTAGCTTACTATAATTTTTTATTTTATAAACTTTATTTTTTTAACTTTTGACTTTTTTATAATAACATTTAGTTTAAAACATATTGTATGGCTGCACAAAAACACTTCATATCCTTATTCTATAAACTTTTTTCTTTTATAAATTTTTTATTTTTTACTTTTCAACTTTTTGGTCAAAAACTAAGACACAAACGTACACATTAGCCTAGGCCTACACAGGGTCAGGATCATCTATATCGCTGTCTTCTACCTCCACAACTTGTCCCACTGGAAGGTCTTCAGGGACAATAACACACATGAAGCTGTCATCTCCTATGTCATCTCCTATGGCAACAATGCCTTCTTCTGGAAGACCTCCTGAAGGACCTGCCTGAGGCTGTCTTACAGTTAACTTTTTTTTAATAAGTAGAAGGAGTACACTCTAAAATAACAAAAAAGTATATATAGTAAATACATAAGCCAATAACATTTATTATCATTATCAAATATTATGTACTGTATACAGTTGTATGTTATATACGTCTATACAACTGGCCGCACAGTAGGTATGTTTACACCAGCATCACCACAGACACCTGAGTAATGTGTCATTGCCATGACTTCAGCGTTAACAGGCAATAGGCATTTTTCAGCATCATTATAATCTCTTAGGACTACTGTTGTATATGCAGTCCATCGTTACGTGGTGCATTACTGTGTGTGCTGTACCTTTTTGTATTCAGATCCTCATTAGTGAAAACTGCCAGAGTTCATCTAATCAGATGGTAGGGCAGTTTTGTAAGAAATAGAATATGTTCATAAGCCTAGAAATAGTACGATTTCAGAATGTATGACTTTGAATTTTATCATTTTTAGTGTAATCATATTCTCAGTGTAGGAGACAAAATGTGGAACTCCATAGTTACGTGTAACTATATTTGACACTTTTAGCAGCCCTCCCCAAAAGAAATAAAAAAGAGAGAATAAGGAATCAGAAATTGAAGGTTTGTACCAGAATAGAAACACTAATATCTGGGGAAAAAATTCATCTGCTTCCATATAGTGGAATACAATATCTTTTATTTTAATTATTAAAATATTCATAATAGTGCAGTGCTTCAAACTCCAGGATCCCTCTATTGCCTATACCATCAGATAATGCCACAGTTCAATAATTTGGTAAAGTGAAAAATGAGGAGACTTTCTGTTGGTTTAAACAATGTAATTAAAAAAAAAACTGAATCATCTTACTAGGAAATTGCAATCAGGTTGGTTTCCCTGACCTGCAGAGCTGATATGTAGAGCTGCTCCTTGGTTCACCAGTGCCATGCCTAAATCAGTCTGCTGCTGAATCTTTGCTACCAAAAGTGAAAGTAGTTAAGGCAGTTTAATAAGTGCCAGTAAAATGAACAAGCAGTCTCTGGACCCTGTGCTTTAGAAATCCAATAAGCTGGCTTTTACTGCATTATTTTGACTCTCTGTTAATGGAAGTAAGCCCCATTTGAGGGAAATGAGTGGTGGGTGATGGAGGTGCCTTTGCATTCTTTCTCCTCCCTGTCCTGCCCCAACCTATGTGAAGGGGAGATAGGCCATAATTATAATAGGAATGCAGACCACTTAATAAATATTTAATTGCATTCAGTTCTGTTCACTTAGCTCATGAGTTATTGTCAGCCAGTTAATGGAACATTAATTAAAAAAGCATATTCAATGAGGTGAAGATCATTTTCATGTGGAAAGTTTCTACCTGCCTTCAGAGCCCCGATGGAGAGTCTCTGCTAATTAGCATCATTTCACAGAAGACCAAACCTTTGTGTCATTTAATCAAATACATCTCATGACAGCAGCACAATATATAAAGGAACAATAGTGTAGGGATGGCAACCAAATTGTGTGGCTGGAAGTTAAGAAAGGATGAAGGTATAGAAGAGTTTTAAAGCTCTAAATGAAAAGGGGAATGTGCAAGCTCAGATCAAGTGTTTTTGTATATTTTATAGAAGATGTGTCAATAAATACTCGATGAGTTTTTGTATTTTATTGGTAGAATAGTTCCTCATCCCTTACATTCATTTCCCAGGACATTCTATTTTTGTGTATTTGTGATTTCAGAAATTCAACAAAATGCTATTTTCTAGATACTGATTTTGTTAAGGTTATGATGTTGAAAGAGTACTACATTAAAATAATTTTTTATACATTTTGCATGCCTGTCAAGGGAAGGTAACTGTTCTAGGGCTTACATTTTAATTTTAACCTTGTTCATAAAATCATGCATCTTTCTTGCTGCAGAAATGGAGCAAGATCCTCTATCTTGTGGTGATTTACACTCCTGATATTTTGGAAGACATCATTTTATACAGGTGCACTGAATTAATAGCTCTTTTAACAACTCTTAATTTTTAAGGAAAATTTGATTTTATTAGCTCATCTCTATTGAAGATGCCATACATTTTAATAATGATTAGTCATCATGGTAATAACAAATGCTAAAATTTAGCTGTACTTATTATACATCAGATATTTATTATGCTTCATATGTACCAGGTACTATCTTGGTGCTTTATAGTCGTTGCCTCATTTAGCTTTAACAATGTCCCCATTTTACAAATTAGACAACTAAAGCAGAGAATAGTTGCATAACTGGGCCAAGGTCACAGAGATGTTGCATGTCCCAGCCTGGACTCAAATTTAGGCCTGTCTCTATTCCAAGAACATGTTTTTAGCCACCACACCCCACTGCTTTAAAACAAAAGAAAAATGAAAAAAAGAATTACAAAGGAAACATATAATTACTATCTGATGAGTAACTGTTGTTCTGTGCATTCCAAAAATAGGTAATTGTGTGAAATGATGAAATGCATCTTCATATGAAAGTGCAAGAACTTGAAACATGAATACAAAAGGAAAAATATTCTAGAGTCACATATCAAAATCTTAGTGCCAGATTATCAAACTGGAATTTAGTCTTTGAAAAATAGAAGAAAATGAGGGAAAAAAGATGAAAAATGCAATTGATTGTTGCTTTAAAAAAACTGCAAAGATGTAAGCCTATTACATACATGTATTAGTATATAAAGATCATATCTGTGTGGAGTTAAGAGCCCAGAAGGGCTCTTCTGAATCTCCAATTTTGTATCTTCTGATGTTATTAACAACTACCTCTGTGCTACAGTCACTTTTAGAGTTTTGGATTACTTGTCTTCATCCTTAGAGATTTGGGGTCCAGACTTGCTGTCATCTTCTCCAATAGTATTCCAGTATAATTCAAGTATTTTCAATATCCATGTAGATGATCCTTCCAATACCATGGCTTACTAGTTCCTTAACTCTCTTTCCTCTGATTATCTTGTGCAAACCCTACTTCAGCCATTCAATTATCATTAACGAAATTTTCGTTTCTCTACAATCTCAATTTCAATCTCAGTTGCAAACACCTCATATCAAACCACCATTTCCTGTCTTTCCACCTCACTCCCTGAAGAATTCTAATTCCAACATTTCTTTAACTGAGGTATTATTTGCAATCCATTATTGCTATTGATATTTCACTTTTTCTTCCCTATGACAGTCTTGTTTCTAAACCAGCTTAGACCCTGTGGTCCATCATCATCATCATACCCTTGACTGTCTTATCATTCATCATACTTACCTGGAAAATTCCAACCCTAATGAAAATCTCTACTTACGAGCACCTGTACTCAGACAGCTGATTGTTGCAGAGGAAAAGCTCACAAATGTGCTGACAGGTTTCATTCTAAATTTATGGTACTAACTAGAAATGGTTCCTTAGAGCAGTCACACAATTATGTTATATTTTCTTGCATTATTCACTCTGCAGTTATCTTAGGTACTCCTTCATGCTTTCTCCTCCCTCCTCAAACCTCCAAATTTTCCTCTCTCTAGACTTATGGTTTTTCCTTGCATTTCACTGAAAAAAAGCAACAAAAAAAGACGTCCCTCGGCTTTCACTGTCACACATCTATGCACCTTTCTGCATCTGTTCCTGAAATCCCTGCCTGCTCGCTTATTACTAGGAATGGACTTTGTACTCCTAAGGCGGTTTCTTCATGTGGACTCCTGTCCCTATCCCTTCTCAACTATTCAAGGCTGTAGAAAAAAAATCTGTTTCTCAGGTGATTAATTTTTCTCTTTAAACTGGAAAATAAGGATTATAGTTTCTAAACAAGTTGTGATTTCTGCTGCATATGCATCCCCAAACAAAACCAAGACCAAAACCCCAAATACCTTGACTATATATTGCCTTCCAGCTACCACCCCACTTCTCTGTTCTTTTTTAGAACAAAACAGCGTAGAGTTGAACATAG
Organism: Varecia variegata; assembly: GCA_028533085.1. NCBI lineage: Eukaryota > Metazoa > Chordata > Mammalia > Primates > Lemuridae > Varecia > Varecia variegata. The sequence goes on from CM052438.1 coordinate 162,517,058, forward strand.
TTATTTTTCCCAATTTCTATCCTCTTTTTCTCTCTTGAACCTACTCCAATCGGCTATTTACCAGTACAATTTTCTTGAAAACTGTTCTTGTTAATATACTCACTGAATTCTCAATTATTAAAGCTAATGATCCCTCCCCAGATCTATCAGCGGCATTTGACACAGCTGATTGTTCCCTCCTTATCCCTTACACAGCTTCTTCACGCAGGTTCAGAGCTGCCCTGATCCCTTTCTTTCCTTCCTCCTCACTGACCACACTTCTGCTTTCCATTGCTGAGGCTTCATCATGATTCTGTGTTCTCAGTGTTCGGTTGTTCCATCTCTTACCATCTTATAGCTTTAAACATCATCTGTTTTCAGTTTGAACATCTATACTAAAATCCAGATTGGAGTAATTAAATTTCCAGTCAATGGCTCCATTTAGTAGCTAATTGCCATCTCATAGTTCATATGTTCAAAGCAAAATTTTTGATTCTTGATACCCCACACATCTCAGTAAATGGTAATGCCAACCACCTAGTTTCTCAGGCCAAAATCATTGAAGTAGCATTTGAAATCTCTTTCTCTTATATGCCACATTAATTCTCAAAGCCAGTCCCATGTGTCTGCCTTAATATCCACAATACGAATATCTCCCTTACCTTTTCCACCACTAGTATTCTTATCTCTGCCACCACCATCTCTCAGCTGGATAAATGCAATAGCTACAACTACTTTTCCTAATTCTGCCACTTCCCTTTTCTAGTCAATGCAGAAGCCAGGATAATATTTGTAAAATGCAGGCCAGTTCATTTCATCTCTGTGCTCAAAACCTTCTCTGGTTTCTTGTATCATTCAGTAAATAAACCATAGTTCTTACGTAGCCTCTTGGGACCTACATGACCTGGACCTGTGCTGCATCTCTGACCTCCTCTTGTTCCACACTTCTCCTGGATGGTTCACTCCAGCCACACGGGCATCCCTGATGATCTTCAAATAGGCAAGTAGGTTTATATCTCAGGTCCTTTGCACCTGTTATCCCTCAGCTTGTAATGCTTTTTCCCCAGATAGTCCTAGGGTTTTATCTCTCACTTCCTTGAGGTCTTTGCTCAGATATCTTCATATCAGTGAAGCATTTCCTTAATACTACATTTAAAATTACAATCCCTCTACCACCTCACTCTATCTCATTACTATGTTTTTATTTTCCTTATTGTACTTCATCAATTCACTATCTGACACACATTATATTTTAAATTGTTTAAATTGTTGTTCTCCCTTCTATTAGAATTGATATTTCATGAGTCAGGTATTTTTGTCTTCTCTCTCTCTCTTTTTTTTTTTTCTTTAACTCTTGTATTCACAGCATCCAAAACAATGCCTAATATATAGTACATGTTTAGTATTTGTCATAAGTATTTGTGTAAATAAATACACAAAATATGGTGGTACCAATCAGTTCAAAATTTCTGTCTGGGTCTACCCATGACAATATAGATTATGACAGATTGAGAGTAGAAGAAAGACACTAAGAGAAATTGCCTCTCATTGTAGTTACCTAGAAAGCCCAATGAGTATCTAGACACAAAAACACTGCCTACTTGAGAGTTTTAATAGCACAGGAACCATTTTAAAAAGTTCCTCCTTTGAACAAACTAGCTTTGAACCATCAGCAGTGTTTCCTAAAGAGTATTCCATCCAAAAATGTTTACAGGCTCTATTCCCAGGCATTATTTATGAGAGAGGAATTCTGCAGTTACATAAGCTTGAGAAATGCTGTATCACAGAAATTTAAATAGATCTTGCCATTGCGGGACTTAAAAAAATCCCTTAAAATTCAAATTTATATTGCAAATATTGTAAGAGGAAGGATTTATATACTGTTTTACAAACTTGTTTGAATATACGACATATTTTCATGATTTCATTAGCAAGAATCCTTTACCACTCTTTTCTGGAGCTAAGTGAGGTATAAAATAATCAGTAATATCACAAATCATTCTCCTGTCTATATAATTGATTCATTCACTTAATGAACAATATTTATTTAACACTCATTCTGGGTATTATTCTAGACACTGAAGATACAGGAGAAACATTCTTTGTTCTTAGAAAGATTATGTTTTACTTTTGACTAATAAAACCAAGGAAGCACAATAGATACAAAGGCTCAGGTAATATAAGCTATTTCTCAAATATATGTGAATGTATGCATGTTTTGCTATTTATTATAAAATAATAGTTTACTATTTTAAGTTATGTAATTTTACTATTACATAATATTAAACTTTGTAATAACCTTTCAAATTTCTAAGAGTATAATGCCAACCTTTGGAGTGATACCACCCTTCTGCTAAGTCTTTTTTTTTTAATCATTTTTTTCCATCCCATACACAGAGCAATGGACTAGATGGTAAAAAATTTGAATTCTAATCCTGGACCCTGAATATATCAATCCCTATACCCTGTAGTAAGTCACTAAATATCTCTAAATCTCAGATTCTTTAGCTTTAGCTCAATTCAAGAAGCATACATTGAACACTTGCTTTATAAAATGGCAGTTCTAATCCCTGATTCTCATTTTTTCATTTGCACAACAAATAATCTAGTTGCAGGGGCATCACTACCTCTATTCTTTACAGCTGATATATAAATACATATAGCTGTGTGATAGTCTTTGTGGTAAGATACATATAAAATATTCTATAAAAAAACCTGATTTAGAGACAGGTACCATTCCATAGGGAGGTATCACAGATAATTGGCTAAATGTTTTCTCTTGCTTCTTATCAGGTTTGTCCCTCCCTGGAGGAGGATTATACTTCCCATTGTTGTTATGCTTGGCCATATAGCTGGTTTTATCCTGAGAAATATGGGTGGAAGTGGTGCATTTCACTTCATAGCAGAAGCTTACTAGCTATCATATAATTCTACCATGTCTGTTCTCACTCTTATGAGACTGGATGAACCATATAAGGGGTGCTCCTTATAGTGAATCTGATCCATCACTCATCCACAACTGATCTGTAATACATACAAACATGAGTACAAATTAAAGTTTTGTTGCAAACCTCTATGATTCAGGGTCACAGAGATGCATAGCCTAAGCTGATTAATATAAGAAACTTCAGAGATAGATTTACATTTTATATGAGATTTGATGTGTATGTTATTCACCATATTGGCCTAAGGTGAGTGGAAGAAGAGCTAGAATTCCACCTAGAGAGCTCAAATATGCAAAGATCTAGAGGCCAGAAGGAGTGGCGATTTTGATGACTTGAAAATGCTTTGACATCTCTAATGCTGACTTTATATTTAATATATATGAAAAAAGAGAAGCTTTAAGGGGTAGGCCATGGACACATGATGGTCGATTTTATATTTTATGTTAAAGTCTTCAGACTTTATCATATGAATCTCAAGGATTTTAAGTGGTGAGGGTGACAAAACTCACTTTATTATTTAAAAGAGACCATTCTAGCTCCAGGGTAGGTGATGAATTGGGACATTATGAGACACTATTTGTGAAACACTTGTAATAATTCAACAGAGAAATTGAGAAAACTTGAATCATGGAGGTGGCAATGATGATGAAAATTAAAAAATAAATCCCAGCAGCACTTAGGTATTAGAAGCAATAAGACGTAAATGAAGAATTTGGAGCCCAGAGGAACAAGTAGAAATAGAAATAGAATAGGAGAAGGAGCAAGATGATGTGTGTTGCAGAGCTCTGAAAGCTTGTGTCCCTCTTCACAAATGTGAGGACATAGCATTTCTACCATACTACGAGGAAGCAAGGAGGTGGGGCAGAGTAGGGGAAAATGTGAATTTGGTTCTTTTTTAGGTGAGATTGTTTGATGGCAGAAGGATGTGGTGGCTGAGTGGTAGTGAGGGCATCATATTCATAATTCTACAATTTCATGTTCATATTGTCCATAATTATCTAATAAACAACTTTTCACAGTAAACTGTGCCTAAAGACACAATCCAGGATGACTAACACTCTTATTATTTTTCTTGTTTCCATTTAACTTCATTATCTAGTAAATATGTTTCTGTCCATGACTGGAATATAATGTCTTAGACCATTCCTGTGGCTATAACAAAATACCATAGATTGGGTGGTTTGGTTTATAAACAACACAAATTTATTTTTCACAGTTCTGGAGGTGAGAAGTGCCAGATCAATGCAGATTCAGTGTCTGGTGAGGACCTACTTTCTAGTTTGTCGATAATGCATTCTTGCTGCATACTCACATTGTGAAAGGGGCCACCAACCTCTCTCAGGCCTCTTTTATAAGGGCACTAATCCCATTCATGTGGCCAGAGCTTTCGTGACCTACTTACCTCCCAAAAGCCCCACCTTCTAATACCATCATGTGGAGAGAAACCCAAACATTCAGACCATAGCAAATAAAGACAAGGTAAGTGGCATTGCTATTATGATAACCACCAATGGTGGGACTGTAGTCTGCCTAGGATGTCTGGGTTGTTTTAGGCATATAGACAAACACAGAACTTTTGAAGTAAACACATTCATATATTGTCCAACTCTTTCTTACAAAAGGATTTGTGGAAGAAAAAAATCAGAAGAGAATGTAAATAAATTAATGTTATAAACTTCACCTCTTGATGTTTATTATTAAAGACATTACATTGACTTCTAGACTATCCAAAGTTGTTTTGCTCTTGATTTTCAAACTTTGTGAGGGTCACTTACTTTTCTGGACCTCATTCTTTAGTCGTTCCAATTGTAATGGAAGAAATTTAGTTTCTTTATGGAAATGTCTTTGATTTGGGCACTGCAGAATAATGCCCGACGCTTAGTAGATACTCCATGAATCTTTTTTAGGTGATTGAATGATACTCAGTCATAATAATATAAAATGTTTTGAGTAAGTAATATTTGCATTGCAATTTGTTGATTTGAATGTAAGAGAATAAGACAATTTGGAAGAATTTGTTCTATTTAAGATGTACCGTGAGGAATGAAGATTTCTGAGGAAAGATGGAGTCCATTACATCTTCCCTTTTTGTAATAAATTGAAGTAGCATGAGGAGAAATTGTCAAAAATAGATGAGATATAAAAACTGCTCGTTGTGCTTTTATTTTGCTTACTTTCAAACTATAGATATTGGAACAAATTTAATTAGCCAACTGAAGGAAAAATATTCTGGTTCATTGACAAATAGGGAATGAGATATGGATTTATTTTCAAGATTATGCCTGAGAGGGGAGCTATCTAAATGGCGGGCAGAGTCAGATGTGGTCTTTTATATTTATTAGTTAGAGCCAAGAAAGAATAAGAGATCTCAGAAGCTATTTGATTTGACATTTAACTTTGAAAAGAGAATTTACCAACAGAGAACTCACAGGAGAGATGAGGAGAGGAGGTTAGGGCTACTTGGTGAATTTCTGAAGAATAGAGGAAAAGGTAAAAGTATTGTTTTAAAGAAAGAAACTAATTAGCAGTGTGTTAAACGCAGGGGACATTGGGGGAAGAATTGGATAGCAAAGAATGCAAAAGGAACTGGATCTAAAAACTAGGATTTCTTTATCTAGAAAAAAATTCCAAAGTTGGCAGTCACACACCCTGGTCAATTTGATTCAGTCATATCTTCTTTTCTCTCATAATCCTCTTTTCCCTTCCGGGCTCTACTCTATTCCACAGTTAGGACTGCTTTATTATTCATGTCAGCTAGTGCTTCTGTCTTCAGCAGATACTGTCTATATTACTTTTCTGTTGGTTGGAATCAGTTTGTTTTGTTTTGTTTTGTTTTGTTTTTAATTTTCTCTTCTCTGACCTAGGTTTGGTAACTCTAGTTCCTGAAGTGGTTTTAACAGAACTCATCTAGCTCATAATTTATTCTGATAAAACATACTCATATAAACTGAGGAATTAATTCAGAAAAAGAAAAACATGCTCATAATACAAATGCACTCAGCCTTGATTTGTGCTCTTGTTCTTCAGCTAGCTCCAAGGAGAATTTTACCAGATTGGGTAACCATCTTTGTGCAGCTTACCACAGTGGATTCTACTACTCTCTTTATACTTTTGTGTCCCTCTAGGTGTAGATCAGATTCTCTACTTAATTATCTATTGTAGTTTCTGTAGTTTAAACTGTCTGATGGGCTGGTTTAAGCAGTAGAAGTAATCAATAGTTTAATCAGTCACTCGATTTCTAATTCTGTTTGTGTTACTTACATTATTCATCACACACACAAATAATGCTCTTTTCCTTTTGCCAAAGTCAAAATCAGTCAAGTTGAGTAAGATAAACAGATGTGGAAAGAGTAAAAATGTATGACTTCATTCTTATTTTGCATTTGTAGGTTATAGTGCAGCGACAGTGTAAGAACACATGAAAAAATTTTTATGTGGAAGTATCTGACTCCTGCATTTGCACATTGGAAATATACTTCTAGTTTGCAACTGAAATAGGCAAAATCAAACTAACACTACTCTCAGAGCCAACTTTGAAAGGTATTAAGGATGATATTTCAAACATCACAGAGTTGTTTTGGCTGTTATATGAAGGTGTCTGGAACAAAATGATTGTTCAGCAAATGACAGTGAAAGAAACAAACCCAACTATGACTTGAAGATGTGTAGAAAATGAAGAGTTCTTTGGTGATAGGTGTAGGTTTTATAGATAGGAATCCCTGCTGAGTCAAAACTAGAACTCAGAATTTGGATTTTTCTGCTAAATTGTTAACTTTTTGAGTATCTTGTATCTATTAACGTGGATAGATAAGCGTATTTTTTTTCCTTTTGGTATCTTTTTCGGCTTCATTGTGGTCAGACTGTTGTTACTGTGTAGCTCGTTTTTTTTTTGAACAAGGGAAGAGGTTTTTATTGTTGTTTTGCTTGTTTGTTTGTTTTAGAGACTAGGTGGGTGGTGGAAAGACCTCTTATTCTCCATACCTGGCCCCAGGAGTTGATGTTTAGTCCTTTCAAGAAGAGTAAAGGTAGAAACTGAAGAAATTGGTCTCATAAAGGACTTTGTGAGAACTGGAAGAAACACTGCTGTTTTAGTGCCCTGGGAAGCACCAGGAATTACCAGCTCTGGCAGAGCATTATTTTCCTAGGCAATTATCTGGGGTAGCCAATTCAGCAGAACCCTGGAAGAAAACCAAAGCTACTCGATGAGCCCTGAAGTGCCCAGTGGGCACAGCAGATTTCCAGTGGAGACCTAGTAAAACAATATAGTACCAAGATGGCATAGATTCATCATGACCACATCTGTGATATCCCCTGAGGACTAAAGGAAATATTTTAGAGGAGAGAATATTTTTGCAGTCAGGTGTATTGGGTGAGAAGATGAGGGCCATAACCGAGCCAGTACAATTTGTGATGCCCTTTTAGCTGTATGACTCTCCTGAAGTCACCTTCACTGGTAAGAACTGATTTTCTGTTGCTCATTTTACCCACACGTCATCATTAAAGATCATCACCAACAAATGTCATGGTAGGCAGTCCCTACAAGGGGAACATTGCATTCTGGTGTATTGTTACAGGCACATCAGCATAAACGTACAAGTTCATATGGAGCTAACATTTTGCATGAACCTCCATAGCTTGAGAAATAGAAAAATCTTTTAGATCATCCAATCCAGGTGATTTTCACACATATTTAGATGGAAAAAGTTTTCACTAAAAATGGTTTACTATTCAATATACATTTATTGTGCACATACACAAAACAAACATGCAAACACAAAACACATACACAAAACAAACGTGCAAAACAAACATGAGTAAAATATAGTGCTTATCTCAAAAATTATTCTTTTAAATAAAGGCTTTCTCTCTCTCTCTCTCTCTTTCTTGCACACACACACCCCATAGTGCTTCACAAATTTATAAATAGAAGGAAGGGATATAATGGGTAAGGGCAAGGGTGAGAAAGAGTAGGAAAAGAAAAGGGTTTTGTGAAAGGGAAGGTTTTCTAGGAATATATATTTCTTGACCTGGAGTTTGAGGGATGGAAAATACATTTCAAAAGCAGAAATCATAAAGGAAGTGATTCCAGGCATGAGAGTAGTATAAGCAAAGGCAGAAGCTTAAAAATATGAGAAATTTGGGAAAATAAATTGAGGCTACAATATTACAGACTTAAAAATTTCCACTTTATTGCAAGACAATGTAAGTCCATTTTGAGAGGAATATTGATATTGAAACCTATGCTTTGGGGAGATTGTTCTAACATCTGAAGAGGCCCTTTTTCTGGTAAGGGCAGGGGAGTAGAAGAGGGAGTGGCGTTAATGACTGGAGCCTCATCCAATTGTTCTCTTCTGACAACTCTGTAGTGTCTCTTGAGGTGGCTTCAGAAAAAACAGAGGTCTCCACAGACAAGATTTAAAAGCTTTTTGTTGAGTCCAATCCCACATTTCACAGCTGAAGGAACTGTGGGTTGAAGTTCGTCAATAATTTGAGCAAGAACGTACAACAGTTGATTCCTGAGCTTTTTGCTCCACAGCCCTCGGCTGTAGATTGGTAGCTAGAAATTGCTTCAAGACATTTTCTCTGGGTTTACTTCACACCTTAATGATCTGCTTTCTGTGGAAATATTCTCCGTTTTTCTTGAATTTCCTTACCATTTCCTTAGGGAAGCAAAGTTCACAGGCTAGGAGATTGGCAGGCTACTGGTTGTCTATTGCAGTGTCTATAGATTCTTGATCATTACTGTATTTATTGTCGTTGTTATTATCATTTGTGGTGATGGAAGTTGTGTGTGTGCTTTCAGAGTCATGAAGTGTCTTGGCTTTTAATTGTAAATTAAATTTCATTTAAGATCCAGAGGTTGGCATTGTATAGTTGAGGAAACAGTTGGATTTTAATAATTGTTTTTAGAGTGAAGTACTGGGTAATAATCTATTTATATCCAAGGTGAATGTCAAATTACACCATTGTGTAGCTTTATACGCATGTTGAATTCTCTCCTTAAAGATCAGAAAGACATGGAGTTTCCTTACCCAGAAATAATCCATGAACTAGCAACTTCTATAGTCCTGGTAATGCAATTATGGGAGCCTGTCTTGATTCAGGTCAGGAATGTATAGGAGAGGTTAATCCAATCAGGGATAGTCCTGATTTTGCTGGTTATTGCTTCAGCCTCCTTTTCATTCATTGGTTCTCCTTCCTCTAACCATGTTGCCCAGGTGAGATAATGGCTAGAACTCCTCAGGAGCATTCTTGTGCTTAATGGGGAGTAGTGGAGGCATTCTTAATTCCATGGAAATCTTACAAAGGCTTTTTGTTAGACATATCAAATTTAATAGTGGTTATCACTGGGTAAGAAAAAAAAAGCTGCTCTCAATAGGTTCCTTGTAATTAATCACATTAGCAAAAACTGTAAGCTAGGTAGCCACCTGTTGGATGGATAAGGAATATAAGTGGTTATTAGATCATCTTTAATTTTTATTCCTCATTGAGATCTTGAGTCTTTCTTGAAATTTTAGTGACTCAGTGTTAACCCTTCAGCTTTCCTCTCCTTTATGTTGTTGCCTCTGCTCCCCCAACCTTGAAACCTATTTAACCCTATTTTTCAACACAGTTTTCCTTCTGGCTAGTAGATATTTAGACGATTAAATGAAATTACCCTTGCAGAAGTATCATCTAAGGAAGAAATTTATAATTTAAAAGTGAATTTTCAGTGACTAAGATGCTTTCAATACCCTAGGGAATAATTCCTAGAGGATCACTTAGGGTTCTGTGAAATAGGGAGAAAGAGATTTTATAGAAGGACCTTAATGTCACACCTTATCCCATATGTAGCTATCTTCCCGACTAGAAGGTTAATTGTACAACAGAGAATGAGACTAAACCATGATTTCCTTTTGGTGCCTCATTACATATTTTTTCCTTTAGCTGAGTTTTCAATTTTATGCAGAGCCAGGTGTTGCAGAATGTGTTGAAGTAACAAATCAACCCATTTGAGCTTTTGAAGATACTAATTTGCCCTCAGATATCTTTAATCTGTCTGTATATATACCCTTTTCAAAGCATTTCTGAACTTAAACACTATCCAAAACAACATGTGGCAGTTTCTCTAATTACTTATGATTAAGAAAAAAGCAAAGTCAGGCCCTCAAGGCATCAACGCTTTGCCATTTTACTCGAGAAATGAATGCTGCAGAGCAAAGCAGCTTGAAAACTAATGCGCGGCACAACACAGGACAGCAGTTTGTGATTGCGTTTCTTTTCTTCACTGTATTTCAAAAATGTTTTACATAACAGGAAAAAGGGGGAAAAGAGCAGATGGGTTGAGTTATAAAAGCCATTGAAAACAGTGGTGCAAAGGCATTTCTGTGCGGTGAAAACATCATCAAAATTGTCAGTCATTGAGTCTGCCGCAGAGCAAAGGAGAGAACGGATAAAGAGCAGAAATAGAAATTAGAGCTGTTTTGATGTGTACCTTAGAAGGTGACAGAAGGATGGTTGAAAAAAATTGAGAAGAATGTATCAACTGTTAGAAGTATAGTGTGAAATTTCTCCTTGGGCTAATAAAAAACAATAATAGAGAAACTCATTCATTTTGAAAAGAGACAGTAATATATTTCCAGGTCTTTCCTTAAGAAGTAATTAGTAATTCATTTTTTCCTTAATGAATACTTTATTCTTATTGAATTAAAAATATATTTCTCCATTTTGGTGGGAAGAAATTTATCCTACGTGTCTCTCTGAAGCCAGAGGTACAGAAGTTAATGCCAAAAATCAGCCTGGCAGGTGACCCAGAGCAAAACATCACAAGAGGCTTAAAGTGGATAATTAGTTTTACAATTCTTGGAATGAGGATTCTTGACTAATTTTTACTATGTAATTCCTCCACTCTCAGCAAGGTTGTTCTTAATTCAAGAAATGATCTATATTGGCCAACAATTACATGTTGGTCCTGTTACCTTTGGATTGATGTGGTTTCTTTGACATTCTCTACTTTTCCTCAAGCATATTAGTAAAAGTTCATTCTTGTACTTACAAGGGACCACACTTCATTTCTAGTATGGATACTTGTCTATGGGGTACTCAATTGTCTTAGTACTTTTAGAATGCTATAACAAAATACCATAAACTGAGTAGCTAATAAACAACAGAAATTTATTTTTCATGGTCCTGGAGACTGAGAAGTCCAAGATCAAGGTACCAGCAGATTCCTTGTCTGGTGAGGGCTTACTTTCTGGTTCGTAGAGAGTACCTTCTTGCTGTGTCCTTATATGGTGGGAGGGGTAAGGAGTCTTGCTTGGACCTCTTTTATTAGGGCATTAATCTTATTCATGATCTTATTCATGATCTTATCCATGACCCCATGACCTAATCACAACCCAAAGGCCCCATCTCCTAATACCATCACCTTGGGAGTTAGGATTTTAACATACGAATTTTGAGGGGATACAAACATTCACACTATAGCATCAATGGAGAAAGTATCCTCTGAAACTCTCTAAGACATTATTTGAGTGCCTTCTCAAAACTCTCATGGTCATTGTGGGTGATGATCTTTCACTGAAGCTGTGGACCAGAATCTTTGGCCATATTCAGCCACATTTCGTATGATGAAAGGAAACGAAGTTGAAAGGTAGGAAGTGCTCACAGTGCAGTCACATAAGACATGAAAGGAATAAATGGAAACATTATAGGTAGCAGCTAAAGAGTAGGTTTAGTTGTATTACTCAAACATTGTAATGGGTTCTGGGCTTTTGTTCGGTGTCATATCTTTTTTTTTTTTTTTAGTAACGGTGTTGAGCCCCTAAAGTGAAATGAATGTGCTACAAAAAGAGGATGGATTAAAATGTTCCAAGTATCAAAGAATGTTGATGTTAAGAAGTGGGACTTGAGACAAAGTATAAATAGTGCTATTTATTAAATAGTATAAAAGAATCATAAGTCCAAACAAATTAAACATGGCACAGAAACATTGCAAAAAATATGGAAGTATTATAAGAAATAACTAATAATCATTCTTAAGTTACAGAATGAAGGAGACAGAAAACATTGTAGACATCTGAAATAAATTAAGTGGTATCTAAAGTTAACTTTGAGTCAATGCAAGTGTGACTATTAAATTTTCTGCAAATATAATATCTCTGAAATAAGAAAGTAACCAAACCCAGCACTGAAACCATGAAACAAGGATGGTACAGGACCATCATAGGTTTAGGATCATCCTGGTGTGGAAAACAGGAGAGGATTAGCACCTGGAAGAAGAGGATCTCAAAGGAAACAGAAGTTTTCCCTTCACTAACTGCAAGACTATGTCTAAACCCCATTGCATTGTATATTAATTTGTGGTCTGTTCATATATACACAAAATTTTGTATTTGGTTTCATTTTATTAAGTCACTTGAGTAGGTTTTAAAAATTCCTTCAAACATCCTCAAATTAAAGAATTCATTAAGATACTATTTTATCTAATAATAATGATAACTAACATTTATATAGCACTTATTTGGCATCATTTCAAACACTTTGCAATCATCAACTAATTTAATATTCATGAAAAACTCTATGATGCTATAATTATCCTCAGTGTAAAAATGGGAAAACTGAGGCACAAAGAATATAAGGAATTTTACCCAAATCATAGTAAGTAGTAGAAAGAGAATTTGAACACAGGCAATAACTGCTAGATTTAATGGTCTTAATTTCTATGTCGTAGTGCCTCTCAGGTGTGTAGAGATCAGAAATAGATTGGCTCCATTACATGAACTCAAATGCTTTGGGTGAGCAAAATCAAATACGTATTTCCTTCTCTCCCCCGGTCACTGTAGAAGGCCATTGAAAGGGACTTTATATAAATATAGAATATCCAGTTTGTGGATGTGCATTGTATGGTCACAGTCCCAGAAGAAAACAGATGCTACTCTTCAACAGGGTCAATGAAAAGAGCTTAAAAAAATGAACTGAAGGATTTTAGGGAAATCTTGAGGACATCAACAGCTACCACATCTATCTGAAGGAGCAAGGGAAAGAAGCCTGATAACTCTCTTCTTGGTTTCCTAGTGCCAAGGACATTTCTTGCATATACTACCAGACACTTAGCTTGATGCAGTGGAATATGGAAACTTCTTTCTATTCCTTTCCTTGTTCTACTCATTTAAAATCCACACTGCTCTTTAATGTCCATCTGAACTGGCAGCTTCTTTATGGTACTGGCTCTCTGACACCCCCAACCAAAAGTGATTTTATCCCTTTCTTATCCCATACAGCATTCTCTTTGAACTTCTCTTGCAACACACATCCACCTTCTTTCTAATAAGGCTGAATTCCTGTTCATAGGTGCAAACTCATCTCCCTACCTCATTCCACCTGAGGGTGTGAGTAAACCTCCTAATTCCTCACAGCACTAAGTATAGGTTTTGACACAATACATGGCAATACACATCAGTTAGATTTTTCTTTTTATTCTTATTCCTATTAATGCTTGCTTTCTCCCTTTCTCATGATTTTCTCAGTGTGCTTAACTATTTTTCAGACATCCTGAAAAGCTTTATAAGTGGAAATAGGTGGGCTGGTACACATGTCAGTATCTTCAAAGTAGGATCTTTTCACAGGATGGTTGAAGAACATTTTTCTCTAAAATGTGGTACATATACCGTGTGGGATAAATAATATGATTTTAGTGGCAATGTAGTTATTTTTAAATGTATTTTTATATTTATCTTAATATGTATTAGAAAATGACAACCAGCACATGCCTTTCAAGTTCACTGACTTTATTACTTAAGATGAGAGGGAATATAAAAGACACTTAAAGAAAATGCATAAGTTAATATTTATAGAAATGGCACAGGGATGTTGCAAAAAAACAAATGTGGAGGTGTTATAAGAAATAACTGCAAGGTGAAAAAGGCCCTTATTCTAATTGTGTTCTCTTTTCTCATGTCCCTCCACTATTGCCAAGTCCACCTTACCTTAAGGCATCTCAGCGGGCTGTCAACTCCCACAAAGGTGTTAAGGGTTAAGCATTGTTGTCTAAAAGTATATATTTTTATACATCACATCCTTGCAAAAAGGATTTGCAGTGGCTTATGATAAAAACCAAAATACAAGACAGAAACAGCTGAAGCACAAACACAACACGCATGCGTGCATAAAAAAGTCAAACTACTGATGGTTAATTTTCTAGCTTCTTCCCAGGTCCCCCTTCCTTAATACTTGAAGCCCATGCTCATATCTCTGTGCTTCTGCTGTCCTTGCCAGGAATTTCCTTGTCCACCTATTAAACTTATTTTCCAGTTGCTGCTTAAGTCTTGTCTCCTCTGTGTGCCCCAGCCAAGATTCAATTGTCTTCCTTTATGCTCACGTACTTTCTTTCTAGAGACATTATAAAAATTAGCACACTGCCTTGCAATAATCTGTGCAATCTTCCTCCCCTGTGAGCATCCTGAGAGCAAAGACTATGCTCTGTTTATCTAGGAGCTTCTACATAGTCTGCCACATTTTGGGCAATTAGTGATAATAACTGTTGTTATGCATGTGGGATGTATTTAGGAACTGTCCTAAACCTTTTAGTTGTATTAAATCATTTAATATTTCCAGGATCTTAAAAGATATGTTCCATTTTAATCCTCATTTCACATATGAAGAAACTGATATGCAGTGATTATGTAAATTGCCCAAAGTCAAGAAGCAAAAGAATGGCTGTTTAGATTTTTAAATCTAAGCAAACTCTGGGGTCAGCTTCCTTAATTCTCTTTTAGCCCTCAATGGTCATAATGACTGAGTTGTTAGTTAAGGAGTCCTTTGGGAACATTTAAAGTGGTTACTTAGAGTTAAAAACTTATTAAACAATAAAAATTGACTATAATATTTGAGGGCAGGGAGCATACTCAAGTTTCCCAAGCAAGGAGTAAAATGAAGAGGCCTCACATGATTTCTTAGAAGACTAACCCTGAATTTAGTCCCTGTTATTAATCTCTCTGGTACATGGGTGATAGAACAGATTTTCTTCGAAACTTTTAACCCCTTTCCACTCTGTCCCCATTTTGGGGTGATGATTTCCATACAACATCAAAGACTTTAGAGAAATGCAAAGGAAGTAGTTAGTTAGAAGAGCTGAGAAAATTATGCCATGAAATTAAGGAGGTGAGCAGGAATTTTAATAAATTTTGGAAACAAAGAGAGCAGTTAAGAACTGTGGTTTGGGGAGGAAATGAACGATAGATCCCTATAATGGGAGTGAAGAAAGCACTGTAGGTTTACTGGCTCTTACCCTCCTAAACCTCTATTTTCTTCATAGAAAATGGGGATATATGAGTCGAAATGTGCTAGGCTATGTGCTGATAACACAACCCCCATATCTCAGTGGCTTAATACAACAGAAGTTTGTTTCTCTTTGTGTAAGGCCTGTTGACAGGGTGCTCTGCTCATTGCAGTCACTCAGGATTGACACACATGCCTAATTTCAAATGGGGCAGGGAATTAGGGGGTGTAATCATACCAATTTCCCAGGAGGTGGATAGTAAGCAACATTTGCTGAATAGTACTAATTACTACCCCAGGGGATAATGATGGTATCTATTCCATAGGGTTTTTTGTGTGTATTTGATGAGATCATGCTTAGAAAGTACCAATCACATAGCAAGTGTTGGCTATTAATGGTAGTAGTAGCAGCCCTATTTTCTCACATGGTTTAGGGGTTTTTTTCCTTACAGAGGAAAAATATAATTCAACACAACATATTACACACAGCATATCAAATTGGAACCTGGGTAGATCAAATTTCATTTCTAATTGGAAGTGTTATCCCAGCCTATTAAAACAATTAATAAATTGATTCTTGGCATCTGAGGACAAAGCTTGTAGAAAGCTTGTAGAAAGAAACCAATATCATAATACATGTAACATTTTACTTGATTTAAGGCACTTTTTAATTTTAACATTTTAGTATTTCTAAATCTGTGTTGTATTTTATAATGAATTATATCAATATAAGTATGATAAACCATTTTTTCATTTAAAAATTTTGTTGCTGAAAAATTTTGTTACTGTTAAATGATTGTTGAATCCTAAAAATTTTGATGTTCTAGAATTATGAATAATATGTGAGTTGAATAAATGAGTATAATATCAAAAGAAATGAAAGAGTTTTCACCACAATGATTCTCATGAATTGGTAAACCTGTGCAGGATTAGGACTTCAGATGTGTAACTATTTGTGTTCAATCACTCTTTCCCTTCTTGTTGTTATATCAAGTTTCTTTGTCTGCTTCACAAGAAATGTGATGCAAAGATGGTTATTTTTGCCATACTGAGAAATGTCTCCTGGTGGAATTTTTTTAAAAAGGTAGCTATTGCATTCTGAATCATTAGCTGACAGCAATACAACTTTGAATGCAGCAAGGAAACAGCTTCCTCCCACTGGTGTGCAAAGGGGAAACAGCAGGGATTTCCATATGTGGTGTCAGTCTAGGTAAATGACATCTGTTACGAAATTGTGTCTGTGCCCAAGACATCCATTAATGGATGCAGGCATACCTCAACTACAGAAGGCAGCTGCTTTATATAGCAGCAGGGTTTGCCAGCAACAACAGAATCAATAACAGCAGCAATTTATAAATCACATCAAATTAAATCTGCAAACCTTGTGGCTGACTCAGAAGCATTCTTTAATAGCCCCTAGTCTAAGTTTTCTAAGTATTAGTTGATTGTGAAAACACGGAAGGGGCTGTCATGCCCAAAGATGAGCCAAATGCATAGTAATTTATTGTGCTTAGGTGGCTTTCATCTAACCTGAAAGGTTCCAAAGCAACTGATTTGCTACGTGGGTAAGATAAAGGCCAGGTCATCCACCTCATAATGGTTAGTGAATTGAGAGATTTTATCAGTGTCACTGTTCCATGACTTTTCTGTTGCTGCATTGGGAAAGAAATTTTTCTCACCAATCAAATCTTAACTTTAGGACAATGAGTCTCAAATTTTGTTGTGTACAAAATTATTCTAAGGAATTTGTTAAATTTCCCAGACCCTACCCCTGAGCATTCCAATTCCCAGGCACTTAAATTGCATTTCATAGATAGTAAGTGGGCCCCTCTGCAGTGAACACTGCACCAAAAACTGATTTATTGATTCATAAATGTGAAATTAACCAAGATGCTTACTAACGATTATGCCTCTTTTGGACCTACCCTTGGAGGATCATAAGACTCAGTGGGTATAAACATCTGTGTTTAAAAAACAAATGAAAAAGTGATTCTGATGAACACTTTACAAGGAATATTTGTAAATTATCAGTCCACATTTTAGTACCAAATTATACAATTACAGTCATGTGTTGCTTCATAATGAGGATATGTTCTGTGAAATGTGTAATTAGGTGATTTTGTCATTGTGAAAACAGGATAGAGTGAACTTACACACATGTGGGTGGTATAGCTTATTATACACCTAGGCTATATGGTATAGTGTGTTGCTCCTAGGCCACAAACCTGTACATCATGTTGCTGTACTGAATACTATAGGCAATAGTGGACACAGTGATAAGTATTTATGTATCTAATCACACCTAGACATAGAAAAGATAAAATAAAATATGGTATTGTAATCTTATGAGACTACTGTCCTATATGTGGTTTGTTGTTGATCAAAATGTCATTATGCAGCATGTGACTGTACTTAGTGAAAGATCATTAAAAGTGTGGGTTGCATGATATGAACCCTCATAGAATTCATCAGCAGACCAGCCAATGTTATTGAGGCCTTGTTATTGTCTGTCGGTTGGCAGTATGGTGCCATAATCAAGAGCCCTGATTTTGGGGGAGCCACATTGCCTGGGTTTGAATCTTGCCCCTATCACTTTCTAGCCATGTGAAATTAAACAGTAATCTCTCTGTTTTATTTTCCTTATGTGTAAAATGGGTAACATAAAATCAGTTTGAGTGTTAAGAGTGTTAACCAAGAAAAGCAGTTAAAACACACCTGTCACAAAGCAGATGTTCCATAATTAGTATTCCATGTTAATATTACTAGTGCCAGACACTTGATTATGTTATTGAATTCTCCCTATAAAGTAGAAACTATTTTTATTTCCTTTATACAGATGAGGAAACTGAAACACAGGTTATCTCACCAGTCCAAAATCCCATAGTCAATAGTACTATAGTTTCCATCCACTTAGCTACTACTCTAAATATGGAGCCAAAGGAAATCATAGGATTCATTAAATCCACTCTCATCTTCCTCAAGGTCCCATCATGGGTTATTGGTGGTGTGGGCAGTGGTTAACAGTGGGAGGTGATTGCATGTGGTTTGGGGGTAAGACATAGGGGGCTCCTCTATTTTCTACTTCTGGTGTGCCTTGACTATGGGAAAGATATTTAGGTAGCCTTTTTGTGACCCAGCATATAAATCCGCAAAAATATTAAGATGGTAATGCTTGTCTCATGAGTATTTTCTATGAATTAAATGACAGTGTGTGAATTATCTAGTAGGTGCTCAATAAATATTGATTGACTTCTAATTCTGAATAACATGATTAGAAAAATGTTATGTGCATAGTTCTGCACCATAGCAGGTGAAGTAGAAATATAAAAATAAAAGATAGCAAACATTAATAAAACCTAATATCAAATACAGTTCCTGCTTTAAACTCATTATTTTGTATTGATAAATGAGGGTAGACTCCTGGTACCTCCAACACTTACATGAAATTATGTTCCCCCAGTGGACAGTTGGATCAGTGCCAGGCAACTGGTCTAACTGGAGCAAATCAGCTTCTCTCCTCTAAAATCTGGAATCAGATTCAGTGTACGGATTCTGGGGGGGAATTGATTATAAAATTTGAGCCAGCCACATACACAGAAAAGGAGATAAATCAGATCAACAGATAAAAGAAAAATGAAGTAGACCAATAGAGAGACGCAGGTTGAGAACTCACTTGGCAGTAGAGAGAATTTTTAAATATCTGCTTAGCATCTTGATAGCTTGCTGGTTGTTCTTCCCTGACTGTCTTGAGACTTGGTTGATTATCTTTTACTTGGATGTTCCAATAACTTTCCTTTTGTGCTTAAACTTGTTTGAAGTGAGTTTCTGTGCTTTGAAACAAAATAACCTTGACTAAAATGCTGAGGTAGGAAAAAGAGGAGGAAACTGGTAAATAATTGCTAAGTACTTCATTTAACCCTAAAGTAGCCATGAAATACAGGCTTTATGACTCACATTTTAGTGCTGAGGAAATTGTGATTGAAAATATGTAACTTGCCTAAGACCAAACCTCACTAGATGATAAAAGCACAAGTCTTTGTGACACCAAATTCCATTTTCACTGCTACCTTAGCACATAGGAAAAAATCCTTGTACCACATAGAAGATGATGCACTAAAATGGTTAATTCAGGGTTATTTGGGTGACTGAGAGTGGACAAAACTCAGCGTATGTAGAAATGGTCTGATAAGAATCTTAGCCAATAAAGAACATTTTATACTATGAAGTTTCTGATTATAGAAAAAGCCTAAAAATAAAAATAAAACATTTAACAAGTATGTGAAGACAATTTAGAGATCTAGAAAAAAAAGTTACTGGTTTCCATCTTGTTCCCACTGAAGTTTTTGCTTTGTTTTGTTTTCCTATGAAAAATATGAACACCTATAAATTTAACCAAATATTTCATCAAGTTAAAAGTCCTTTTGCTTTTTTGTTCTTTTTAAATGTTAAACAATTAGAAAGCACTATCCAGTTGCTTTTTTTTCCTGCTTTTGTTTTGTTCTGTTTTTTAAATGTAGAAGATATATCTTTAAAACAAGCTGTTTAGCACCCTAGAATTGTGGGTCGATTTCAAAATACTTATTAACTGTAATGGTCATGAGCATTTTTTCCTGTGAGTGCTCACCTTCTGTGAGAGACCTTTACATATTAATAAAATGCACAGCACACACCGCTAGGGAGTTAGCTTGCTAGGGTGTTAGGGAGAAAATGTAAGATCAGAAGTGAAACAGAGTTTTTTTTCTGTTATTCAATAACTGTAAACTTAGGAAAGGCTGAGCCTCTACATCTTCATCTGTATGATACAGATGTAATAGAGCTAGTAACTGGTACTTACAGAAAGTGAGAGGGTTTATTAGATAATTCAGATAAAATAGTTGCTATGCAATACATGGCACATGATGTAATGCAGTGTTATAACCAGAATGACTAAATTCAAATCCTAGCCCTCCTATTTCCTAAAATGTGAGACCATGATCAAGCTGTGTAATCTTGCATGTGGTAACCTTAAAAGCTACATAACCTTGACTTTGTGAAATGTAGGTAATTGTAATACCTATATTACAGTGTTGTTTTGAGGATTAAATGATAGCAATCCACACAGGAAACTTAAAGTAATGATTGGCACATGGTAAGTACACAATAGATATAGGCTATTTTTATTAAAGTAGTGTATTTGCAACCTCCATTCCAAAGGATTTAGATACATGGTGCCATATTGGAGCCTAATGATATATGATTTCCTCTTTGTGAAATAGTAGTTCACTGAGCAAGGGGTAGGAAGTGGAGACTAGGAAGGATTTGTAAGGATAAAGACTGTGGTCAGAACCTGAGGGTGTGTGTAGGTCAGCCCCTGGAAATGAAAAAAAAGTGGAGGAAGAAGATCTTTGAGTAGAAGGACATGCTAAACATAATAAAAGGTTTTGTTGATATTAAACTTCCACAAGCCGATGGGGAGTTTCTAGAGTTAATATTGGTCAGTTGGTCAGTTGATCAGAGAGAAAGATTCTGCCTTGCTGCCCTTCTAGAACATAAAGAATAAAGCTTAAGGTGAGCAGATAGGTCACATGATCTGTAAAGGTCATTTTTTTCCTTTCCTTTTTTGGGGGGGAACTAATGTTTTTATTTCATTTCATTTATTTATTTATTTTTAAATTTCAGAGTATTACAGGGGTACAAATGTTTTGGTTACATAAATTGCTTTGCACCATTTGAGTCAAAGTTATAAGTGTGTCTGTCACCCAGATAGTGTGCATCGTATCCGTTAGGTGTGAATTTACCCATCCCCTCCTCCCCCCTCCCACCTGATTGATTTCCAATGAATGTTATTTCTATATGTGCACATAAGTGTTGATCAAGTAGTTCTAATTTAATGGTGAGTACATGTGGTGTTTGTTTTTCCATTCTTGTGATACTTCACTTAGAAGAATGGATTCTAGCTCCATCCAGGATAATGCAAGAGGCAGTTCATCATTTTTTTATTTTTTATGGCTGAGTAGTACCCCATGGTATACATATACCACATTTTATTAATCCATTCATGTATTGATGGACACTTGGGTTGTTCCCACATCTTTGCAATTGTGAATTATGCTGTCATAAACATTTGAGTGCAGGTGTCTCTTTTATACAATGTCTTTTTTTTCCATTGGATAGATAACCAGTAGTGCAATTCCTGGATCAAATGGTAGTTCTACTTTTAGATCTTTGAGGTATCTCCATATTACTTCCCATAGAGGTTGTACTATTAATAGTTTGCAGTCCCACCAGCAGTGTATGAGTGTTCCTATCTCTCCACATTCACGCCGACTTTTGTTATTTTGGGACTTTTTGGTAAAAGCTATTCTCACTGGAGTTAAGTGATATCTGATTGTGGTTTTGATTTGTATTTCCCTGATGATTAGAGATGTTGAGGATTTTTTCATATGTTTCTTGGCCATTAGTTTATCTTCTTTTGAAAAGTTTCTGTTCATGTCCTTTGCCCACTTTTTAATGGGGTTGTTTGATTTTTTTTCTTGCTGATTTGCCTGAGTTCTTTATAGATTCTGGTTATCAGCCCTTTATCAGATGCATGGTATGCAAATATTTTCCCCCATTCTGTAGATTATCTATTTGCTCTGATGATAGTTTCCTTGGCTGTATAGAAGTTTTTTAATTTGATCAGGTCCCATTTATTTATTTTTGTTGTTGCTGTGATTGCTTTTGGGGTTGTCTTCATAAATTCTTTGCCTAGGCTGATGTTTATAAGAGTTTTTCTAACATTTCCTTCTAGAATTCTTATGGTTTCATGTCTTAGGTTTAAGTCTGTTATCCATTGTGAGTTGATTTTTTTTTTAAAGAGGTGAGAGGTGCAGATCCTGTTTCAGTCTTCCTACATGTGGCTATCCAATTGTCCCAGCACCATTTCTCCTCAGGAGAGGCATTCTAATGCCCCAAGTGGTGGGTGGGGCCCTGGAACTTCCAGGTGTGTCCTTATTCTCCACATCAGTGGGGCAGGTGGGGGAGTGAGGCTGGGCATGGCTGGGTTGGATGAGCCTGCCCCCAAGCTCCATGTGTGCTTTTAGCAGGGGTCAAATGGCTATTCCCCACCTCTCAGCAAAGCTGCCAGGGAGAGGCTGAAGTGGCCCCACTCAACCAGAAAGTCTGTGTGTGGAGGCCGTCTGGAGCAGGCCTGGCACCTTTCCACTCTCCCCTATTCTGCGGTTTCTCCTGGGCCTGTGCCAGCAGGCAGGACCTCAAGCCAGCTGAGCTCCCCCAAGACTGTGATGCAGGCAGGGAGGTTCCCTGCCTAAGATCCCGGCCGAGCTGAGAGCGTGGCCTTCCCATGGGTGGAGGGATACCCCACGAGCACGCCACAGCTAGGACCAACACTGTACTCTCACCCCTGATCTGCCCCTGCAGGTACCCATGCCTCATGAGACTAATTTACAAATATCTCCCCTGTGCCCCCTGGCAATGCATTCGAGACCTAGGTGTATGGGATCTAGCCTGCAGGCCCATCCCTCTGGTCCAGGAGGTCAATTCCTCACCATGGCAGGGAGAAGGATGCTGGACCCCAAGTCACCCCCGGGGTGCCCAAGCTGGTTCAATGTCCCTCTGCCTGGGGGTTTGCCCCACTCTGCTGGAGTTGCTGGGTATGGCTGGCAGGCAGGGAGCTCACAGTCCGAGCACCCCTCAGTCCACTGCATGACCCCAAAAGGAAAGGTCTGAGCCCCGTTCCCTGTGGAAGCCTCTGTGTGATGGCTCAATTGTCTCTCTCAGCAGCCACGGGTAGGGGAGAGAAAGGGGAGGGGAAGAGTCTAGGTGGAGGAAAGTCTGCACTCTGGTTGGTCATCTCTGACCCTCTCTCTGGGAGGCAGTCCAAGAATGACCAGGCTCTGGAGTCACGCAGTTCTCCCAGGACCCACTGGACCCCTGTGGCTCCTGCAGTCTGAGCCAGAGTTGGGAAATGTCTGTGTGAGGGTGAGCTAGACAGAACCTGGGGGGTTGAGGCCCCATGCTGAGGACAAAGGCACCCAGTGGATAGAGAAGCAATATGGCGCCCGCTATCCGGCTTGGGTCTGTGGGGCAGAAGGTTCCTTGGGGGCACTGGGAGTTTGGTGCCCATTCCACAGGAAGCTGTCCACTCACTGGCGGCAGCAATCTCTGGGCTCGCGTCAGCAGAGTGTCTCTCCAGCAGCTCAGGAGCCCATCAACAGTTTGAGATGTTAACTGCTCCACGGACCCTTCTTGCTGGTCTTCAAGCTTCTTGTGGCTTAATCTCCACCTATACCTTTCTCCTTCCAGTTCTGCTCTGCAACCTCTCCCCGGGAATCTCCTGTAGGTTCAGGCAGGCTCCCTTCAGACCCTCTTCCCATCTATGTTTGTCTGTGTGTTTGTTTTTTCTCTTTCATCTAAAACTTCTCCTTCTTACAGAGATGCTCTGGCTGTTGGTGTCTGGTCTGCCATCTTCACAAATGTGTCTAGTTATTCCTAATCATCCTAAAATCATAAAGAGAGCCAGGCGTGGTGGTGCACGCCTTAGTCCTGGTTACAGGAGAGACTGATGCAGGAGGATCACTTGAGTCCAGGAGTTCAAGGTCAGCCCAGGGAACTGTAGTGAGATGCTGTCTATTAAAGAAGCATAAAAAGAAAAATATTTGGAAAATCTTTAATGTGAAACATGGTCCAATTATAGAAAATTACTTAATTTACATGTCTTTAAAAAGTAGATCAGATTTCTAAACCATGGTGAGAAAATGGTCTCATCTTCTAGGAGATGATAGGAAATAGTCAAGGGGATTCAGGGAAATAAAATTAAATACACCAAATAATTGAGAAAAATGAAATTATACATCATGAAGTGGAATAGCGTAATAGAAAATCACAAATTGAAGCTGGATAGCTCTAGGTGCAAATTTTGAGTAACCTTAGGTAAATTACTTCAGCTTTCTAATCTGTGATTTCTTTGTCTATAAATATATATAAATGAATTCAGTGAGTAGATGTATGATTAAATGAATTCATATATATAAAGCACTGAGCTCAGTTCCTGAAACATTACAGCCAGTCTCCAGGTTATGGGCGACTCGACTCAACAGCGTTCCATACTATGAACAGGTTCCCAAGGATCCCCACGAGGGCAACTTATTATTTTTTTTTATGCTTTTTTTTTTTAATTTTTTTTTATTTCAGCTTATTATGGGAAAGAAAACAAGCCCCGCTTTATAATTAAATAATTAAATTAATAATTCAGGAACTAGTTTCTTCTGCACATGGAAAGAAACCCTCATGGCATAAGTGGTTCGTTGGTGCCGCATCTTTATGCTAGTGGCTAGTCTCATTGTTTATAAGGGCGCTTACACACAGCATCACTTTTGTCTTAACTTTTTTATTCAATTTTGTGAGTCTGTGTTTACCCTTATGACCATGCCTCCAAAGCAAAAGTCCACTGCAAGTCCAGGTGAGCCTGCAGTGAAGAGAATGGTGATTATAATGGAAACAAAAGTAGACATAATTAAGTGTTTGGAGAAATGCATATAAGCCATTATAATATTGTTGCTATTATTATCATTATTACTGTATATGCGCTTTTCATCA
>CM052438.1:162542315-162589463 GCA_028533085.1 Varecia variegata
ACTTTTTGATAAAGGCCATTCTCACTGGAGATAAGTGATGCCTCATTGTAGTTTTGATTTGCATTTCCCTGATGATTAGAGATGTTGAGCATTTTTTCATATGTTTCTTGGCCATACTTCTGTCTTCTTTAGAAAAATTTCTGTTCATGTCCTTTGCCCACTTTTTGATAGGGTTATTTGATTTTTTCTTGCTGATTTTCCTGAATTCTAAATAGATTCTAGTTATCAGTCCTTTATCAGATGTGTAGCATGTGAGAATTTTTTCCCGTTCTGTAGGTTGGTTGTTTGCTCTCATGACAGTTTCTTTGGCTGTGCAGAAGGTTTTTAATTTAATTAGGTCCCATTTATTTATTTTTGTTGTTGCTGTGTTTGCTTTTGCGTTCTTCTTCATAAATTATTTGCGTAGGCCAATGTCTGTAAGAGTTTTTCCCACATTTTCCTCTAGAATTCTGATAGTTTCACACCTTAGGTTTAAGTCTGTTGTCCACTGTGATTTGATTTTTGTGAGAGGTGAAAGGTGTGGGTCTTGTTTCATTCTTCTATATGTGTCTATCCAGTTTTCCCAGCACCATTTATTGAATAAGGAATCTTTTCCCCAGAATATGTTTTTTTCTGCTTTGTCAAAGATTAGTTGGCTATATGAGGATGGTTTTATATCTGGATTCTCAGTTCTGTTCCACTGGTCTGTGCCTCTGTTTTTGTGCCAATATCAAGCTGATTTAATAACCATAGCCTTGTAGTATAGTTTGAAGTCTGGTAAATTAATACCTCCCATTTTGTTCTTATTGCCTAAAATTGCTTTTGCTAAACAGGGTCTTCTCTGGTTCCATATTTATAAAAAAAGTAGTTGGTCTTAAATACTTTTTCTTAATTTAAGATTTGGTGCTTAGTGAGGTTAGATAAATTTCTAAAAGAATGAAAGTTAGAACAAGAAAATTGTAGAGCCATTTCTAACACTAAATCCTGTGAGCTCCCAAATTGAATCCCATGCTCCTTCCTTTTCACAATCACACATAATACCTGCCTTCAAGGACCTTACTCTAAACAAAGGCTATTAAACAAGAACACACTTACATACAAGGCCAGGTAGTAGCTCAAGGTTACTGAGATTTGTACAAAGAGAATATATATGGATGTGTGTTGGTAAGCCTTGATAGTAGGGATAAGAAAATGTTTTCTAGCATTCAAAACAAGCTTTGGAGGATATGTTGATTTTACAAAACCAGAGAATCAACTAGGATCATTTTCCTGCTCTAGACTAGTGAGGTGAAGGCTAAGAAACCCTATTTTACAAGTAGAGAATGAAAAATTAGAGTTATGGACTGCTTAAGGAGCTGAAATGTGCAGGGCATACATTTAAAAAGACAGAACTGTACAGAGGGAGCAGTTTAGAAGTCCATATGGTCATTTGTTGTGGATCTTTGGCCAAGGGCTAGGTTGCACGTGCACAAAGTGAGATTACCTAAAGCCAGCAGAGATTCCCCCCCGGCCCCCCACTGTGAGGCTGAAAATCAAATGTGATAGCAGAGGTTGTGCATTGCCAGGACCTAAGTTTGTGTAGTTCTGAGAGATGTTGGTGTTCTATCCCAACCAGTATGGAAAGACATCACTGAAGACTTTGGGCATTCACTGTAGGCCCTAGAAAGGGCACACTTTTGCAGTGACAGTCTCTCAGTAAGTCTAAGACCAAGTTCTAAACTGAAATAGATCTGCCCTAATGAAGAATGAAACCAAGCCTGGCAGGAGCAAAAAGACCTGCCAGCAGTTTAACTACTTGCCAAAAGAGTCAAAATACTTTTAAAAAGATGGCTTAAATTAGGCTTCTTTCAATATATAACACAATGTGAATCATAATTTTTTTTAAATTAATAGATAACCAAAGAAATAGGAACATGTGATCCATTACTCAATTTTAAAAATGGTAATAAAAATGAATGTTGGAATTAGCATACAAAGACTTTAAAGCAGTTGTTATTATTAATGTTTAAAGACCTAAAGGAAAAAAAGTGATTGGTCATAAAGAATGAACAGAATCTCCAAAACTGTAAATAGAACCAAATAGAAATGCTAGAGTCAAAAAATACCATATGTGAAAAAGTTACAAGACGAATTTATTAGAACCACAGTTAGGAAAAGAAAGGGATATTGAACTTGTGACAGATTAAATAGAAATTATCCAATCTGATGAATACCAGGAAAAATGTTGGGATAAAAAACAAAGCAAAACAGCAAATATCTGAAGAGAGCCTCAGTGACTTGTGGTTCAGCTCAAACAACATAACAGTGTAATTTAAGTCCCAGAAAGAGATGAGAGAGGTAATGTTAAATGAAAATATTTGAGAATATAATCACTGAAATTTTCTAAATTCAAAAAAATTCATCAACTTATACACAAATATTTATTGATTCCTAATCTCCAGAAGGGTAAGTACAAAGAAAATCACACCACTATGATATGACTCAGCATAGATAAACTGCTGAAAACTGAAAATATGGAGAAAATCTTAAAAGCAGACAGTGATAAAGATGTATTAAATATAGAGGATCAATTTTAAGAAGGATTGCTGAGTTCTTATCAGAAACAGGAAGGCAAAAGACAATGGACCAACATCATTAAAGTGCCAAATGTAAAACAACTGTCAACCTCAACTTTCTGTAAGCAATGCAAAATCTTTAAAAATAGGAGAGATTTAAAGACATTTCAGTTAAATTACAGCTAAGAAAAATTGTCACTAGCTCACCCATATTTCAGGAAATGTTGAAGCAGTTTTTGAGATGAAGAGAAATGACGGCAGATGGAAACTTAGATTTACCAGAAGGAATGAAGAGCACAGGAAATGATAGATATGTTGAGTAAATTTAAAAAAATTTGTCTTTCAATTTTTAAAAAATCAAATGACTATTTAAAGCAAAAAGTATAAAATTATGTTGTAGAATTTATTTTATAAGCAATTATAAAATATCTGAAAATGATAACACCAAGGATAAAGGATAAATGGAATTTTACCATTGTTCTAATATTTTACTTATAATTGTACTATATTAGCCTAGGCAATCTTGATAAGTTAAGATGCATATCATCACCCCTAAGAAAACTAGTACTAATAATATAAAGAGATACAGCTAAAAATGTCTATGAAGAAGATAGAATAATGAAATATATTTAATGCCAAAAAAGCCAAGAAAGGAAAAAGAGAAAACTGAAAACAGTACCATTAAGGAACACAGTGCAAAATAGTTGACTTCAACCAAACTGTATACATAATGACATTAAATATAAGTGTACTAAACATTCCAATTAAAGGGTAGCAATGGGCAGGCTGGATAGAAAAGCAAGATCCAACCATTTTGTGGTCTCTATTTAAAGAGTCAGCATTTTAAATAGAAAGACACAACTAAATTGAATGTAAAAGGATAGAAATACTTACTAAGCAAACACCAAGTATAAGAGATATGGTATGCTAATATTAATACCAAAGTTGACTTAAAGGTAAAAAGTATTATAAAAGATAAATAGGAACCTTTCAGAATCATAAAATGGTTAATCTTCAAGAAGATATGGCCCAGGCGTGGTGGCTCATGCCTGTAATCCTAGCACTCTGGGAGGCTGAGGCAGGAGGATCATTTGAACTCAGGAGTTCGAGACCAGCCTGAGCAACAGCAAGACCCTGTCTCTGCTAAAAATAGAAAGAAATTAGCTGGACAACTAAAAACATGTATAGAAAAAATATTAGCTAGGCATGGTGGCGCATGCCTGTAGTCCCAGCTACTTGAGAGGCTGAGGCAGAAGCACTGCTTGAGCTCAGGAGTTTGTGGTTGCTGTGAGCTAGGCTGACACCATGGCACTCTAGCCCAGGCAACAGAGTGAGACTCTGTCTCAAAAAAAAAAAAAAAAAAAAGAAAGAAAAGAAGATACATAAATCCAAAATGTCAATGAGCCTAATAACAGAGCTACAAGATACATTAAGAAAACACTGACAAAACTAAATACAAAAACAGACAAATCCACATTAATAGTTGTAGATATTATCACCTTGTTTTCAGTAAATAGAACACCTAAACATAAAACAACAAAGAAAGACCAATAGTAATGTAGAAGAATTGAACATGAAATCACATAACTTGATTAAAATTTTCTTAAATTACATTAAACCTAACAGTCATAAAAATGCATGCTCCTTTCAAATGCACCTGTAATGTGTACCCGGGTGGACCATATACTGGGCGATAACATGAGTGAAAATATAGCCCAAAGGTATCTGGTTTGCCTGGATGTTTCCATGAACATCACACTAGTCTGCTATATAAATATATGAAGTCAAACTTACTGAATGAACAAAAAGTTGCAAAGGTGCTAGAGGTCTTGGTAAGACATATGCAATTCTTAGAATAGAAGACAAATCTTATGACGATTCAAGGGCTTACCACATCAGTACATTTTTTTAGGGGTCCAGTGGTATTGGACCTGCTGGGACATTTCCTTTAAAGTAAAGATATATCTTTCATATGCCATCATGGAAGAGAAAGTACAAAAACTATAATATTTATTGAAATCATAGAGGTATCATACCCACTCTTGGGAATACGCCATACTGAGTAAAAGGGAAGCCTACCAGCTTTGAGTGGGGCCCAGAACAGGAAGTGCTTCTGTAGGAGGCTGCGGCTGCAATACAATCAGCCCTTTCACTTGAACTATCATGATATCTAAGGTATCTGTATTGGGAAAAGTTCTTAAATGGATTTATGGCAAACCTAAATGTTCTACAAAAATAACAATAGAGACCACTAGACACCTAGAATACTGGAATTAGACCATACAACTTACAGTAGATACACCAGCTAGAATCAACTATTGGTATGCTATTGGGTTAGTAGAGAAAGAGACCATGATATCAAGTGACAATGTGGCTGGAGTGGCTAATCGTGTCTTTGGTTCCATCAGACCATCAATTTATCATGTTGGGCAGGCCCAGCAACACTGAATTATGAGATGTGAGTGAGGCATGTAGGACCCAGAATGAGCAGAGCCAGAGGCCACAATTAAGTTGCATGATCCAGTGAGCCAGATACCCATGCTGTTTACCAATCTTGTATTACCACCTTTCTCTTAGCTCACATGTATAGCCACAAGGGAGAGTCTTTTAAAATCACCTAATGGAGGAAGAAAAAACAAAAGTTGAGTTTTGCTCTTCTGAAGATTTGCTACATAAATTCAAGTAAAAATGGGCTGCTGCCACATTGTAGCCCCACTCAGGGGTGCCCCTGAAAGATGGTGGTGGTAGTGGGGGAAATTCTCCCAATGGGCAGAGCTTCAGGTAATGGACTTCATTATACATTCTGTTTGAAAAGCAGTGGTCTGAGATTGGAATATATACTCATGCAGAATTACAGAGTTGAGCCGATTGTAAAGGATAGAATTGGAAAATAAGGTACAAGGAGTTAAAGGAGATAGGGATCTTGCTGGATCTATGGGAGTGGCAGAAAGAGTGAATATTTTTGTATTGCATGTATACTCCAGAGAACATGATCATTAAGTAGGAGCTAAATCCACAAGTAAGCATGATGACCTGACCAGTTAACATTAACTAGCTTCTTTCACTGGTCAACTCAGTACTGGCACAATGGGCACATGAAAGGAGTAGCTGTGATAGCAGGAATGAATGCTACACATAGTACCAGTAGCGTGGGCTCCAAGGCTTATTTAGTTATTACCACAGCCGAATGTCCAACTGCCAGAAACAGAAACCTCTACAGCATTCCCAATAATGCACCATTCTTTAAGGGAGAGTCATTTGATTGCTATGGGGAAAGGACAGTGATTCATCTTGATTGGAATCAATACATATACTGGGATTGAGGTTTTCTTTCCTTCTTACAGGGTCTTATCCAGCACCATTTTCTGAGGATTTACAGAGGGTTTAATCCACATGTGGATTACATGTAAAATTACATTAACTAAGGTATCCACTTCATAACTGTATTAGTTATCTATTGCTGCGTAAGAATGCCTCCAAACTTAGTGGCTTAAACCAATAAATATATATTTTTTCTTATATAGTTACATTGGATCAGCAGTCTGAGAGTGGCTTAGCTAGATAGTTCTGCCAGCTGAGGTTATATTTAACAAGTTATCAAGGTCTGTAGTCATTCCAAGGATTGGTAGCATCTGGAGGATGTATTTCCAAGATAGCTAACAAATATACCTGGCAAGTATGTGCTGATTGTAAGGATCTCAATTCCTTGCCACATGGACTGGGTATAGGCCTGCTTGAGCTTCTTTAGGACATGGCGACTGGCTTCCTTCAGACCAAATGATCTGATAGGAGAAAGGTGAAAGAAGCATGTTGTATGGACTAGCTCTGCAAGTCACACGCTATCATATCCACAATTTCCTACAAGAAATACAGGTTAGTCCCATTCGGTGTGAGAGGAGACTACAGAAGAGCATGAATAAATGTAAATAAACCATAAGAATTCTAGGGGAAAATGTATTGGCCTCGGCAAAGAATTTATGAAAAAGACCCCAAAGACAATCATGGCAACAACAAAAATTAATAAATGGGATTTGATTAAACTAAAAAGCTTCTGCATAGCTAATGAAACAATCAATAGAGCAAATAGATAACCTACAGAATGGGAGAAAATATTCACAAGCTACACATCTGATAAAGGACTAATAACCAGAAGTTACAAAGAACTCAAGCAAATCAGCAAGTAAAAAACAAACAAACCTATTAAAAAGTGGGCAAAAGACATGAACAGAAGCTTTTTAAAAGAAAAAAGACAAATGGCAAAGAAACATATGAAAAAATGCTCAACATCACTAATCATCAGGCAAAGGAAATTAAAACCACACCTTACTCCAGTCAGAAGAGCTTTATTAAAAAGTTCAAAAGCAATAGATGCTGGCATAGATGTAGGGAGAAAGGAACACTTACACGTTGTTGGTGGGACTGCAGATTAGTACAGCTCCTATGGAAAACAGTATGGAGATTTCTCAAAGAACTAAAAGTAGACCTACTATTCCATCCACCAATTCCACTACTTAGTATTTACCCAAAGGAAAAGAAGTAATTTTATCAAAAAGACACCTGCACTTGAATGTTTATTGCAGCATAATTCACAATTGCAAAGATGGGGAATCAACCCAAGTGCCCATCAGTTCATGAGTGGACTAACAAAATGTGGTATGTATACCATGGAGTACTACTCAGGCATAAAAAGATGAATTAACACCTTTTGCAACAATCTGGATGGAACTGGAAACCGTTCTCCTAAGTGAAATACCACAAGAATGGAACAAAAAAACACCACATGTATTCACTATTAAATTGGAACTAACCAATGAGTGCACAAGTGTACAGAGAGAAGTAAAACTCAGTGGAAAGCAACCAGCGGGGAGCAGGGAGGAGAGGAGGGGAATAAACCAACCTAAGGGGTACTATGAACACTGTTCAGGTGATGGGCACACCTATAGCCAGGACTCAAGCATGGCAAAAATGATCCATGTAACCTAAAACATTTGTACTCCCTTAATATTTTGAAAAAAAAAGTGGGCATTATCTTGGAGACTGACCTTCATAAGAGTCAAGATAGTTAGTCAGTGGGCACCTATCATGGGATCCACTGGCGCTGTCACTTGTAATACTCCACAGAAGTATAGATCCATACTGATAGACTGACGAAATGGTCTTTTCAAAAACATAGGTTAAGTTCTCACTTGGGGATCTTATGTTACAAGAATGGCACTCTATCCAACCAGTATGCAGTATATAACCTAATTCAATTGCCATAGTATGGTGATGTTTCCAAAATGAGTAGAATACATGGGTTCTGCAACCAAGAGGTGGAAGTTATAGTAGCCCCACTTATCTTCACTCCAGTGATTTGTTTGGAGAATTTGTACTTCATGTTTTCTATGAATCTAGTATCCTCTGTGGATCTAGACTCCATTTTTTGAAAAGACTTTCTTTGTATTTTTGAATTGCTTTAGTTAACAATTAATTCACTCTATGTATGGTTCTTTTTCTAGTCTCTTGATTCTATTCAATTGATCTGTGTGTTTAGCCTTATGCCAATACCATCTAATCTTTATTACTATGACTTATGGAGTAACAGTTGAAATCAGGGAGTATAAGTTCTCTGATTTTTTTTCCCCTAAACCTGACTATTCTAGATCCTATGCATTTTGCATACACATTTGCAGAATTGACTTGTCAGTTTCAACAAAAGATCAATTTGGATTTTATTAGGATCATATTGAATCTAGAGATTAACTTGGAGAGAATGGACATCTGTCTTAGGTTGGTTTTCTGTAATGTAGGCTCTGAGACTCTGATATCTGCACCTTTGAAGATTAGTCGAGAGTGTCCTTGAGAATAACAAGTTTTCAGGGGTAGAGAAGCAGGTCTAGGCAAAGACATAAGTTGACCTGTGATAAATCTGCAACAGAGGCCTCAGTCCATTGCGTGGGGAGCCCTGGAGCTGAAACAGATATTCAGAACCTGCCTGCAGTAGCTATCACATCATACTAGGTCCATGTTGTTGCCAAAAAATAATTAATGAAGTTGTAAGAATAATAAATAAAAAAACAAGGTAATTCAAATTAGAGCTAATTAATACCAAGTAGACATTTGTAAGCATTTTTAAAAAACCTTTACTTCTGCATTGGTGATAATGTAAGTCGGCAATCAAGAAATAAGCATCATTTAACCAAGTTGGTGATATATATCTTTCTCAAACTTCTATTTTATTCTTTATTCTTTTTTTTCAGACATCAGACCTCCTTTTTGTAATGTAAGAACTAATTAGTGATGCCTAGGTTTGTAGCTGTTTAGAAGAACTTGCATCTTCATTTTTTATATAAATTCTCTCATTCCATTTCTCTTAAGACTTCAGGAAAATAAAACATACTGTTGCCGTTTCCAAACTGGATGAAAATGTATTGAATTCAAAAGATTTAGAGGGGATTTATTGGGAGATGATCACACAGTGTGTTTTATGATTTGCTGCAAATTCTGTGGTTACAGCATATTACGGTGAAGTGCTTACTCAGCATTATTAAAAGTTTGATATTGTTACTTCACCCATTATTATAGAATCTGGTAGATGGAATGGTATTTCCCCAGAGAGCAATTAATCCTGAGGACTGCATCACTGCTGTTTATTTCATTTACAGTGGTGTTAGTTGTACCTAGGGATGGCTTATTTCCACTTATCATAGTTGAGAGGAGGAATCCTCTCTGCTCCCTGTAATTAGAAAATAGCCTGTCACTCTGAATTTCCAAAGTCTTATATTCATAAACACTGAGCTCAGATATCACATCTTTCATGAAGCTGTCACTTTATCTCTTTTCCTTCAGTCTTTCACTTTTCTGAGTTTTAATATATTTTGGGGAGATGACTTTATTCTTTATAACTTAGTGTAGGCATTGTATGCCAAGAATGTTGTCTTCTAATTTATATCCTCGATGGTGGCTAGGAAAACATCATATACATATAGAAAGGCATTTAGTGGTTTGATGAATTAATCTTATCCAAGGTAGTTAAATGGAGACAATATATAATAAGAAAAACAAATATAAACTAGTTTAATTAAGTGCAATTTTATTCTTCTTTCCAAACAATTTGTCAAAATGTTGGGGTTAATATTTTTAAATGGAATCAATTAAGGTATTAAAATTGGCTATAGATATATGATATAGCTGGCAGAGAACTTTAGTTATAGAAAACAATGAATATTATATGAAATAGTAAATCCAAGATGTATTAACTATTATTATTAAGGTAGAAAATAGCAAATTGAATGCACATTTATCACAATATGTTGAAATAAACTCTGATCAGGTGAAGTCAAGCATTGGGTTAAAATATTTTCAGCTATCTGAAAGTGCATTATCAGTCAGTTTTTTATAAGTAAAGATCTTGTTTTTGTTAAATGCCTAAGAACTGGTAAATCTTCTAAGGTTAAAAACACTTTTTCTAAAAGGCTGAATCTTTAGTAGTAGCTACATCCCTCTATGATTGAAGCTTCCTTGAAGCTCCTATATAGCCTAAGATTTCACTGAACTCTGAAAACTATTTCTAACACTTGCCCCTTCAAATATAAAGTATAATGGCAGCTTCTTGCTATTGCTAACCATGCCTTGTATGTTTTCTTAATCCTTCCCACGCCTCCAATAATATTCTTTAAATTAATGTCTTTTCAATGTGTGCTTTATGTTTCTTTCTGGGATCCTAAATCAGAAACAATTTCCCCCTACATTTATAGATTATATTTCCTGTTGAAGAACTTTCTCCACTCTAGAGGGGTATATTTCCACATTCCTTGTTTTCAGTTTCTCTAACTTCTCTTTCCTTGAAGATACATCAGTGCTACTTTTTGCCCACTTGCAATTCTTATACAAAAAATTATAAAGGCCAGAATTTGAATGAGCAAGTCATTTAAAGTTGAAAGAGTTGTAGATTAACCACAAGCTCCAAATTATAGATATGCCACATATATTAAAATACACTAAAATAAATGTTGCAATTACATGAGAAAAAATCTAATGAATAGGTAAATCTCATGGAAACCCCAAAATATGACAACCCAGTCTTTCACAGTTTCTAAATCTTTGGAGAGATTTTATGTCTGTGTATAAACACCGTTATCTCTCTTTCTGTTATTTATTGTTGTCAACACTTATGTTGACATATAAATTTTCAGTGAAATAAGCACCTGTTAAGCACCAAATTTTTATATAACTCAAATATGGTGTCTACCTTCCAAAAGTTTGTTTCTAATTCTTCTACTTCTGCCTCCTGGTTAAACACCTATAACCTGCCTCTCACACTAAACTTTCTTTCTTTTTTTTTATTTATTAGCATATTATGGGGGTACAAAAGTTTGGGTTACATGTATTGCCGTTGCCCTGCCACCCCTGAATCAGAGCTTTAGGTGTGTCCATCCCCTAGATGGTGCGCATTGTACTCATTATGTATGTATATACCCATCCCCTCCCCCTCCCACATCTGCCCGACACCTGATTAATGTTATTCCTGAATGTGCTCTTAGGTGATGATCAGTGAAACCAATTTGATGGTGAGTACATGTGGTGCTTATTTTTCCATTCTTGGGATGCTTCACTTAGTAGAATGGGTTCCAGCTCTATCCAGGAAAATACAAGAGGTGCTATATCACCATTGTTTCTTATAGCTGAGTAGTACTCCATGGTATACATACATATACCACATTTTATTAATCCACTCAGGTATTGATGGGAACTTGGGTTGTTTCCACATCTTTGCAATTGTGAATTGTGCTGCTGTAAACATTTCAGTGCAGATGCCTTTTTTATAGAATGTCTTTTGTTCTTTTCAGTATCACACTAAACTTTCTACAGTGACGATTCTTTCAAAGGTCATTGTTGATCTACTTAGCTGCTAAAATGGAGCAATGGATTTTTCCTTGTTATCCTGGATTTGTTATTAGCACTGCTCCTTTTCTTTCATGAAACTATCTCCTATGAACTTGTTTATTTTAATTCTGTCTTTTTCACTGACAATCCCATGTGCGTTTCACTGTCTCTTGCTCCTTTCTCTTCTTCCACCACAACGCTCTGGCTATTTCCAATCCGGGAAATACTCTTTCAGCCTGAACTATAACCTCATGGGGATGGCTTTCAAATAAATATTTAGCATTACTAACTTTTTTTCCTTTTTCCATAAATGGGGCTTCCTGGTGCGTGGGGGAGCCAAGTGCTCTGCTCTGAGTGAAACGGTGAGGTTTCTTTCTTTCTTTTTTGAATTTTAGAATGTTATGGGGGTACAAACATTTTGGTTACATAAATTGCTTGTGTACAATTTGAGTCAAAGTTATAAGTGTGCCCATCACCCATTACTAACTAGTTCTGCATTTCAGTCTGTCTGCAGAGTATCTATATTTGATGTCATAAAATCACCTCTGTCTATATTCTTAAGGTAAAATTATCTCATTCTAATATCTTGCTACTGAAATAAAATCTTCATCCCATTTCTGACTGCCTAAGTTAGCCTAGTTTAGTGCAGAGGTTGAAAAATTATGGCCCATGGACCAAATCCAGCCTGCCACCTGCCTTTATACCGTGTACAAGCAAAGAATGTTTGTTATATTCTAAATTGTTGAAAAAATTGAGAGAGGAATAATATTTCATGACCTGAACATGTTATGAAATTCAAATTGTATCCATTAATAATATTTAATGGAACACAATCATGCTTATGCCTTTGTGTTGTCTAAGGCTCCTTTTGCCCTACAATGACAAAGTTGAGTAGTTGCGACACAGACAATGTGGGCTGCAAAGCTTAAAATATTTAATATCTGGCCCTTTAGAGAAAAAGTCTGCTGACTTCAGGTTTAGTGGATGAAGCATGAGTTTAGAAGTAGGTAGCTGGAGCTAAATATAAATCTTAGATACTCTCCTCACTGAGTGGGATTTCAGAGAAAGTTACTGAGCATTAATGAACCTCAGTTTTCTCATCTGTGAAATTGCAATGCCAAAAGCCCAGTCCTTGATGAAGTTTATTTCATCTCAGTTTTAAGACTAATACTGTAGACTTTTAATTACCTTCACAATTTCTTCTTTCTTATTAGTCTGGTGAAGCAATGACAGGCAAAATATATTTCACTATGGTATCAGCTAAGAAATATTTCATAATACCTCTGGTATTCAAGGCTATTTCAGATTCAAGTGAAAAAGCCTCAGCTTGAATTAATTTAGCCAAACATTATATTATATAATTATATATAATTTTTAGAATTTGATTTTTTTCATTATATATACACATATGTACTTTATATATGAATATATATGGTTTATAATGTGTTCTATCTATGTATAGTTAGTTATACATATGGTATTATTATAAAAATTACTCTTTTAAAGCGATTTTAGAACAATTGCCTTACCATCTTATTCTAGTTACAAAATAACTCATTTATTTAAAGGCCTAAGTATGAAAGTTACAGCTACATGATAATAGAAAAATGTATGTATACCATGGAGTACTACTCAGCCACAAAAAACAATGGTGATCTAGCACCTCTTAAATTATCCTGGATAGAGCTGGAGCCCATTCTATGAAGTGAAGTATCACAAGCATGGAAAAACAAGCACCACATGTACTCACCATCAAACTGATATTATTTGATCAATACTTATGTGCACATATAGTGGTAACATTCATCCGGTGTTG
Source organism: Varecia variegata (assembly GCA_028533085.1). NCBI lineage: Eukaryota > Metazoa > Chordata > Mammalia > Primates > Lemuridae > Varecia > Varecia variegata. The sequence goes on from CM052438.1 coordinate 162,555,531, forward strand.
GGCAGATGGGAGGGGGAAGAAGGGGATGGGTATATTCACGCCTAATGGTTGTGGTGCTCACCGTCTGGGGGATGGACTTGCTTGAAGCTCTGACTCTAGTGGGGCAAAGGCAATATATGTAAACCTAAACATTTGTACCTCCATAATATGCTTAAATTAAAAAAAAAGAAAAATGTAGCAGAAACTTTGAGATCTCCATTGTCATAATTCATAAAACAATTTTAACTCTTCCATTGTATCCACACATCAGTTATTTGTTGACATAAGGGCCACTTTCTGATCCATCTAACAGTTTTCAGAACACAGTAATTTGGTTCCCTTGAAGTGGAATGCTCCCTAGAGCATTTTTTACATTTTATTCTAAGTCTTAAGTACCTGTTGTTCTAGCTTGAAGAAAATATTTTAATTAATCCTCTATTTTTTAATTTGTACTTCTCTTAAACTTCCAAATATCTCTGATTGTATTCTATTTTTTTTAGTTTTTTTCCTTTGTTCTCCATTCTCTCTCTTTCTGTCTCTCTCTCTCTCTCTCTCCCCCTCTAATTTTAGATAGATAGATGTTCACCTATTGATCTTCTGATAGATAGATAGATAGACATGGACTTTAATCTCTTTCTAAAGGGGCATCAGTGTCTTTCCATTTTTTCATTCTAGTTATAGATGATAGAGATTGACATATAGATCTAGATTTATAGAGAAAGACATTGAAAGGCCAAAAGAATATTTAATATTTAAACTTTAAATTATCTTAAATTAGATATTTATCTATCTATAGCTCATTTAGGCTTTTTTTTCTTTATTTATGTGCTTATCTTTTGCCCTTTAATTTCTTTACTGTAAGATATGACTACTCTGCCCCAAAAAGGCTATTTCTACCTCTGGTTCATTTTTAATTATATCTATTATTGACCTACCTTGCACTTAAGTTATATGATTTCTCTTTCAAGCAAGTGGTAATTGTGTTTTATTCAATAATTATCAAAGGAATGATTTAGGGATGCAGCTTTATTGAAATGTGTATGGAGGAGCATTTCATCTAAAAAGGAGCAATCTTTGTATTTCAGGCTCCTTTCATTGTACTAAGATTCAGGAGTTATTATTTAAATAAAGTTGAAAGAAAACCTATTCACTGGCTGGCACAGACTGAGCATATGGACTTCTGTGGTTCAGTCTCATTGTGTATTATTTGGATTGAATGCACCAAGTGAAATATGGGAAAATGCAAGATAAAATTGGCAAACAATTAAAGGTAAAATATAAAGATGATATCTACATCTTTTGCTTTCTCAAAACCTGTCATGTTTCAGATATACTAAAAACATATTGAAGAATGTTCAGAATATTCTGTAGTTTACAAAAAATTTAGTGAATCAGTATAATAGCACCGTTCCCCCTTAAGGTACTCTCACTAACTTTATAAACAGAAATTTCAACACCAATAAACACAGAACTTTTAATAATAAAATGTTGTTCCAACTGTGTATCTTTGGAGTATGTGCATTTTCTTGATGAATGTAACCAGTGCTTTTCTGTGCATTATGAAGCAGAGTAGAGGTTGGTAAAAGTATTAAATCCCTTTACATTTTACAACTATTATATACATTTATCCACAATCTATGTGGGTGTTTGAGCTGGTATTATTATTCTTCTCTTTCCCAGATAAAATTTCTTGCATGCAATGAACTACCATTCTTTTTCATTTTATAATATAACCAAATAAATTTAGAAATATCTGAGTTATCAAACCATCTGTAAATATAGGCCCATCTGACCTATTGGTTTGTAATTAAATATACTTTAAAGGGAAAAAGAACAAATTATGCTACTTAGTGGCCAATTCTATTTATTGAAAAAAATATGATATATAGATTTCTCATGTGAACATTTCTGATACTAACATAGTTGCTGATTACACAAGTCTGACTGAGGAGGAAAATAAGTGTTGTCCTACTCCAGGATGATATGTGGAAACATCCTTTGTCACCACACGTTCCCACCAGGAAACTTCCTGGATACCGAACCTGAAATGAAAGAGAAGAGACATGTTAGTAGGTTTTTCAAAGTTAGTAGGTGAGAGCTGGAATAGAGTTAAAATAGATTGTCCTTCAGAGAATTCTGCTCTAGAGTATCCCAGGAGAGCAGGGCAAGAGTATCAATCACTTTGTTAGAGCATTCAAAGAGGTCGAAGAGGCAAGATGGTGTCAGTGGATATTGGGAGGGGTTGGGAGACAGTTGACATGTTTGGGGACATCTTCAGTCAACTTCAGAATATTGTTACTTAAAGTTGTCCTCCAAATATTATATTAACAGATAGGAGCTTTCGAGTCAGATTGACCTGAGCTTAAATCCTAGACCCAATACAGTGATGTGAATACAATAGCAGGCCAATTTTAAAATGAGACCAAACCAAACCAAAGCAAACATATAATTCCAAAGTGATATAGCTGAGTGGTATGGAGTTTGCAAAGGAAATATTTGAAAACAAGATCAGAATTCGTTTAAGCCCCCATAGACATAAACACATTGAGAAAGAGGAGGCTGAGAGAGGATATGTGAGGACCCTTTCTTTAGAGAGAGTTACACGTATGTTGAGTCTTTCCCATTGCAAAGCAGATGCGTGAAGGCTCCTACCCTCTATGTTAATTCTAATGAGAGGGGCTTTGATGGGACCCCTTGGAGTGCTTGGTATGTGTTTCCTATAATTGTAAGAGAGTGGCACAGTGGACACTTATTGAGGAATATAAAGGCTGTAGATGTCAGCTTGAGGCAATGTAGTGGGGTAGGAGCAGAAGAGGGAGAGGAGGAGAAAGAAGGAGTGGGGAAGAGAGAGAGAGAGAGATCCATGTTTACAATAAGCAATAGATTATATAAACTTACAGTGATGCCAAGGACGAGGAGGTGGCAATGTTTCACTAGGATGTGTGTGATGTGACTTGGAGAAAGAGCCAGGCTGAAGCCATTTAGAACACTTACCGAGAGAATACCTGGAGGTATGATGGAACCTCATCAGAGAAATTCTGAATGGAATAAACGGCCAAAAACCAAGATTTGAAAGATGAGTGACAATCCAAAGAAAATACTTTTTTGTACCCAGGAATGTGCAATCAGTTGTTTGGGGCAAGGTAGGGGTGGGATGTGGCTTCTGAATAACATGGGAAGGTGATCAGAGAGGAAAGCATCTGCTCTAATCATCTGTCAGGAGGAGGGATTTCTAGCTGCTCAACAGCAGTGCCTGTTTAACCAGAATTTGATTTTGCCCTTACTTGTCCTCCCCAACATGCCTCATCTTGCACCTGCGTCAGAAAAGAAATGGAAATTTTGGTTTTCAAGCTGAGAATTCCTACTCCCCACACTGGAGAGAGAATATTTTCATTTCACTCAGCATTCATGTGTCTTATGCGTTGAATTAAAAATGTGTGATTTCAGTAACCATAGGATGTTATGTTACTCTTGAGTGAACAGAGAAGTTCATAGGTCCTGCCCACGTTTTTATCCCATAACAGGAGAAAAACTACTGCTACTGACTAAATGTGAAAAGATGGTGAGAAACACGAATAAAAGTGCATTTTAATTATAGTCCAAGAGTCTGACTTGTTCAAAAGTACTCACTGTATTACATGGGGCATGTTAACCTCTCTGAGCTTCAATTTTCTCATCTGTAACATAAGGATAATAATGTTCTCCTCAGAGGGTAAGGTAACAATTAAAAGAAATGAACTGTATCTAGAGTTCTATTTATCATTCCATAGTACCTGGTATACATGATTTTCTGATTAGTGTTAGTCTCTTTATTGGCTCTTTGTTTTATCCACATATTACAGAAATCCTTCCTAGATTTTCTCTCACCAGAAAAACCCAAATCTCCCAGCAGTCAATTTCCCAGATTGTACTTATGACATGTGAACAAACTACATAATTTGGGACTGCGTCTTTGTCTTCCCATGCTTTGAATGAAAGCATGTAGGTTAGCCATCCTCACCTCTAAACTTCATCTCTGAATTATATCTTGAGTTCCTGAAGTACATATTCAACTTTCTATTGGAGAAATCCCCTTGGATGGATGGCAAATATCTCAAATTTGTTATTTCAAAAGCTGAATTAATTTCCCGCCCATTCAAAGCTGCTCCTCCTTTAGTGCTCCATGTTGCAATGGCCCCACCAAAGATGTAGAAATTGTTTTCATCTATGAGCATCTCAACAGTCTACCTCACCCTTCACATCCAATCAATTTAAATTCTGTCCATCTTATATGCTAGTGCATTTCCCATATCTATCAGTTTTCTCCATTCTGACTTCCACCGTCCTGATCATCTAGCAATAACCTGCAATGGGTCATGTTTCCTCCAAAAATTTGATTCCATCTGCTATCCTTTACTTAAAACTATTTACTAATTTATAAGGTTTTCATGATGCATATATAGACTGATTCATTAGTCCCTATATTTGCAACTACTACTCTTGCATGCTTTGATTTCAGTAATAAGGAACATCTTTTGGTTTTTCAAGCAGGCTTGCTATGTTATACTTGGCTTCTAGAATTTTGAGCATGCTATTCTATTTATAACACTCTTTGCTTTGCTTTTCGTTTGTTAAATATCTTTTCCTCTGGTGTAATTCTGTTTATGAGACACTTTCCCAGGAGGATTTTCTTGAATTTCAGACAAAGCTAGGACTGCTTTTTACCTGGTATCACCTGGGATGTCTAAACCAATTATTTATGGCTCTCAGCCTCCCATTCTGTATGGTTAGTGACTATGTATGTTGACTATTCAAGTCAAGATCCTGCCACTATTGAGTCTCCTAGCTTATTATTAATATTACTCTGCTATGATAAGTCCAATCAAACTTTCCTAAATTACTTTTCAGTCCTACCTTCTAGACAATAAGCTCCTTAAGGGCAAGGATTATGTATATCTTCTGTATTATCCTCAATACCTAAATAGTGTCAGATTCATGGAAAATAATAAATAGTTGTGGAATAATTAATATATACTCAATAATTTTGTTGAATATTTTTATATCTTCTTTTAGAATCTGATTGAGGTAAATTACTAGGGCAATATTTTGATAAGGTGATAGTTACCAAGAAATTTGAAATGATATTATTCTCTAAGAGAAATTTTCACACAGTTGATTGGGTTAGTAGTTTCCTGTAGGAAACCAAAAGACTATCTGACATTTTTGGAGAAGAGATTTGGAATACTTGATGCTCTAATCATTGTGATCTGAGGGTAAATGCCTGAAGAAATCTAGAAATTCTATACAGGAAGTGAAATATAGGAATATAGGAAGCAATATAGGAAGTGAAAAATTAGCTAATTATATTATGTTCCTGATAAAGGCTATGTAATTATTCTCAGCCTAGAGATCAGAAAAGGAAACTTTAAGAGCTAGAATATTGCCAATTGATGTTAAATATCAGATGATAAAAATAATGCTTTTACCACAGACTAATCTTCATGAAAAAAACAGTAACTTCATTGCAGAGATCGATGGATCATACCACTATGTCCTATTGCCACTACATATATGGGTTATGCAATTGACACTTTTTTTTATGACATCATGTTTGCTCTTCAACTATAGGATTATAAACTGACTTCCCATTGCCTTCATGTCTATAGAGACAGAATGTGCTAGTAATTCTTTGTATAAGAATCATAGTTATTATTGAAAATCAACCAATTGGAATTGAGACTTATATATCAGTCTTTCACAGATTTCAGTTAACTTGAATGCACTCCTAAGAGACATAAAAAAATCTTTGTATGGAAACAAAATGTGTTTCCTAAATCTGAGAATTTGAGAGCCGAACTCTAGGCTTTGGTAAATTTACCAAAGTGCTAATGAATATAATGATAAGGATAAGGATGATAATGATGATGATAAAATTATCATTTATTGTTTGTTTGTTATATGAAAGATACTATGCTTAATCTGTATTGTCTAATTTATTCTTTATAATTAATACTCTGTGGTAAATTATATAATATCTCCTCCTCAGATGAAAAGATTGAGGTTTAAGAAATTGTAAAAATATCACATAGAAAGTAAGTAGTGAATTCAAGACCCAGTTGCAAGTCTGTTAGAATCCAGATCCCAAGTTCTTTCACCCGATGACATATTATGTCATGGATCTGTTTCAAAGCCATAGACATTTCTCTGTCTGGTGACACATCGATCTTATCATTTCATTTAACCTTCAGTAATTTTTGAAAACACATATACATGAATGAACATGGTTCTTTAGTATCTTCAAACATACTTTTCAAGTCAAATACTACATAAGGACTTACAGTTTTGTATCTACTAGGTACATTGTGCTAGATGATCAAACCACGTTGAGCAGTTGTGATTACCTCTTATTCTCTCACCAAAGGAATCTCAGTCTTACACTCAGTACCAGGGCCCTCATTTTCTATAAAATACTTCTGGTAGCTTAATTTAAAAAAAGGAACAATTGATTTAGATTTTAAGGTGTATCCATTTGTAAACATCAACCAAAACATTTGCTTACTTCTCTGTGTGGGCCATCAGTCAGGATCATATTCTCTTATTTCAGTGCCTTTCCCTCGAGATACAAAATATGGAGAGGGAAATGGAGATCTAAACATTTACATCCATCCAGAAACACATAGGTGGTCATGAACTCCTGGACAGATGAGGAAGATGTTTCCACAATCTATTTTTTGGGTTTATAATATGCAGCCTGGATAATCTGGTTGTGACAGATGTTTTCATCTTATTTTTTTCTGTTTTAATTACTTTTTAAAAAATTTTCAGAATATTATGGGGGTACAAATGCTTTGGTTACATAAATTGCCTTTGTACCACCCTTGAATAAGTAAATTTTACAGCAAGAAGTAACCCTCGAGAACAAGTTCATCCTTTACACTTTATAAAAAAGGAAACACAGACTCACATGGGAGAAGTAGGGATTTGTTTCTTGACTTTTTGTTTTGATCTTTCTTCTTTTCTGTGCGGTAGCATACAATATTGTTATTCTTGTATGACCTTCATGACTTTATTCTTCTATGTGGAATAGTCGTGATCTAGGGATGTGACATATCCCTAATACTCTATTTAGACCATTATTTAAGAACATTTTTACACTTTTGCAAGGTTTTCTTTTTCTTTTTATTAGTGTCTTTCTATCTCAATTTGGTGAAGAAGTACTTGCTAGTGGGCGTTAAAATGACAGATATAGAGGCAAAGTTAATTTATTTAACTTCTCTACAAACTCTAATTCCACCTCCAAAAAAGTTTAATTAGATTGAACAAGACTTAAGCAAAACCCTATTATAAATTCAGATATAGTTCAATTAGTGATTTTCTTTCGTCCTACTCTTTAAACAAGTTTCTTAAGGACAGGTGGAGGTGAGTGGGAAAAGAGAGGAGGGGAGGGCAACTCCAGGAGAGAACACAGACATAGTCCCACCTAGGGGAACACAAAGGCAGAGTATGGCCCTAAATGCTCTCTATTCTTCCAGCTAATTCTCCTGGGATGGGGCCAATAAAAAAGACAATAACTTTCCAAGAGATTCTATCTAACAATGGAAACTAGAATTATCACCATGGGTATTTAAGCCACCAGCCCTCACTAAATGGCTCCAACTGGGTGTTAGAAAGATTTAAATCCTATAGCCAGAATCAGAATCTATACAAACCAGGGGCTTGTTTCCCTAGTCATTTCACTTACCTTACAATCATGATCCCATTGCATTTTAAGGTATTCAGTTTTTTGAGCCACACATTGTTTTATGGAAGGGTTTTACTGTAGTTACAACGTAAATATGAAATGTAATAGAGAATTCAGTTTGCAAACAGTTAAGTCGTATAATAAGGCAATTTATAAGGAAGGAGATAAATAGCTCTGGCAAGACTGGGTCTGCAAAGCATGTCCAGGAAACCATGATTAATTGTTCATAGAGATAAATTCCTGTTCTCTTATGAGAGCAGTATTATGTGCAGAGGTCTTACATATCCACGAGGCACCCTAAGGGAGATAAATTATACTGAGTTTAATACTGAAGCAGAAATAGAAAGACAGTAGTAAATCAATAATGAATTTATGTAGAAAAATATTGAATTTATTTTCCATTTAATTTTCATAGAAATGCTTGTATGATCTGTGTACATGTTATCTAATTTGAGTGGAAAATGCTTTTTGTTTTTCTTTTGTCTTTTTCTCTTAAATGACCATTAAGAGATTCAAGGATTTTAATTTCATTACTTGATTTTGATTAGGAAATTGATTGCAATGCTATGTTTTTTAATTAATGGTAAGTCAAATTACCTAGGGTCTTATTCAATTATACTGATATTTCAATATATGGAGTGGCTATTATCTGTCATTTATTTATTAGGAAAATATTAATATTTATTGAGAGCCTACTATGTGCCTGATGCTGTTGTAGATTCTCAGGAAACAATAGTGAAATAAAGATACCAATGACCTGCCCTCAAGTTGCTTATAATCTAGAAGAGAAAAAAATTATAAGCACATAGAAAAATTAATATATATTCTTCATTAGTAAAAATAAAGTAAGTTAAAGGGACATAGAGTTTGCTAGGGTAGAGAACTCAGGAAAGGTCTCTTGGAGGTTTATTTGTCTTGAGTGAAGTGAGGAAATAAATTGTTTTACTGTCTGGGCAAAGAATATTCTAGTAAAGTAAACAGGAGAGGCAGATTCTTTTAGATGAAATATGTTCCCTGGGTCAGAGGGATTGTAAGTAAGGTCAAGTTGGCTCAGTGACCAAGGGGAAATTGGTAGGAAAGAGGCCAGAGAGTGCATGGGGAGTCAAATCACATGGGGACTTGCAGGAAGCTACTAAAGCTTATAGCATGGGAGTGACATAATCTAATTTACAATTTAGAAATATCTTCTCAGTGAATGATAATCCAGAGGAGGTCAGCCAATGATTGGACTGATGTTGTGCTCTAATTTCTTGAGCCAGAAAGACTTCCAATCTCTGCTAATAGGTCTGTGAGTGGGTATAAGAGTATGTTCAAAGTTCAAGCCACTTTTAAGTCCGCTCCATCAGACCCTTTCAAGTCTCCTATGCACAAGCTTGCAGCTAAGGATCAACCAGGAGTGCATGAATAGATTGGCTTTCTATGGTCTCTTCTGCATATGTAATCAATCTCAGCTTAGTCAGCAATATACCTGTTCCCCAATCACAAAATCCCAAATTTGTAAACTTGATATGTTGACTTTCCCCACTCACCTGTATCTGAGAAGTCATATCCATTGGTAGTGTTGCTGGGCATGGGTGTCACCTGCCACTCCAAGTAAAGTAAATTCCTGTGGCCTGCTGCAGAGAATCTGTCAGTACTCATGGTCTGATCCATTCTGGCAGAACAACCAGGCTAAACTTGTTGGGGAGAAGATGGGAGCCTACCCAGGCCAAAATGTTATAGATTTACACTATTTTTACTCATTGTTCAGCAATTTTTAAACAATCATTAATTTTCAGATTGTTGCCTGGCTTTGGTTGATGTTTGGAGCACAAAAATTCTATCCTTGTTTTGTTTTGTTTTGATCTATTTGTTTGGCTTTATAATTGTTTTAGGGTAGAGGATTTTCCAATCTCTTCAGTTAGCCATAGCCATAATTCTTGCCACTCTTTAAAAAAAAAAAAGCAACTTTATTTGGACCAATGAAAGATTGACTGTATTAAAAATTTACTTTCTTACTACATGACACACTGCTATCTGAAATGGAGGGACTATCAATTAGTACATCTGTAGTTGAAAAGTTGACTTCTCCTGAATTTTTTATTCAAATATAATACAAAACTTGCTTAAAATATTAAAAGTCAAAGCTTGCACCACATACTGTGGAAGCATAGATTCTTAGAAAATTTGCCATCAGGGAGATTTTTTTTTGTCTTTAAAGCACATTAGTTCAAGAAGTAATTTATTGTTTTTTGTTTTTTCTCCCCTTCCATCTCTTGCAAAAAAGGAGATTTATGCTGGGCCAAATTGTACCTTTAGCTGCTCAAAACTTTGCTCTGCTTTCCTGACTCCCCATCAGGGGATATCATTAACTAAAGCAATTCAATTATCATACTCTTTACTCAAACCCTGCAAGAACTTAGAAGTGGGTTAAATTGGGAAATTTGATGAAAGAACAATATCTTAGAGATAATCATCTCACTTCAACAAAATGACTTTTTATTTAAATGAGGTAGAATAAAAACTAACATGCATTTTAAATACCTTCACCTGTATCTCTAATTGCATCGTAAGTTGCTTAAATGGAACCATTGCAACAATTCTGGTAAAACTCAAGTATTTCACTAAACTTCTTTCAACTGGAATATTATTACTCTGAAGTAGTAACAAAAAAGCCATTAATTTCTGCCTGAAAATTTATAAGAGGTCTAAAGTAAAAAATGTGTACTGATAAGGCATCATATCCTTAAAATATTTACATTTATAGATTTCATCTTATTTAATTATAAAAGGTCATTTTGTGGCTTTTTGTGACAGACATTGCTACTTGAACCCTAATCTCCATTCTTTTCACCTTTGCTTAAGTAATAATATACATTTTATGTGAGTGTATACTTGCCCAGCCAGAGGCTACATTTTTCCTATAGGCTTTTCATCTAGGAGTTTTCATGAAACTGAGGTTCAGAGAGATTAATTGACACATCAAACCTTACACTGTTACTTTTAACAGACCTGAGATATAGAGCCACATCGTCAACCTTTAATGAAAGCTTTTGGTGCTAAAATAATTTTCTAAGACATCCTTTGGGAGTAGATAGTTATGCTCAAAATTAGCTACAGTTTCCTTTTTATATGGATTTCATTCTTAGCTACCGATCCTATTATTCATATTAAGTTTTTTCTTTCAAATAGTTATGAACAAAATAAAAACAAAGTACATATATATATATATATATATGAAGTATCAGTGAAGAGAATTTATTCTTATTCATTTTAAACTTAATCACTCTCAGATGATCTGGTAATGATCTACACATGGTCAAAGAGGACCTCCTGTTCAAAAAGTCACAAAATGGTCATCAATTGTAAGATAAAATACCGGATAATGAAAGTGCAACTGCAATGTCATAGGCCATTCTAAATGCTGGGCATGCAATAGAATCAATAGACCATTAGTTCAGTTTTATCCACAGATGAAAGGAAGAAAATTAACAGGTCATAAATCTTCTGGTCAACATCTTGTGACTGTATCAGACCAATCTGTCTCAGCTTTTATGTAACAAAATCATGAGTTGTTTTTCATTTGCCATGGATCCCCAAGTTGAAGGTCATATAGCATCCCCAGATGAACCAAGCCTGCAACCAAGCTAAGTGCTTGGACTGAGGAATGGGGACTGAATTAAGAAGCAGACACTGAATGGTAGGATCTAGGATCCAATCAGATTGAGCCCTGGCATCACCCCGTGGCAGGATCTGGAGTACATTTCCTGGCATCGCCCCATTGAAAGATCCTATCAGATCATGCCTTATTACCCTCCGACTATAAAACTAGCCAAAATCCCTTGTTTGAGGACACACTGATTTGTGAACTATCCCCAGTATGCTACTTACTTGTGCCAAGTAATAAAAATTCCCTTGCTATAATCCACTTGGCTGTATCTATTGACTTGATACCTGCCACGTGAACAAACCTGTCCATTCAGAAGGTAACAGTCTGTATCAGAGAAGATGTGGATTTTGGGTTACATGTAGCTTACTTAATCTAGTATCAATGATCAGTCTGTAAAGCAGACATTTTTATTTCAATGTATTTTGGCATTTTTGTTTTTTTTTTGTTATTGTGAACTTAGGTTTCTAGCTCTACCTTTTATCTCCATATGCTTTAAAATGGAGAAAGCTATCTATCTCAAAGTGTGTATGTGTGTGTGTGTGTATACATGCATATATATATATGTTTTATATCTTAACATCCTAAATGAAGTGTGTACTGAACATTGGCAATTTTTGTATCTCAGTAGCAGGATTTAGAGTAATTTTATCCCTTCTTTATGCCTCAGGTAACTTTTTAAAAAATGAGAACATCTATATTTATAAATCTAGAAATAACAATAAAATTAAAGTTTATATGTATACATACTTGACTATATCAGACATTATAGTTGATGGATTTTTTATATATAATATATATATAATTCCTTGTATAAAAGATCATTATTTTTTTCTCATAATTTCCTCTTGTCTTTCTATACCTACTTTTCAGAAACTTAACTTATTTTTCATAGAAATAGTAACTATTTTTGTTCTTATTTCACTAGTTTCAGTATTTAAATATATATATTATTATGGCAAGAAAAACTGCAACAAGTACTTTGAGAACAAATTACAATAACATCTTAAATCTCTTTGTAGCCTTATAATAAAGAAATCAGTTTACTTTTGAGCCAAATATTTTATTTGTGTGGGATGTGTATGTGTGTGTTTAAATACAAATAGAGTTAGTCCCAACCTACTTGACTATAGGACATTTTTTGGACAGGACAATGATTAACATCCCAGACTATAGTTTGAGAAATGGTGGTTCAATAATATAATAGTTATGGAGTAGTAATATCTTTTCTCTCCTATTATTCCATTTAAATTTTGTTGGCATTTATCAGGAATTTTTTCTTTAAAGTGCCAGAAAATCAGTTGAATAACTTAATCTCCATAGAGAATTAACAGCCATCCTATCTGGAATGTACAGGAGTGGGTCTACGTGTAGGAAAATGAAATTTGTTTGATCAAACAACGCCATTGGGACTCTTCTCATCTTTTATGGTTCAGCTTTGCTTTTCTCAGTGTGATACCTTCATCTTGGAGTCAGCATCCTCCATGTGACTGACCAAAAATGACTCTTGGAATGGCTAACAGACTCTCAATTTAGATACCATAGTAGAAAGCAAGTTTCACCCTCACGATATCTGTTTCATTCTGGAGGAGGATTCTGACTGGTCCTGCTTGGTCTAATGTGTACCCCTGATGAGTCACTACTTCAATGGGGATAGACTATACTAGGATTAGCAGAGGTCTTGTTTTTCTCCACCACTGTGACCACTGAGGGGGCTCAGTCACTAGAATTGACATCCCACCAAATCCACATGGGAAAGAGGGGGTGCCATTCCCTAAATGAAACAGGGGTTCTGGGCAGCCATAAACAATAAATACCTACTAAAGGAGGTTCTCCCTTATTTACCTGAGTAGATTTATCCATATCATTCCAAGTGAGAGTTTCTTCCCTCATTTTTTTCTCAGGTGGAGAGGTACAATTTCACGAAAATCAAGAAGGAACTGTACCTTAGATTAGGACTCAGGAAATTAAGAGGCAACTAAAAGTAAAGAATCATTTAAAGACATAATACAATATAGGAAATGTCAGCTAATCAGTGGCATCTATCACCTAAAATATTATTAATAACATTTCAGTGCCAAAATTTTCAGTGATGTTTACTATAGAATTAAAGCAGTGACTAATGGCTGCAGATTCAAGCTTCCTAGCTTCCTTTGAAATGCAGCTTTAATTTCCTGGATCCTGCTTAAACAAATGTTCTGCCTCTCATGATGGTTCAAAATCCTAGCCAGTGGACTTTCTAATACTTGAATCAGATTAAACAACACTTAAAACAACAGTTATGTTTGCGTATCCACCACCCGCACCCAAGGAAGCTTTCTGCAACCTGCTCCTATCTTTTGTGGCTATGCTCTTTTAAACTCTCTTGAACATATTTGCATTTTGCTCTTATCTCTTTATCAGTCTTGAGGAGTCCATGCTGAGATGTGTACAGCTGTCTTGTACTCTTCAATTAACTACCTCTAAAGAACAATCAAAAATACTTTTAAAAAAGTAATCCAACATTTCCTTATCAACTGAAAAGTCCGTTTTGCATAGTTGTTAAGATCATGTCCATTGAGATCACATAACTCTTAGTTAATCATGGTGCTGCCAATTAGAAAATATGTGACCTTGAGCAAGCTACCTAACACCACCTTAGACACATTTTTCATTTCATTGACTTAATGAAAGTATTTAGCTCACAGGGTTATTGTAAAGATTATATTATATAATATTTGGAAAGCAATTAGCATAGTAACACACATGTAGGGCTTAGTCAGCAAAAGCCACACAAATAATCAATTGCTATTATACAAAGTTCTGCAAAGGAGATGTATAGGACACTACAGGAGCACACAGCAGAAGAGTTGACCCTAATCAGGAGGCTCGGGAATGTTCCCAGTACTCTCTGAAAGTTCAACACCAGCATTTACACAAATTATCTAGTATAGTGAGGAGATCTATGTGAGTTTCTGATCAAAGTGAGTAAAAATGATTTCAATAATTATGTTAGAAATCTGTTTTCTTGTATAAAAAATCATGAAATGTCATGTGAATATGTAGAAATCACTTATCTGAGACTAGCTCATTAGATAATGCAAATTTTACCAATATTAGTGTAACTTTTGGCAACCTTAAATTCAAAAGTATCCCCCCTTTTTAAAAATATTTTTAAGAGGAAGTGAAAGAATTTGAAGGAGCTCTAAAACATACCCTGAAAAAAGTGTTCTACTACCTCCCCCCAAAGGATTAGTGAAACAAATGAAAAAACAACACACATACATAGCTGAAGATATTAAGATTTTGAATTGTTAATCCTGGTGGCTTTGCAGGTATCAGTGAGTTTTATTGTTCTGACCCAGACACCTGCATTCAATATACTTCCTGAATCATGCCTTATGTAAAACTGAGACCTTTCTACCAACTGACATATCAGGAAACACTGATAGTTGAGTTGTATCGATAGCAGCAAATGGATCCTGCTCAGGCCAGTACTAAATTGCCTGCTTCTCTCTCTTGCTGGAAAAAGATGTCTGCTTTGCCTGGGCCACAAAAGGTCAGAGAGGCATTTGAAAGGTTATGCAGCTACTTCCCTGGAAGACTGGCAATGGCTGCTAGAATGGAAATCAGAACACAGCAGGTCCACCCACACATGCAAGTTTTAGAATGATTGTCTCAAGAGCCATTCTTTAGAAAGTGTAAAGTGACTGTGTCAAAGTGATAACTCATTGACTCAGGGAGTGAGACAGCTGGGGAAAAGCAGTGAAAGAAACAAAGGAGGAAGTTGGTGCTTAAACACTTTGAAAAATCTACCCATTTTTTCTACCAAAGCACCACAAGGCAAACAGAAATACTCCAGCACAAACTCAAACACTCTCCCAAAGCTACATTTTGGTTTGTTGGTTTTTGTCTTCAAATATTTCATTAATCGTAGTTTGAACATAACCTCTCTGGTAGACACGTGTTGGAGGAAAGTAGGGGTCATAGAGGTCATTGGTCAGAACACCCACCTATAAGGAGAATGGTAGCAGTTGTGGTTGTGAGATGGTATGTTCCTCTAACAAAACCCGTCTCTCCTCACACAGCTAGGTAGGTATAGCAACTAAACACACACACACACACACACTCTCTCTCTCTCTCTCTTACAAACACACACATATATGAAGGTTTTCAAAACGAGGTTGAAGAATCTATCTTATAAATATGTTGAAAGAGCAAAAATATCATCAAGAGTAAATTTTTATCCACCCTCACCCATCCCAGATAAAAAACTGCTGTAATTGCTTCTCTTGCAAAACGTTTTCTAAGTGCCAAGTTATGTAGGGAATGAAGCGTTACCTAGCAATATGGCCAACTTTCAATTATCCATGGCAGTGGGAGACAGGGATGGGAGAGATAATTAAAATTCGCAGACTATTCTCAAACTTAAATTTAATCATTTACATCACTTTCCTCTTGCACTAAACCCACTGGAAGCACTACCTAGAGATATCTTCTTTGGATTTCATCTCATTTCATGTTTCTTGTCTTGCAAACAGGCGAAATAATTGAAGGCCTTATTTCATCTTTCTATCTTCAGGGCCTAATAAAAAAATTCAGACCATAGTGGATGTTCAAAAAATATTGAACTGTTAGAATGGAATGAAATGGTCACAGTATTGTGGAGGGAAAGTATCTTCATAATTCCTGAACTAGGAACTGGATATGATACTAACTTATTTTTGTAGGCAAGACCAGCCAAAATTGTATAGTGTTTGAAGAATACAACAAACCTTCCTTTTGAAGTCATTATATTTAAATTCATTGATTGATTGATAAATGTTTATGAAAGTTATGCTATGTGCCAGCCTTTGTTTTGGGTATTGGACATTTAGCAGAGAATAAGGCAGATAAGGTTTATCCATTCATGAAACTTAGATTCTAGTTGGAGAAGTCAGATTAAAAGCAAATTAAAAAGAAAAAAAAGATGCCATGAAAATACACAGAGATACAATACAGCGTAATTTGGGTTGGAAGAGGCACTAACAAAGAATGATCAGGAATTCCTCTGAAAGATGAGATAGAGCCTGACATGCAAAGTTCCAGAGGAAAAAGTACTCCAGATACAAAGGACCTAAACTGAGAAAAAAAAATTTTTAATCTGATACTGAATAAATACAGAATCTGAGGGGAACTGGTTCCAGGACACCCCTCTGCTACCTCACCCCCTTCTGCAGATACCAAAATCTACTGATGCTCAAATCTTATAAAATGTCATATTTTCATATAACCTATACACGTCCTCTCCTATAATTTAAATCATCTCTAGATTACTTATCATACTTAATACAGTGTTAATGTTATGTAAATAGATGTCATACCATATTGTTCTTTATTATTTGTATTATTATTTTTTTTAGTCATTGCTTTTTGGACCAAACATTCTTACAATTCCCCACTGCAGAAGCCTGAATGATTGCTGGTAATAAATTTTTATATAAATAAAGATTTAAATGTAATTCTTTACCTAAATAAAGTGTTCTTCTAACTTTGAGAAATTATCATGTTATTCTATTTTTGGATTGCCAAGAAAGGGGGTACCATCTTTATAATTCTGAATTTCAAATTAAAACAGCTGAGTTATACTCTCTTCTTGAATTTTCCAGAATGATTAATGTCTGCTTTTCATCCCTCTGAGCAGAAACAATTCCAGCAAGAATTCTTTTGGCTGGCCAATAAGCAGAGACTTCTGAATAGTTTTCATGAAATTCAGTTTTTGTTGTGCCTTTCTCCTATATCCCATCTGTATAAAAATAGTGGAGTTTTGTGGAGATGAAACTAGTCAGCATCTGGATTTTTTTTTATTATGACTAAAAAGAACTGACTTTGAGGCTCATGTACTACAGATGACAGTCTCATATGCAAAAACAAATTGCTACTCCTCAAGCCCGTATCTACCATAGACATTGTATAAACTAAAATATTAACAGCAGTTGTCTAGGAGCTTCTTCTGCCTGTCAGTCTATACAACAAAAGGGAATAGGCTCTTGTTTTTAAGTGAGACAGGAGCTTAGCTTTTTATTTTTGCCTGTTTGCTTGCTTTTTATAATTTTTATTTCCAAATATTAGGGAGTACAAGTGCTCTGGCTACATGGATGAATTGTATTAAGCTGAAATCAGGGCTTTTAGTGTGCTGGTCACCACAATAATGTACATTATATCCCATAGGTAAATTTTTATCCCTCATCCCCTCCCATTTTTCTCCAATTGCCCCTTATTAGTCTCCAGTTTCCCTTATACCACTTTATGACCATATGTACCCATCATATTGCTCCCACATATTAGTGAGAACATGTGGTATTCGTTTTTTCATTCCTGAGATACTTCATTAGGATAATGGTCTCCAGAAATGACATTATTTCATTCCTTTTTAATGGCTGAGTAGTACTCCATGGTGTGTGTGTGTGTGTGTGTGTGTGTGTGTGTGTATGTGTGACATTTTCTATATCCACTCATCAATTGAAGGGCACTTAGGTTGATTTCATATCTTTGCAATTGTGATTTGTGCTGTAATGAACATTTGGGTACAGGTATATTTTTGATATAATGACTTCTCTTCCTTTGGGTAGATAACAAGTAGTGAGATTGCCAGTTCGAATGGTAAATCTACTTTTATTTCTTTGAGGAATCTCCATACTATTTTCCATAGAGGTTGTACTAATTTTCAGTCCCACAAATGAGTTTGTAAGTGTTCCTTTTTCACTGCATTCAAACCAGCATCTATTGTTTTTTGATTTTTTAATAATGGCCATTCTGACAGGGGTAATGTGGTATCTCATTGTGGTTTTAATTTGCATTTCCTTGATGATTAGTGATGTAGAACATTTTTTCATATGTCTGTTGGCCATTTGTCTATCTTACTTTGAAAAGATTCCGTTCATGTCTTTTGCCCACTTTTTAATGGGCTTATTTGTTTTTTTCTTGCTGATTTGAGTTTTTTGTAGAGTCTAAATGTTAACCCTTTGTCAGATGTATAGTTTGTGAACATTTTCTCCCATTCTGTAAGTTGCCTATTCATTCTGTGGATTATTTCCTTTGCTGTGCAGAAACTTTTTAGTTTAATTAAGCCCCATTTATTTATTTTTGTTGCTGCTGTATGCCTTTGGAGTCTTAGTCATAAATTCTTTGCCTAGGCCAGTTCTAGAAGAGTTTTTCAT
This sequence comes from Varecia variegata, assembly GCA_028533085.1. NCBI lineage: Eukaryota > Metazoa > Chordata > Mammalia > Primates > Lemuridae > Varecia > Varecia variegata. Next base: position 162,574,054 of record CM052438.1, read on the forward strand.
ATGATTCCTTCCAGAATTTTTATGGCTTCAGGTATTACATTTGGGTCTTAATCCATCTTGAGGTAATTTTTGTATATGGCATGAGAAAGGCTCCTGTTTCATTCTTCTGCATGTGGCTATCCAATTTTCCCAGCACCATTTATTGCATAGGGTGTCCTTTCCCCAATGTATGTTTTTGTCTGCTTTGTCAAAAATCAGTTGGTCATAGCTATATGTTTTTATTTCTGGGTTCTGTATTCTTTTCCATTGGTCTATGTCTCCACCTTTATACCAGTATCATGTTGTTTTAGTTATTATAGCCTTGTAATATAATTTGAAGTCAGATAATGTGATGTCTCCAGATTTGTTCTTTTTGCTTAAGATTACTTTGGTTATTCTTTAGACATCCACGTTACAGTCCTGATTTGGCTCCTCTGACTTCTTCTCACCCCCCGCCCTCCCCATCTTAAATAATCTGTAAAGGGCACTTATTTTTCTTCAGTTAATAATGTAAAAAAGATTGCATTGATATGGTTAAATTCCCAGGACCCTCAGTTCTTTAGCGATGAACTAAATGGCTGGTATTATCGTTTACAAAAGTGTCTTGAACTTGATGGAGCTTACTTTGAGAAATAAAGTTTGCATTTTTGTTTTAATATTTTAATTTTATTTTTCCAAGAACTATTTGAAGTCCCCTCATGTTATAAACTTCACATATATAAAATTCACAGTGTGATAAGTTTTGGTATATGTATACAACTGTAGAACCGTTATCACAATCAAAATAAATATATTCATCACCTCCAAAAGTTTCCTCATGCTCCTTTGTAATTCCTCCTTCCTGTCACCCCTCTTATCAGGAAACCACTGATCTATATGCCTCCTACTGCTATAAATCAATCTGAATTTTCTAGAACACATAAATGAAATCATATTATATATATTCTCTTTTCTAAGTTATTTCACTCAGCATAAATTATTTTGAAATGCCTCAATATTGTTTAGTGTATCATTAGATCATTTATTTTTTATAATATTGGGATGATACAATTCATGTACCATAAAATTCACTCTTTTAAAGCATGCAATTCAGTAGTTTTTATATTTATTTATATTTATTATGTTCCAGAACAATACCATCTCCTCAGAAAGAAATCCCACACTCATTATCAGTCACTCTCATTTGCTCTTCCTCCAGCCCCTCACAAACACTAATTTACATTCTGTCTCTATGGATTTATCTCTTCTGGACATAATAAATGAATCATACATCATGTGGCCCTTTATGTGTAGCTTCTTTAACTGAGCATCACGTTTTCAAGATTCATCCCCATCGTAGCATACATTAGTGTTTCACTCTTGGATAGCTGAATACTATTCAATTATTTGGTTATATTACATTTTGTTTATCTGTTCATCAATTCATGGGCACTAGGGTTGTTTTAGTTTTGAGCTACTAAGAATAATATTGCTATGAACATCTTTGTGCAAGGTTGTGTAAAAATATATATTCAATTTCCTTGGGTATATACCTAGAAATAGAATTGCTGGATCATATGGTAACTCTATGTCTACTTTTTTTGAGGAATTGCCAAACTGTTTTCCAAACTGGCTGCACCATTTCATATTCCCACCTGCAGTGGATAAGGATTCTGATTTTTCCACATCCTTGCAAAACTTATCATTTTCTCTTTTTTATTGTAGCCATCCTAATGATGTGAAGTGGTATCTCATTATTATTTTTACTTGCATTTTTTAAATGACTGATGGTATTGATTATCTTTTCATGTGTTTATTAGCCGTTTGTATGCATTTTGGGGGAAATATATTTTCAAATCATTTGACCATTTTTATATTGGGTTGTTTGTCTTTTTATCTTAGACCTGTAAGAGCTTTTAGTATATTATAGATACTATACCCTCATAAGACATATGATTTGGTAGTATTATCTCCCATTTCATGGGTTGTCTTTTCTCATTCTTTATAGTGTTCTTTGAAGCAAAAAAAGTTTTAAATTTAATGAAGTCCAGTGTATCTATTATTTTTTGGTTGTGATTTAAGTTCCATATCTATGAAATCATTGCCTAACCCTTTGTCACAAATATTTACACCTGTTTTCTTCTAAGAGTTTTAAAATTTTGTCTCTTACATTTAGATCTTTGATCCATTTGGGGTTAATTATGGGTATGTTAAAGATAGAGGTGCAACTTAATTCACTTGCATGTGGATACCCAACTGTCTCAGTGCCATTTGTTTAAAAGACTATTCTTTCACCATTGAATCATCTTGGCACCCTTGTCAAAAATCAATTGACTACAAATATATGGATTTACTTCTGAAATCACAATTCTGTCCTTTGATCTATATGCTTATTCTTATGCCAATCCCATAGTCTTGATTACTGTATCTATGTATTAAGTTATGGAATTGATAAGTGTGAATACTCCAACTTTGTCCTTCCTTTTCAAGACTGGTTTGGATATTATGGAAGCTCATTCATTTTTATTGATATGTAGTTTTCTACTGTATGGAAAACTCATAATTTCTTTACTCATTTACCAGTTGATGAACATTTTAGTTGTTTCCAATTTGGGATATTTCATATAAAATTTCTATGAATATTTGAGTATAAGTCTTTGTATAGGAATATATTTTTATTTCTCTTGGTTAAACACCAAAAAAGTTGAATGACAGTATTGTGTTTTGAAAGAGCAGATCACCTAGATATTATATTGCAATCTCCAGGGCCCTATTACATGGTTATAGAGTATTAACATGGATCAATTGGTTGGTACAATAGAAAAAAATGTAATAGCAGGAAAAATTCAAGCAAATGAATGACTTTTGGTGTATTCAAACACATTCTGCCTTGAGGAAATAAAGCAAGTCTTTGGGTGAGATTTAGAAAAGGTAAAGTTATGAGAAAATGTTTGAGATCTGATTTATAATTGTATTTTATTATAAAATTCCACCTTTTCATGTCTAAGTGCAATGTGCTTCAAAAAGAGACATGTAAATTCAAGGTCATTCATGAACCCTTAACTTGCCCATGGATCATAGGTTAATCACTTTAGTCTCAATCTGATGGGCAAACACAGAGAGAGATCTTTTGCCATTGAAATTAATCAGCTCTTTAGACATAATGAGTTGTGTTCCATTTCCACATCCCACAAATCAAGCTAAAATGATGATGAAGAGGCACTAATTTGTTTACATTAGTATTTTGTTAGGAAGGATGTGGCAGGGGATGGCAGGAAACAGCAGCATCTGAATTTTTATGCAGGTTCTCTTAAACCATTTTGCTTTTGAATTTTGAAATAAACATAATAATTAAGTTCATGGGAGCTGGCTAAGATTGTGCAGCCAATTCACAGGTGTGGGAAACATCTGAATCAACCCCTTCCAGGGGAAAGGGTGCCAAGGTGAACACCTGGCTGTGCATAGAAGTTGCTTTGTCTGCCTAAACATTGCTGTGAAATGATGGGCAGAATGAACAGCAATCCAAAGAATGAGTACAACTAAACACTGGATGAAAAGAGGACCTGGAGGATGAGAAATGCAAAATTGGGAGCTAAAGGTTAGAGCAAATGCTATTTAAATTCAGCAAGCACAATAATTTTATTGATTGTCATTAAAATTTTTTTAGCATTGTTGTGACTGGAAAATCACTTACACTTTATTAAAACAATGTTCCAAACTTTGCAATAGGACAATGCTTTGTGCATAATACTAGGGTGGGAAGAAATTGTAAAGGTCTTTTAGACTAAACAGGTTATCTCAATAGCCAGGAACTAAACTAGGTATCAGTGGCAGAGGTGAATGTACAATACTCACCATTGGAGAACCCCATGGTGCTGATAAACCTTTGGATCATAGCAAATTTCTAATAAATTATAATAAATTTGTTATAATCATATATACATTCTGTTATAAAGGGCACATATACGAGACTGTTAAATCAAAGAGAAGAGATTGCCTTGCAGGGGTTTGCAGAGGAGAATCTCAAGTGTGAAGAATTTCATGTAGAAAGCAGAGAAATATACAATAGTATGACATATTCAGGCAACTATATGAACATATTCCATTTATGGGCATATCACTTTTACACAGCTATTTTAAAATTCCTGCCTTTCTTCTAGCAGTCTTTTTATATGACCTGAATAGGGTTAAGTTTCTAGAATTTCCATTGTATAACCATATTCAGATTGTTCCCTCATATTACAGTGCTCAGTTTGTAGAATTACATTTAGTGTCTGTGGTAGGTTGTATTATTTATTAAAAGTTCTTCCTTTCCTCTCTACCCTTGCAATGGTTCACCATAAGTGGAATATACATCTCTGTCCCATTTATGTTGGACTTGCCTTTGTTGGCTTGCACTTACCCAGTGGAATTTGGAAAGCAATAACAGGATGCCAGTTCTGAGCATGTCTTTAAGAAGTGAGTTGCCACTTATCTTTCTCAAGCTCCTGTGAACCATCATGAGATCAAAAATTTGCCAACTCATGAGTGTGAAATGAAAGGTTTGTTGTCGTAAGCCACTGACATTTTGGGGTTGTTTTTTATACAGCATTATGACAGCAAAAGTTAATAAGGCAACCATGGTTATTGTTTAAAATGACTAAAAACCAGTTATTGTGGCTTCAAATGAAGTATATGGATTTGGGTTTTTGAAACAACCTAAAAGTTATAATGATTTAAGTGTACATATAGAATTTAAACATAAAATGAAATAAATGAAAACATTTAAATTAAAGTGAAATAAAATGAAAACATTTAAAAGGTGAAATAAATGCTGCAACATAAGATTATGTTTATAGTCTTGTGTTCTAGACTTATTCAGTGAAAATGTGAGAGGAATGTCAAGGAATAAAATTAAAATGGTTATAAATAAAATTACTAGGATTTGGACCCATATTATATTGAGCTTTATAATAAAATGTTTGTGGTAATATGTGACAGAAACCTAATTCAAAATCCTTTTCCTGGTTACACTATATAAAATTTGGACTTCTCTTTACTCCCAACAGCACCAACATTCTTACCCTATTTTACTCTTCTTAGCACATATCCTTACCTAATCCACTTTAAATAATTACTTATATACCTTGTTCATTGTTTATATTTCCACTGGAATGTAAGCTTCATAAAGTTAGGGATTAGTCTTTTTTTCCGGAGCTTGATTACAGGCTCTACTGGATTGGAGAACACAGGAAGGATTTTCACCTCTCTCTCCAAATCCAGATCTTGGGATATATAACTTTGTGAATTTACTCAATCAGTTGCAAGGAGGAGTTCTGGAAGAGGTAGAACCTAAATTGGTCTGGGTTTAGAGAGAGAGACAGGCCATGCATAACATGCCTGGAGACTGGATGAAAAAGAACCCTGAGAAGTGCCCAGATACAGACAGTTCTGGTGACTCCAGAGACAATAGGCTGAATTGCACATTAAGAGTGACCTTCACAGGACCCTGCCCACTGGGAACATGGAACTAGTGGAGTAGCCATTCTTCTTCCAATGAAGGAAAGGGAGAAAAGGGAACAAAGAAAAGCACCAAGATTTTTCATCCCACTGCTATCACACTGTAAGAGATAAAAGGAAATATCCTGAAATGTTCAGGGAAATTTCTTTGTTGAGTTTAATCTTTCTATTTACCTATAGATAAGATCTGGCATAAAACTTAATATAGCAAAAAATAAAGATGTGTTTGAGATTACATGACTTAAAATGCAGGTGGTCTCTGTGTAAAGTGTAAAAGTAAAATCCATAATATTAAGTAATGATATTTGGGATAGCTGTGTTGATTTTTGAGCCAAAGGGGTAATAATACTCTTGCATTGTTGATTTTCTTAATTAGCATAAAATATATGTATGTGCAACAACTCTTCAGAATTCTTTGCCTAAATTGGTATTCCTGGCTAAACCCTAGAAAATATATCTTTATGTTTGAGCATAATTTTTTTGGTCACTACCATTACTAAAATCAGAAGTAGAAGATTAAGGGTTTCAACTCCCATATACCCTATTCTACTTTGCATCACATAATTCTTATTTTTGATTGAAATGCATTTTGACTTTAAGATATAGCCCAAAGCAAACAGACTCAAAGGCAATAGCAGTTTATTTTTATCTTTAGTGGGTATCACATATCAAAGAATATGATATAAGGTATAGACCTTCTCCCCAGGAAAAATACATGCATTACATACATATAGAAAATTTAGTATACATTGTATAGCAGTTTATGGATAATCCAGGAGCTCACTCCTATTTATCAGTTTTAGAATCCCTAATTGGAGAGAAATAAACACTGTGAGTTATGTGAGTGAGTATTGCTGTGAAAAAATATTAATCTTTTTCCTAAGTTTCTTAACCATCTACAAGACAGAGTTTGCTCATTTATGCTTCCTTCTATGTAACATATTTTGGGAAATAGAAAGAATAATGACCTGGTGTAAATGGATTACAATAATTATATAGATTTAAATCTGGGGTAGTGCAATCTAAAAGGTTGAAAGTTAGTGTTTTGTATGGTCTGATATCCTGTACCAACCATACTATAGGCAGTTAGGGTTACTGCAATAATGAAGGACTATCTGGTTGAAAACTTGCTTGTTTCTTATGTGACTGATACCCAATATAAGAAAGGGTTCCCAAATTATTGTATAACAGTAAGAAAGCTACATTACATATATAATCACATAACACACACACAAGTACAGTCATGTATTGCATAACAACATTTTGGTTAACAATGGACTGCATATATGACAGTGATCCTGTAAAATTATAATACCATATTTTACTATATGCTTTCTATATTTAGATAAGGTTTGGATATACAAATACTTAATATTTTGTTATAATTATCTACAGCATTTAGTACAGTATTACACTGTACAGGTTTATAGCCTAGGAACAATAGGTCATACCATTTAGCCTACATGTATAATAGGTTATACCATCTAGGTTTGCGTAAATACTTTCTATGGTGTTCGCACAATGACTAATGCCTAAGGATGCTTTTGTCAGAACTCATCCCCATCCTTAGGGGACATGACTGTGTGTGTGTGATATTCTGCAGAGTCCATATATTTAAAATATTTCTACATAGCTTTCCAAAAAGGGAGGAAAACACACTCTGACTTAGTCTAAGAGATTAAGGAATTTTTTTAAATATTCTGTTCTATGGCAGTAAGGAAGTACTTTATTATCATTTCTTCTCAACAGCATTTCAAAACATTAAATCATATGAAAGGACATGCAGCATGCCAATTTTTCATATATTGCCTTTACTTTTCCACAGCTGAACTCACAGCCTCCCTTATTTATATCTTTCCCAAACAAAACTTCCCAGCCTTATTCCTGTAGAAATGGCAGCAAGAACGTATGACTGTAAGAGGTCCGAACCATACATAGGAGTCTTTCCTCTAACAGCCCTTTCATACACCATCAGTGGGTTTCTCCTGGTGCATATGGTTGAGAGGAAGTCAGTTCAGGAAGTTGCACTAAAGCTGAATTTGTTCCTGCAGAAATGAAGGCAACTACCTTCTTTATTTTTATCTGGGGTATTTTCTTATAAGGGGGGAAAAAAACCCTTAAGTTTGTCACACTGTCTCTTACTCTGATAAAGTTATTAATGATCATATTTGTTTTTGTCCTTTCTTTTTTGAATTGAGCTGTTCCAAAATCAAACCAAGAAAAAAAATTATTTTGATGGATAAACCTTTACTTGGGTTTTGAATCAAAATGTCCATACTTAGTCTCTTTTCTTCCATATATATTTCCCCACAGTGAAGGAGCCACTTGATGCTCAGTTCTTTCCTCTTCCCATGTCAAATTCTAGGCACAATCCTGACAACATTTGTGGGTGACAGGTACAATTCCATAGTAGGAGCATTTATTGAGGTTCACTTATATGCTTAGCATTGTGTGAAACATTTTAAATGTGCTTTTTTATTTAATCTTTAACAAATTTTTCAGAGTCAGTATGGTAACAGTAATTTACAGATGAGAAAACTGATGTTCAGAAAGGTAAAGTAACTTTTCCAAGGTTATGCTAATAACACCCAGAATTTGGACTCGGGCTTTCAGGTCTTTTATTTCCCAAAGTCAATACTCAGAGACTTAGAATCAAGGCAACATAGCTGCTAGTCCAGCTCTGACCTTGGGGCCTAGTTTTGTCATTTGAGTATCTGACTCATTTCTGAGACAAAGCCCACATATTTTACCTGGTAAAGAAAGGACTTGAGCCATTGTCTCAGTAACATACACCGAGTTTTCAATGTCTGACCATATCAAGATATATCAAGGTTATAGATATTTCTTGTCTATGCCAAATGGAACAAACTATGGGAGTGAGAAAGAGAAGTAGGGAAAAAACATCATACTTACTTCACTGTTAAGATTGAATATCGTTAAGTTTAAATGTCTAGATTTGTCCCTATAAATTTTGCCACTATTTTTTTCTCTTTCTTTGATTTTTTTTTTTTTTAGGTTACTTCTAATTGCAGAAGTAGTTTGTATGTGCTGTGTGAATCTAATATAAAATTTACTTTTGGAAGACATTTTAAGTTGTCACATTGTCTTTTTATCTGGTAAATTATTAACAACAAATAATTGTTTTTATCGTATCTTAGTTTCCCTGGAAACTGAAAGGAACCTATTTTCTTTGACATATTTTCTGGGGTGAGTTTGAATAAAAAATGAACTGGCATTATGGTAGTGGTCAGTAAACATTTATTAAATTAAATATTACATACTCAAGATAGCTACTAGATTTTATCCAAATCAACCTATATCAGTTAGTAGTGGCTGCCTATTTCACTGGTTTCAAAGGAATTAAAATCACTTTAAGTTCTATGGGAAAAACAAGGATCATGATTGCTAAGTGATGTCTAGTATGGAACTAGAAGGGGAAGGGTGGTAGTACCCTATGACCTTGAATTTGCTCAGTCATTATGGTGTTCTACTTGCCTTAGTATAATTGTTGCTGTTGCTTAGTGTGAATTTCTTCTCTCCTCTAGTATGTTGACCTGGTCATAGGTTCTAGCTTCTCTGATCTTTCCTGTCTTCCTGCTGTTAATTTGTATATGCTTCGGTCCCCAACTTCCAGCCATGGCCTGGTCCATGACCTGTTAGGAAGTGGGATACGCAGCAAGAGGTAAGCAGTGGGTGAGCGAGGGAAGCATCATTTATATTTACAGCCACTCCCCATCGCTTACATCACTGCGTGAGCTTTGTGGAAAAAAATGTCTTCCATGAAACTAATCCCTGGCGCCAAAAAGGTTGGTAACTGCTGCATATATGTTCATTTGGTCATTAATTTTGGCACCAACTTGAGAATTCTGAGATAACCGCTCTCGACTACATTGAGGAAAAATTCTGTTTTCATCTGTATTATATTCAACAGACAAACCACTCATTACTTGTTTGGAAAATCATGGCAGAGATACCATGAACTTGTTTTTAATTGCGTAAAACAGTCTATATTTGTGATGTAAGGCCTGCCATGTTCCAAACCCAAACCTAGAGCTCCAGCTTTTTTTCCTCATCACTCCTTTGCACATCCTAAATACTAAATAAATGGAATTTACTGCTTCTAGAACATGCTTATTTAATTAATTAATTAATTATTAATTTATTGTCAGAACCTTCTATGGGCTGGTCTCTTAAGTTTGGTCTAAGCCATGTCCTTTCTACCACACTGTGCCTGTGTTGAATATATTGCACAATCAAGTACATAGTATCACAACTGTGACCTCTATTGTTTCTTTGCTATCTTCAGATATTAAATTTGTATTTTTGGAGTTCTAATCATAGTTCCACTAATCTATGAAAGTATTCTTGTTATTTAACTTGTTTGAGCCTCTATTACATTATTTACATAATGGCTATAGTAATAAAAATACGCATAGATTTGTTATAAGGCATAACTAAGCTACTGCAGGTACTACATTTAGTATGTATCAAGCACTAATTAGTGTTGGTGATTTTTAGTAGTGAATCATTTGAGTCTATGGTTGAGACAGGTTGCTGAAGTACAGCTGATTACAAGACCAAAAGATGGATAACTGGAGGTGTATACAGTGAAACATACTTTATATAACATATGTATTCAACTTTTGGGATTTTTAATGAATAAAGTCAGTAAAGCCAACTTCTGGATCTCTGTATAACTAATTCTCTAAATGATGTAATATTGTTTTCTAGGTCTTAACTCAGCATCTGAAAGACTACACACGTAAGCACCCCTTCCCTGCTGAGCACTCTCTGCTGGGCACACGATCTATGCCAACTCTATTCCTCATAAACTCTACAAAAGAGGTTTTATTGCCTCCACATTACAGAGGAGGGGACTGAGTTTCAGAGTTTTTAAAGTCAATATCACATAGTTAGAAAAAGATTTCAGATTGACTTATTTTGGCTCAAAATCTCACATTCATTATACTGCACAACGTTAAACTAGAGCTCTTCCAATGAGACAGTTCTGCCCAGGCAGTCATTAACCAAACTGCTACACATATGATCATTATGAGAAAATCATCTGGAAACATAGCAAGTTTGTTTAAAGTTCAACATATTGATTCTCCTAACACATTCTAATTCTTGCCAATAATTAGTGTCGTTATGATTGCTGTAAGTCCATCAAGACACATTGCAGGAGTTCAGCACATGTGTGTGAGGCCAGATTGTGGCTTTGCAACAAGCAAGTTGACTGAACTGAGCCCAAAATAATTACATCTTTTGCTTTAATAACTGCTTAATTAGCTTAAAAGAAATAATCATAAGACAAAATAATCTCCCCACAAAACAAACACCTAACAACATGAACAAAGAGATTAAAATACCCTCAACAATGAATGTAAATGATAAAATGAATTACTATAGTGTTTTTAGAAATAAATGTAAATTTTCATGTTTGGGTTGCTGTTCTCCCTGTTTCATAGCAAAAAGTTGATGTAGTATGTAGAAATTGCAAGTCAAGGTTTTTAAATTAAGTTAAATATATGTATACATGGATGGGTACACATCCAGTATTTTTAAGTTTTATATATATTATTATACATGTGTGGGTATGTACACACATACCCATACATACACATTTACTTTCTATCTTGAAGTTCTCTCAGTTTTTATGGTAAGGTAATAGCATCACTCAATTACCTTCTCAATTCATTCTTGAGAGAATTAATCCATGATTGGTGAACAAGCACAAATTCTCAAACAGCTTTGAAAAATCGATGCTTTGGAATTCAAAAATGATGAAGTCAAAAGGAGCTCCAATAATTGTAATTAGGAGGAAGTAATGTTATCAGCAGATGCTGCACTACAAAATTCAAACCAATCCAATTATTGGTGGCACATTATACCTGTGAGCAAATTACAGAGCTTGTTGCAAGAAATTTGGAAAACTGCTCACAGTATATCCATTAGTCATTTGGCTTTTGTGGGATGAGCATCAGGTTGGTGAAGCTGATGCTGCAAATATGGAAAATACTTTTTTTGCCAGTTATAGATAATCGTTCATAATTGACATGAAATTAATAACTCATTTAAGCCAAGAGTTGGCTTAACTGGTTGCTGTGAGGAGGAATTGCTTTAACATCCAAGGCATTGTCTTATCTAACTAGTTGTTAATGCCTACATATTAGGAATTTCTTTCTTTTTTCCTTTCAGTATGTTTTAAGACAGAAAATGAACCAGATATCACCTTCTTCCATACGCCCACAGCCACAAATTTTTAAAAACTGAACTAAATAACTGCCAATTATGATTAATATCCTTAGTCACTTTAGTCTTTGCAATGTTATTTTTAACATTACATAAGAAGGTGCAAAAGGTAGGTCTCACAAGTACCCAGTTAATGATTAGTTAAAATTTTCTTAGCTTTAAATACTTTACATGACTTATCACATTTAATTTTTATAACCTTACAAAGTAATTACTTTATTAATTTCATTTTAAAAATGAAGAAACTGAAGCTCAGAGAGTCAAATGCTTTGCCAATCTAAAAACTAAAGAAACCAACATTTAAAATGAAGTCTAGCTGAAGCCAGTGTTTATTCTTTTTTCTTCTTTAAATTTCAGAATATTAGAGGAATAACAATGCTTTGGTTACATATGTTGTGTGCACGTCCCCCAGGCAGCGTGCACTGCATCTGTCAGGTGTAGATTTACCCAATCCCCCCCCCCCCGCTCCCCTCCCACCTGCCTGACACCCTATGAATGTTACTTCCTATATGTGCACATTAGTGTTGATCAATTAGTACAGATTTAATGGTGAGTACATATATGGTGTTTGTTTCTCCATTCTTGTGATATTTCACTTAGAAGAATGGGCTCCAGCTCCATCCAGAATAATACGATAGGTAGTTCATCATTTTTTTTCTTATAGCTGGCCAGTACTCCGTGGTATACATATACCACATTGTGTTAATACACTCATGCATTGCTGGGCATTTGGGTTGTTTCCACATCTTTGCAATTGTGAATTGTGCTGCTATAAACATTCAAGCACAGATGTCTTTTTTATAGAATGTCTTTTTTTCCTTTGGGTAGATATCCAGTAGTGGGATTGCTGGATCAAATGGTAGTTCTACTTTTAGTTTTTTGAGGTATCTCTATAGAACTTTCCATAGAGATTGTACTAGTTTACAGTCCCACCAGCAGTGTAAGAGTGTTCCTAACTCTCTGCATCCATGCCAACATTTCTTGTTTTGGGACTTTTTGATAAAAGCTATTCTCACTGGAGTTAAGTAACATCTCATTGTGGTTTTGATTTTGCATTTCCCTGATGATTAGAGATGTTGAGCATTTTTTCATGTGTTTATTGGCCATTAATCCATCTTCTTTTAAAAAGTTTCTGTTCCTGTCCTTTGCTCAAGTTTTAATGGGATTATTTGATCTTTTTCTTGCTGATTTTTCTTAGTTCTATGTAGATTCTAGTTATCAGTACTTTATTAGATATATAGCATGCAAATATTTTCTCCCATTCTGTAGGTTGTCTATTTGCTATTGTGATAGTTTCCTTGGCTGTGCAGAAGCTTTATAATTTGATCATGTCCCATTTATTTATTTTTGTTGATGCTGATAGGTTCTATTGTTATTATACCGTTTCATAGATGAGGAAGATGAATCAAAGAGAGGTTAAGTAACTTGACTGAGATCACACTGGACCTCCTCCTGACATTTGTGGGGATGAGGGCAAGGATAGAAATGGTAGCCTTTGTATTCTGGGTCTACAAAAGAAAAACCTAGCAGTGCTTCATGAACTATATATTCATAGAAAATAAAATTTACAATTATATTTAGATGAACCCTTTTTAAAAAAGAAGATTAGCTATGTGGAAACAACAGTTCCTGTGATTTTAAGTGTTGTGCTAAAACTGTCTCAGTCATCAAGACAAGGAAAAGGATTTATTAATATATGATTGGTTGACAGAAATGTCAGAAGTGTCTCAATATTTAAATCTTATAATTAAAGTGGCTTCCCCTGCCTGGCTTATCCTCTTGTGTAGTCTTGCAACTGAGAGGCCAAACACAGCTTGATTCTTGCTTTGTACAGCCTGAGTAGCATGAAAGATCTTTGGGATAAGGAAAGGTAAGGGTCAGAGCTTTGTTCCGGCCCAGGTTGTATCCAGGATGCCACTGAACCTACCTACACCTGCGATCGGGACCGAGTGGGCCAAGCTCCTGGTGAGCAGGCTCTCCTCTCTAGCGCCTCACTTTTGTAGCTTAGGATTTCCAGGTCATTATATTTACCACTCAAAATTATATCAGATGGGCAGAGAATGGGAAGTAGTGTTATTATCTGAGGAAGCTGTTCTGCCTAGACCCTGCTTCAGGAGATGTAGAGCATCCATCTTTAAGCAAAGTTTTCCCTTGGTATAAAGGAAACTTTATCTGATTTCCTAGGGGCAGTAATTTTGATTTCTCCTTCTTGCCTTTACCTCCCCTTGCTCACATTCCTTGTCAGCCTGGGATTATCTGTTTCATGGAGCCCATTTTGGCTTTCACCTCTTTCTTCCATGTGTCTCCTCCATTTCAGAATTTTCAAAAAATGTTCTCATGAAGCCAAAAATAAAAACAAAGTCTTGACATTTCAGTTTTTGAGGTTTGAGGGACCCTCGAAACATGGAGCCCTGGACAGAGGCCCTTCCAGCCTGGTCTAAAGGCCATGCCCAATCAAAATTGGGTGACAGAACTAATTTAGAAACTCCTATGATCAGGTTTCAGAGTCTATGCTCTTAATTATCACACTATATTGTCTTTTAGCAAGATTTCTAAAAAATGTTAGAGGAAATTGTTCTATCTAGAATGCCTTTGAGGAGGCTTTGTGAATACTTCTAAGCTGATATAGGACACAATGATCTCATTATATTATAGTCATGCTGCATACATTAGAGAAACTATTTTTTTTTTCCCATCAAATCTTTGGAATGATTACATTGTTACTTCAATTGCAATCTGAAAATGAAAGAGTATTTTTTTTTTTTTTAGTCATTAAAATCATGCCAAACACTGATGTGGAAATGAAGATTACTATTCAATGAGTGGGAAGAGGGGGCTGATTTAGTAATTACATAATTTGTGCTTTCATGCCTGAACTCTCTCTCTCTCTTAGGCTTCCTGGAATATACTAGATGTGAACCTGTTAATCAATTGTATCTTTAAAAAATCACAACACTCATTCTTCTTTTCTACAAATAATTCATAATTGTTGTACAATTGACATCCCAGAGTGATGTCTAATAGTGTGTACTTATTGTCAAATGCAAGAGAGCTTTAAAAATAACTAAAATGTACTATGAAAGTAAATTAGTGGAACCCATGTTGTGATTCTGGATTCTTGATTGACTTTTATCATCTTTGTTTGTTCATTCACCACAGGGAAAAGGGTCTGCCATCACCATGAAATTAACAATGTTCAACCCTATTAAATAAAACTTAAAGAGTTATGGATTCTGAATGTTACACTAATACCATTTTATGACTAAAACCTTATAATTCATTTCCTTTGAAACTATCTTATAATAATCTCAAATCTGCATTTATTTAAGCAATCATTTGAGTTGAGCTTTTTTTATCCTTTTATTTTTTTTTCCTCTGAACAATAAGATTAAGTCTTATAATTTTACCTGAAATGTAAAAATCCAGTTGTAGTCTTGCTGATTCTACAATTTGGAGCTTAATGTAGTTTAAGATTAATGAATTCATTTTAGGTTTTCATTAACTGTGGGGAAGAGGAAAGACAAACATTGTTTCTGTGATTGAATTTTAGCCCCATCTATGCATGATTTTGTTGGAGAAAATATTGTTCCCAGAATCTCTTATTGCTCCAGAATCACGTAACAAGAATACAGAGCTTTGGAGAATGAATATAGAATCCAAAGGGAATAATTCTACCTTTGAATAGATATAGATTTAAAAAT
>CM052438.1:162589963-162613635 GCA_028533085.1 Varecia variegata
AAAAAAAAAAAAAAAAAAAAAAAGAGTAAAAAGTGTAGACCGGGATTCTCAAGCAATTTACCAATACAAAGTCCTCTTAATTGCTTTAATTTTAAAAAGTATTAACACATTTTCATGTTCTGATTGATCCAAATGCCACTAAAGCATGAAGACTAAAACATGAAGCATATGTATACTGATATTTGCACCCATACTATTTACAGTCATCATTTGTTAGCAGTTTTGAGTTATCCCTGCAGTTTTCCTTCGATATTTTGCATATTTACACGTATACATAAACACATATATAAAATCTAAGTTTTGCAAATACTGTTTTTTTTTCCTTTAATAATGTGTCTTAGACATCTTTCAATATCATTCTTTTCAAAGGCAGGATGGAGTTTTAAACTAAGCATGCATAATAATTTACTTAATCAAATACATATTAAGGAACATTTAATTTGTTTTTATTTTTTTGTTGGTGTTTTTGCTCTTAAACGCAATTCGGTAGAAATTTCACTTTTGGACATGGTTGGATAACTGGTTCCAAACTTACCCTCCTACCATATAAAACTAAAAATCTTCATAAGCATATGAGGAAACTCTTTTGAGATATTGAGCAACAGATAATACAAGGAAGTGATTCTTGAGAGATGATCCTCACCTGTATTCTGACTTTATGCCTGAGAATGCTAGGTAGGGGGCTAAATCCCAGAAGAGCAAGGAGGTTTTGCTGAACTGAGGATTCCAGGTTGATGAAGCAGCTGGAATTTGGAATGGAGTTTTACCCCAGGCAGCATGAGTTTTATAATATAAAGAAGATATTATAAATATGTTCAAGGACTTGTAGAAACAGTTGTATAGAATAAGTGAATAGATAGGAAATTTTAGCAAAGAAATATAACCGATAATAAAAGAACTGTATAGTACTAACTTAAAGGTAAATCACTAGAAATTTTCCAATCTGTAGAAAAGAGGACAAAAGTCTTAGGGAAAAAATATAAAGTGATGTGTGGAAAATATGTTATCTGAGATACAGGTAATTGGAATACCAGCATGATAGTAGAGAGAGAAGAGGCAGAAAAAAAAATAAGGAATGCTCCAAAATGTAACAAAGTTGTTGAAAATATCAATCCTCAAAGCCAAAAGTGTCAGAAAATCCCAACCAGGATAATTACAATGAAACTCAGATCTAGGCAAATACATAATAAAATGCTTTAAAAATATTTAACTCTATTGAAATGTTTTAATACTTTAATTTTTATTCTAATTTCAGTAGAAATATAAATAAATCTTTGATTTTGCTCATTTTTACAGCTTGTTATCTAGAGGGGTCTCTGTTGGAAGCAATTCACTCTCTGTGTAAGGAGACAACATACCTTTGTAAATTATACTTTTGTAGGTCCTGCATGGCATCAAGAGGTCTGTGTAACTCCAAGTCTGTTAAAGAATGTTCTTCCCTGGGTCAACTGAAAACAGAAATCTGGTGTGGAATATCTGGCTACTAATTGAAAGTAATGCCTGTGAACAAAAGATCTCATAGAAAGAGTAATACAGATCCAAAATCTTTAAATACAATATAAATGCTAAAGAGAAACTATGCTAAGAATTTTAAAACAAGTTAAATTTTTTAAGAATCTTCATACTGTTTTCCATGGTGGCTATACTAATTTACATTCCCACTGACAGTGTATTAAGATTTGCCTCTTCTCCACATCCTCACCAGTATTTGATGTTTGTTGTCCATTTGATAATGGCCATTCTAACCGGGGTGAGATATTTCATTGTGGTTTTGATTTGCTTCTCTCCAATGATTAGTGATGTTGAACATTTTTTCATATACCTGTTGGCCATTTGTATGTCTTCCTTTGAGAAATTTCTATTAAGATCTTTTGCTAATTTTGATATTAGATTATTTGGGTTTTTTTTTTTTTTTTTGCTATTGAGTTGTTGAGTTCCTTATATATTCCAGGTATTAACCCCCTGTCGAATGTGTAACTTGCTAATATTTTTTCCCATTCAAAGGTTGTCTAATCACTCTGTTGATACTTTGCTGTGCAGAAGCTTTTTATTTTGATGTAACCCCATTTGTCTATTTTGCTTGTGCTTTTGTGCTTTTGAGGTCTTATCCAAAAAGTATAATACTTGCCTGAGCCCATGTCATGAAGCATTTCTCCTAAGTTTTCTTCCAGTAGTTTTACAGATATATGTCTTACATTTAAGTCTTTAGTGCATTTTGACCTGATTTTTGTAGGTGGTTGGAGATAGGGGTCCAGTTGCATTCTTATGCATGTGGATATCCAGTTTTCTCAGCATCATTTATTGAAGAGACTGTCCTTTCCCTAATGTGTGCTCTTGGCACCTGTGTTGGAGATCAGGTGGTTGTAAATGTGCAGATTTATTTCTGGATTCTCTATTCTCTATTCTGTTCTGTTTTTATACCAGTGCCATGCTGTTTTTTTAAATTATTGTTTTGAAGTATATTTTGAAGTCAGGTAGTATGATGCCTCCACCTTTGTTCTTTTTTCTTAATATCGTTTTGGCTATTCAGGGCCTTTTGTGGTTTCATACAAATTTTAGGAATCTTTTTTTATTTCTGTGAAGAATCTCATTGGTATTTTGATAGGCATTTACATTAAATCTGTAGATCACTTTGGAAAATATACACATTTTAACACTGTTAATTCTTCTAGCCTGTCAACATGGGGTATCTTTCCGTTTATTTCTGTCCTCTTCAATTTCTTTTATCAATGTTTTGTAGTTTTTGTTTTGTTTTGTTTTTTTTTTAGACAGAGTCTCACTCTGTTGCCTGGGCTAGAGTGCCATAGTGTCAGCCTAGCTCACAGCAACCTCAAACTCCTGGGCTCAAGCAATCCTCCTGCCTCAGCCTCCCGAGTAGCTGGGACTACAGGCGTGCGCCACCATGCCCGGCTAATTTTTCTATGTATATTTTTAGCTGTCCATATAATTTCTTTCTATTTTTAGAGACGGGGTCTCGCTCTTGCTCAGGCTGGTCTCGAACTCCTGAGCTCAAACAATCCGCCCACCTCAGCCTCCCAGAGTGCTAGGATTACAGGCATGAGCCACCGCACCCGGCCATTTTGTAGTTTTCATTATAGAGATCTTTCACCTTCTTGGTTAAATTTATTCATGGGTGTTTTATTTTTTATTATTTTTGGTAGCAATTGTAAATGGGATTGTTTTCTTAATTTCTTTTTCAGATAGTTTATTATTGGTGTATGAAAATGCTACTGATTTTTGTATGTTGATTTTATATCCTGCTACTTTACTGAATTCATTAGTTTATTAATTCTAAGAGTTTTTGTGGAGTCTTTAGAGTTTTCTATATACAAGATCATATCACCTTCAAACAGGGGCAATTTTGGAAAAGAAAAAGTCAGTAAGGATGCCCTTTATTTCTTTCTTTTGGTTAATTGCTCTGGCTGAGATTTACAGTACTGTGTTGAATAAAAGTGGTGAAAGTGGACATTCTCATCTTTTTCCCGATTTTAGAGGAAAATTTTTCAATTTTTCCTAGTTCAGTATGACCTTAGCTGTGGGTTTGTCATATATAGTCTTCATCATGTGGAAGTATGTTCCTTCAATTTGTAATTTTTGAGAATTTTTATCATGAAGGGATATTAAATTATATAAAATGCTTTTTCTGCATCTATGGAGGTGATTATATGGTTTCTGTCCTTTATTCTTTTAATGTGATGTATCACTTTTATTGATTTATTTACATTGAACCATCCTTGCAACCCTAGTATGAATCCCACTAAATTATGGTGAATAATCTTTTTGATGTGTTGTTGATGCAGTCTGTTAGTATTGTGTTGAGGTTTTTTCTATCTGTGTTCATCAGGGATACTGTATGATTTAATAATCATGCTACTTAGTATATAACCAAAGGAAATGAAATCGTTATGTCAAAGAGATATCTGCACTCCCATGTTTATTGCTATTGACAATAGCCAAGTCATGGAATCAACCTAAGTGCCCATCAACAAATGAATTGATAAAAGAAAATGTGACATATTTACACAATTAAATAGTAGTCAGCCATAAAACAGAATGAAATATTTTCATTTGCAGCAACATGAATGAACCCAGAGAACACTGTATTAAGTGAAATAAGCCAGGCACAGAAAGACAAATACCGCATAATCTCACTCATACGTGGAATCTACACAAGTTGATTTTGTAGAAGTAAATAGTAGAAGAGTGGTTACCAGAGGTGGGGAAGTGTGTGTAAGGGGGAGTGTGTGGGGGTGTTTGGGAGGGATTGGAGTGATGGAGAGAGGTTGATCAGTAGGTACAAAGTTATAATTAGATAAGAGGAGTAAGTTCTAGTGTTCCATTACATAGTAGGGTGACTATAGTTGATAATAATGTATTGTATATTTCAAAATAGCTAGAAGAAAGGATTCAGAATGTTGTTATCACAAAGAAATAATAAGTATTTGAGGTGATGGATATGTTCATTACCCTAATTTGATTATTACACATTCTATACATGTATCGAAAGATCACTCTGTACCCCCAAATTATATCTAATTATTGAATCAATTAAAAATAAAAATAAATTAAAAGTTTTCTTTAAAATGTGTTATTATTTTTGTGCCCTAAAATGGAAAGGTAAGCCAACCAACTTTGTGGTTATAGTGCTTTAATTCTAGAATTTTTTTTTTAGTCATTGATACTTAGACATTATATACCTACCAATTCATTTTTTCTATCATTCTGAAATTGCCAATAGACATATGTTGGACCTTTAAATTCTGTTGCCCATGCTAAATAACCATTTTTTATGGTATCCATGTTTTTGGGTGACTTCCTTAGACACCAAATTTAATAATTCTTTTCTCAGCATTGTGCAATCTGCTCTTTAATCTATGCACTGAGTTTTTATTGCTAATTACTGTATTCTGTATTACATTTATGGAAGTTTTATTTGATTCTTCTGTAAAAATGTACCTGTTCATATTAATACTATATGATTATTATCTTATTTTGTTTTCTACTCTTCATTTAATGTCTCTAATTATTTTAAACAGACTATTAAATAGATTTGTTAGTGGTATTCTACTATTATAAATTCTTGAAGTTTTGCATTACTTACACTCATGCTAGTTCATTTATTTACATGGTTTACAATTATTTTAGTTTAAGTTTATAGCTGGTGAGTATTTTTCTTTGTGGGTGTCCTATGAGCCTTCTGTTATGAAAGGTTTTCTATAGGAACAGCTTCTTATTTCAATCAGATCAATAGAAGTTTCAACAGTTTGATACCAGTTTTTAGTTTTTCAGCAATATGATCACTCACTTCATAGTGTAAATTTGTACCTCACATTTACATGAAGCATTTGGTTTTGTGTTTTTCCCTGAGTTCTAGAGAGATGAAAGCTTGTAGAAGAAGGCTAATATCCTATTATGTAAAATGGAGTATAATTACAAAAATAAGAGTGTGGGACAAGGGTTGTGAAGCAGAAAAGAACAGAGCCAGTGCAAAGGTATGTTACCTGTCTGGCCACTGTTACTTGTGACTAATAGCTTCATTCTTGAACTCATGCCTCTGAGCATCCCTACAAATTGCATATCAGTAGTATCACTGTAAGAGGGTCCATGACAGAATGAAGCAGGGAGAGGGTTAGAAAAGATAAAGAATTTGTCCACTGGAGCAACTGGATCCTCTCTCCCATTGGTTAAAAGTGCAACCCATGGGATGTAAACTTCCTACACTTCAAAGTTGCATAGGCAGGGGTGCCTAGAAGGATTCTATAGCACGCTATTGCTCTTGTTTAACAAGGAAGCCCCAGGACAAAGGCAGG
This sequence comes from Varecia variegata, assembly GCA_028533085.1. Lineage (NCBI taxonomy): Eukaryota > Metazoa > Chordata > Mammalia > Primates > Lemuridae > Varecia > Varecia variegata. The sequence continues at coordinate 162,595,774 of CM052438.1, forward strand.
AAGCATGCAGGCAGGAAGTGAGAAGTATTGTTTGGTCAGGAGATGAGGCTCAGTTAAATCTTTGTCTTGTCTCTTATGGATTTCCCAATATCCTGAATTCTCGGCCTTGGGAGGAGTGCAAGTAATCGTTCAGGCTGATTTGGTCCAGGTTTTATGATTAATGTCTAAATTTCATATTTCCTACTGTATCTCAGGCAGGGGTATAGTTGACAGGCTACTGTAGTGATCTAGGTAAGAGATGATCATCTATCTGTATCCCTATTTATCTATCTATCTATATCTACCTACCTGTATATCTATCTATCTCTACCTACCTGTATATCTCTATCTATCTATCTATTTATCTATCTATATCTACCTGTATATGTCTGTCTGTCTGTCTATCTATCTATCATTTCTATCTTCCTTACCTCACAGGGAATTAGCAAATAAGAAACATGCAATAAAATACATGTGAATTTTTTTAAGCCATGGAATATTATGTATGTCCTATTATTGTGTTAGTTTTTATTAATGCATAAAGTTTCAAAGAGAAGGAAAATCAATACTTTCAATACTTTGCAGTTTCAGTGACAATCACTTAGTGCATAATTTTAGGCATTATCTTACCCAATTTCTAACAGACAAAAGAATATCCTTGTCCTAAAGTTAATATCAGTTTTAAGGCCATCTGAAGGAACATACATACATAATCTAAATAATATTATTTATTTTAAAAATATTTTGTCTTAAATATTTCTATAGTTAAAATTTTTGCAGAGTTTGCTTCATGTGGATCTCAATGCAGACACTCTGTGTGCTGTTTTGTGTCAGATGGGAATACTTCCACAGCTATATAAATTGTACAGCTATTGATACTCTGGACTGAAAAAGTGTGATTTCTCCCTATCATTAGTGTAGATACAAATGTGTTTTGTGAGTTTTCAAAGTGTGAATCAGCTAAATTAATATTAAAATATTTAAAATAGTATATTTGATGTGGAAAATATGATGAATTTATTAATTATTTCTGATATCTACCCATGTTAAGGCAGAGAATATAGCTATCAAGTAGCTAGAAAATATGGAGAAATGTTAAGTTATCATAAAGCAGAGGTTAAAACGTAAAGTAAGAGTAGACTGATTTACTTTCAAATAAGAACAATACAGTGATTTTCTATTTAATTGCCTACATCTGTCCCTCACATCATAGTTGATTCTATAAAGCACTGAATTTCATGAAAGTTCTTTTCATTTATGTTTTCTCCTTATTTGATGCCTTTACAAAGTAGCTCCAGGGAAAAAGTCTTCCATTAATACTCTGGAATGAATAAGCAATTGTGATTAATAAATACCAGATTATTGTGCATTACATAGACAGTCATCTTTCTGAGATATTAGAAATGGATACTATTAGGCAGTCAAGAATTTAAAAGTGTATAGACAGCAATTTGAAAAGAAGAAAATATTCTTGACTTGGGAATTGTAATGAGAAGATATGTCAGAAAGCAAACTTGAATTAAAAGCTGTAACAAAATGATAGACAAGATATTCTAATTTCTATCTGGCCAACTAAAATATATATATATATATATATATATATATATATATACACACACACACAAAATTAGCCGGGCATGGTGGCGCATGCCTGTAGTCCCAGCTACTCGGGAGGCTGAGGCAGTAGGATCGCTTAAGCCCAGGAGTTTGAGGTTGCTGTGAGCTAGGCTGACGCCACGGCACTCACTCTAGCCCAGGCAACAAAGCGAGACTCTGTCTCAAAAAAAAAAAAAAAAAAAGATATTCTAATTTCACCACTATATATTGTATGTATTGAAATATCACTGTGTACCCTTAAATATGTATAATTATTATGTCACTTTAAAATAATTTTTAAAAGGAAAAAAACTTTAAAAATAATTGAAAGCAAACTAAATTTTGTTTGGCTTAGAAGATATAGGATTTTTCTTATTTATGAGGACATTTCAACTCTGAAGTGAAGCTTTTTTATTTCCTCTTTCTCACTCTTCTTGCAAAATCTCACATAATGTTTTAGTGTCAGGTTCTTTGTTTTACTAATGCCATGAGAATAAAGTAAATTTAACTTGTTTTGACAATTTAGTTGGTACAATTTAATTTGCTCAGTACCTCCCTTTCAATGTAAAAACAGAGAGAGAGAGAGAGAGAGAGAGAGAGAGAAAGAGGGATACCAAGAATATTTAGCCTGAAAGAATAGTTCAAATTTAAATGAGTATAGCATATAGCATTCTATGAGAAGAAATAGACAATCTTTATAGATACTATATAATGGGCAATTCTTGTGCCTCCTTAATAGGAGTAAAAATTAACCTACATTATAAAATTGGCTATGTGTTGTCCCAGCAGTCTCACTTCTTATATTTTAAATAGATACCTGCACCAATGAGTTGTCAAAGTGTTGTGCCTGGAATACAACAAGCAGCACCACCTGGGAGCTTGTTCAAAATGCAAATTCTTAGGTCCCACCTCACATGTACTAAACAAACCTTTCACGTAATTCCAATGCTCACTAAAGTGTGAGAACCACCACTTTACAATATTATTCATTCTTAGGAAACTTTTCAAAGAGTAATGTCTGGATACATATTAACCCATATATTAAAGTAGTGTTTCAAGCATGGTGGATATTAGGATGTTACTTACTTGTTTTTGTTTGTCTGTTTGTTTAGGTTAACTTTATATTAAAGTAAAACCTACATGGAAGAAAAGAAAACACAAAGTAAAATTTACACTGTGAACAAACCTACATAATCACTACCCTGATTAAGATATAGAGCATTATCATTAGCCCAGATAAAAACTGCTATTGCTCCTTCCAAATAATTACTCCCACAGATTAAAAATTATTCTGACTTTTATCATAACATATAACTTAGCTGATTTTTGAATTTTATAAATCATTTGCTATTATTATGTCGTGTCTGCCTTATTTTACTGAACAACATGTTTGTGAGCTTTATCCATGTTATGGCATATGTCAATGATTCATTGTTTCATAGTACTACAATGCATTAAGGTAACACTATTTATTTATTCCTTGCACCAATAATGGACATCCAGGTTCTTTCCAGTTTATAATAAAGTGATGAACATTCTTCCATATGTATTTTTGGTGTGTTTATTTATTTATGCATGCATTTATTTATTTATCTTCCAGATAACTGTTGTTTGAGTTTGGATTCTCTCAGAAACAGACTTCAAGAAAAGAATGTGAGCATAAATAGTTTATTTGGGAGGTGATCCCAAGAAGCACTGGTAGAAACAGAAAAGTGAGAAAGAAGGAGAAAAAAGTCAATAAAGTATGCATCACCAACCAGTAACAACTTTGGGTAACAAGTTAGAAAATGGCTCCAAGTTGTCTCAATTAGAGGCCAAGGAGCCACAGTAATTACCCGCTAACTTCTGTCAGTTCGGTCACTGTTGAGACATTCTCCCAGAATACTCAACTTACCAGCAATTCTGTCATGAATAACACATTTACAGAGAATGTTTGAGGGAGATAAATAATGTAGGCAAAAAGTCAAAGGTAGGAAACTTTCAAGGAAATTATCAGTTCAGAGTAAATGGGAATGGTGAATGCTTAAGGAAAATTGGTGGGGCACCAATAGCTTCTAATATAGGCACAAACCCAGAAGTATAACTGCTGGCTCGTCAGACACACATGCGTTCAGCTTTAGTAGACACTGCTAAAGAGTTCTCCAAAATGGAATTACCCATTTATACTCCCATGACAGAGTATGAGAGTTTTAGTTGTTCCACATCCCTACCAACATTTATATTGTCAGGTTTTTATATTTTTATTACTGTTATTTCTTTTGGGGCATTCTGGTGTATATACGCCATTGTAGTTTTAATTTCTGTATCCCTGATGAATACTGAAGTTGACTATCTTTCATATACTTATTGGTCATTTGCATAATCTTTTGTGAAGTGCCTGTTCAAGATTTTTTCTTAAATTGGGTTGTAGTTCTATAGTTCTTAAATTGAGATATATATCTATGCTTAAATCTAAATCTATATCTATCTATTAACATCTCTCTATATCTCAATTATATATAACCAAACTAGGAGACTATATATACATAATACAGTATTATATATATGTTGCATATATGCAATACAAGTTATCTGTATAGTATATGTATTACAGAGATCTCCTACCATCTGGTCTGTATTTTCACTTCATTAGTAGTGTCTTTTGGTGAACATAAGTTATTTTTTAATGGTTAGTGCTTTTTGCATTCTAAGAAATCTTTGGTAAAATGAGGTTATGAAGATATTTTGTGTAATTATCATAAGGTTTATTGTTTTGCTTTTCATATTTAGGTTATTATCCATCAGGAATTGATTTCTGTGTAGTTCAAGGTAGAGAATAAGGTTCATGTTTTTTCTACACTGACATCCATTTGATTCAATACCATATGTTGAAATGATTGTACTTTCCCTCAGTACATTGCAGAGGTCATTTTTTTGTAAATCAATTGACTGGTTGTTAATTTTGCTCATTCATTTTTATCTGTGTGTGACATTTCATTGCATTTAACCTGCTTGGGTTTTATAGAATTTCTTGAACATGTGGCATGGCATCTTTTCTTAGGTTTGGAAAATTACCACCTATTGTCTCTTCAAATATTGCTTTTCCTCATTCTCTCATTACTCCTTTTCAAGGTCTCTAGTTACAAGTATGGTGTCATTTTATCTCTTGTCCTATATATTCATATGCTCTTTTATACATTTTTTTTAACTCTCACATTTTCTAGATTTTCTCCTCTTTCCATTATTACTCTATATCTAAATTGTCAACTATTTTGCTCATTTCTCCTATCTAACATCTGGTTTTATAAGATGTATCCTGCAATAAATGTTTAGTATAATTTTAAGTATATTTTAATAATAATTTTAAGGTGATTGTTATGAAGCATTCAAAGAAAATATTTTTAAAAAGAAATTAAAAGCTCCCTGTAGCCAGGTGCAGTAGCATGTGCCTGTAATCCCAGCTACTTGCAAAGCTGAGCCATGAGGACTGCTTGAGCCCAAGAGTTCAAGGCCTGCCTGGGCAACAGAGTGAGACACTCTCTTTGAAAAAATATAAAGAAAATAAATAAATAAAATACTATTCCTGTGTAACAATTTTTCCCAAAATTTAGTGCCTTAAAAGAACACTCATTTTACAGGCAACAAAAGTGAAAACATATAAACTGGACTACATCAAAATTGGAAACTTTTGTGCATCAAACAATCGAGAGATTCAAAAGTCATCCTATGAGATGGGAGAAAATATTTTCAAATCATATATCTGATTAATATCCATATTATATTAAAAAACCTGCACCTCTACAACAGCAGCAATAACAACCTGACTTAAAAATGGACAAAGGACTTGAAATAGACATTTATACAAGGAAAAAATACTAATAGCCAACAAGCATTTGAAAGGATGCTTAAGATCACAAATCATTAGATAAATCACAACCAAGAGCTGTCACCTCATACCCAGTGGGATGGGTACTCTCAAAAAACCAGAATGTAATAAGTGTAGGTGAGGATGTGGAAACATTTAATCCTTGTGCACCACTGATGGGGATGTAAAATGTGGCACCTTCTATGGAAAACAGTATGACAGTTCCTCAAAAAAATTAATAATAGAGCTACCATATAAACTAACAATTTCGCTTTTGAGTACATACCCAAAAGATCGAAAGCAGGATCTCAAAAAATGTTAAATACTGATGTTTATAGCAGTACTATTCACGATAATAAAAAAGTGGAAGCAACTTAAATGTTCATGGGAAGATGGATAAACAAAAAGATAATGTACACATACAATAAATCATTACTCAGCCTTCAAAAAGAAGTAAATTCTGATATATACTATAATATGGAGAACCTTGAGGACTTTATGCTAAGTAAAATGAGCCAGTCATAAAAAAAAGTACTTTATGATTCCACTTATGTGAGATATCTATAGTATTAAAACTCATAGAAATAGAACGTATGATAGGATGGTGGTTTACAGGGGAGGGGGAAATAGGAGATGTTGTTTAATGGGCGTGAAGTTTTGCAATATGAAAAAGTTTTGGAGATTGATTTCATAGCAATGTGAATATACTTAACTCTGCTGAACTGTACATTTAAAAATGATTAATATAGTAAGTTATATGTTACTTGTATTTTACCACAATACATGTTTGTTTTACACACATATACGTTTGTTATCTTACACAGATTTTGAGGGTCAGGAATGCAGAAGCAGCTGAACTGAATGCATCTGGTTTTAGATTTTTCATGGGCTTGTAGTCACACCGTCAGCTGAGGCTGCAGGCACCCATAAGCTTGACTGGAGCTGGAGAATCCATTTTCCCAATGACTTGCTCATGTGACAGTGGACCAGGGGCCTCAGTTTCTCACTGATTCTTGGTAGAGGTACTCAGTTTTTCACTACTTGGCTTTTTCACAGGGCTGCCCATCTTCATGGCACGGCACTGGTTCTCTCTAGAACAAGAGATTCAAGCATGAGACAGAAGCTACCACGTTTTTATAAGATAGCCTTGGAAGTGATATGTCATCATTTCTGTTTCATTCTATTATTCTAACACACCAACCCTAATATATTATGGGAAGGGACTATACAGGGATAAGAATATCAGTCAATGGAGATTGTTGAGATTCATCTTGGAGACTGTCTACTATACCACCCCAGACTCACTTATATTTCTTTCTGTTATGACATAGCATGTAACACTGGGCTGCTCCACTCATCAAAAATATTTATAAAATACAGAAAGCATATTTGAGACTATTAGAAAGCAACCAAGGAAATCAGGTTGTGGGGCCAGAATACCAGAAAGAATGGAAACACTTGAACTTAGACCTACCTTTACCTGTTGTATCCCTCTGAGCAATTGCTGATCTGTGGTATTGAACATAGAGCAAGAAGCAGTGACAGTTTTCTGGGGCTGAAGGGAAGAAAATTGGAGTTCAAGGCAGCATGCCTTACCAAGAACCAACACACATCCATTGTTACAACTCTCGGCATTGGAGCAGATTGTAAGACCTGTGAATGTTGTCCTGAGTCACGTGTACTCTGTTTTCAGGACACATATCTTTCTCTTTGTCTATTTCACTTCTTTGCCTCTGACATTTGATGAATATGGTTTGGATAAACTTTTGCAGCAGGCTTGAAATATATTAAAATTAATTTTGTGGTTAGAGAGAAGTGGTACATCAGTTTTATAATGAAGTTAAACTCCACATGATGACAATAATACATTTTCATTGTTGTGTTAGCCTTATCTTATGTCCTTATTGGAGTCCTCATAAGGGAAGGGATCTATACATGCAAAACTAAGGTAGTTGTGGCCCATACACCATCTTTGTTTATATAAAAAAGTAAGACTTTGGGTTATTTGATCAGGGAAACAATAATGCATAGGTTTTCACCAAATTTGGAAGGTATATTTGGCATGTTATTATCTGTGCTTTACTTGTGATAGATGATGTAAAATTCACTTTGGAGGACCCTTATGACAATTCAAAGAGATAGTTGGTTATATTGTATAGTTATTCACACAATTATATAAATATACATGAAATAGTTATATACATATAGATAGCTAGTATATCTATATAATGGTTATGTATATGTATATATGTTTATTTGTTTGCTCGCCATGGGCAGGCATTTGACAATAGACATTAATTAATGTCTACTTTATAGACATTACATCATTTGATCCTAGAAAAATTCCTGTGAGGTAAATATATCACTCAAAGTAAGATTTAACTGCTATAATACATGGAAAAAATACAGAATTATATCTCTCTCTAACATACTAGGCCTGGATAAGTGAATCAGATCAGCAGGTATTTTCACTTCACATTGTCTTGCAGGGACTCAATTCCTTCTATTCCTCTCACTCTAATACCTATGTTATTGTTTTTTTCTTTTTTTAAAAAAATAAGTCCCAGGTCTGGCTTTGAAATTCCCTAAATTATTGTCCTCAGTTGCACAGAAAGGCAGATGCCTGAAGGTTTTAGCAAACTCAAAGGAAAGGTGCACACTGCACCTTTGGAGAGAGAGTGCAGCGTACACCTAGAGAGAGAATACTCATAATCTTGAAGACCTAGGGGAGAAGATAATCAAATGGTAACATCTAAATGCAAGAGGGCCTGAGCATGTAATCCAGATATTTGTGGAAAACTAGCAATATTTTCTAAGGTGGATGTGGTAGAGATGCTAGTTGTCTCCCAATATATTCTTCTGTTTTCTATGATGATAGAATCCTGACTCTTTGGTTGGGCATAAGTCCATCCGGAATGGACACCATGTTTTCTAGCCTCCTGTGCAGCTAGGTACAGCCACGTAACTAATTCTGGCCAATGAGACATAAGTTTTTGTGTCATATATCCATTTTTTTTTGAGTCAGCATTTGTGCCCCCATTACCACTCTATGCTTGTTCCTTCCTTTTTTCTTACCTCTACATCAAAATTCTACTTTCTTTAATGATGAGGTAGAACCCACAATCTGTGGAACAGAACGGTAGAAGGGCTCTGTTTTGTTGATACATTAACCACCACATTAATCCTCATCTGCTTGCTCAGAGTTTTATTTGAGAGAAAGTATAAACTTCGATCTTGTTTAAGCATCTGTTGCTTTTTAGGTTTCTGTCGCTAGCAGCTAAATATAATTCTAACTGATATAATTTGTTTTATAATCTTTATTTGAATGACAAATTTAGGCCCAGAGAGGTAAGTGATCTTGATTTAGGATATACATCCAAGACAGTCTTGCTTGAAATTTAATGCTTTTCCTCCTAATCCATTAAGTCAAGACATAGATGAAAACAAATCACAACGTTTGTAGTAACAATGGGAATATATGCATGGATCTTGAGGGTAGAATGTAAGCAAATTGTTTAGTCACATCACCATGCGCTGAAACAATTTATGTCGTCATATCAAGACAGTACCAGCAAACTTCCTGTCCTTAGCAAACTTCATTCGGCTAACTCAAAGAAAGAGATAAAAAAGAAAGTTAGATTGTTGAGCTAAATGAAACACCAGATAAAAGCAAACAAGGAAGTGCCATCAGTTCAGAGAACAAACAGCCTATTTATTCTAGTCTGTGCCTTGAGTGCCTTAGAATGGAAGTATACAAATTGAGTACCTTTTCCCTCTATTTTCCTTTGTTGACAACAGATGTTGTGAACATTAAATCAGAGTGCTTGTGTTGTGAGGAGACAGGTTAGCTGATCCTTTCCAATGCTTGACATCATTGAGTTGCAGAGAATTAACTAATGTAGAGATGATATAGTCTTTTGGCCTTCAGACTGTCGTAGAAATAGTTGTAGAGTTTGCACTGGTTACAAGTTACTGACTGAGGCTTATTTGTTTCTCTTACAGAACTGAGATTATACAATAAATGGGGAAAAAATAAAGCTTAAGCTTCAATAAAAGCCTTTTCTCCTAATAATTACATTAATATTCTTATTGTGTTCTGAAATGTGCATTACTCATGTAGTTATCAAGTAAGCCATTGTATTGAATTGTAAAATGAAACATATTATGGCAAGGATTCACTTTGGCAGTGTGAAAGAGTGTAGAAAGGTGAAGATATGAGTTCCAGGCCCAGTTCTCCTACTAATTTACCAGATGAACTTGGGGAAGGAAATCATCTGAACTTTCTGAATCTCATTTTCCACATCTATAACATAAGAGCTAAACAACCTCTTAGGGGTCTTTCAACTGTAAAATTAAAAGGGGAATGTTTTGGGATTCTATTATCTCAATTCTAATATAAACTGTTTATTGTGCTAATTTCTGGGAACAGGACTAACTTTCAATAGAACTACTTTTATCAGTATTTTACCATATGGAGTTATTTTTGTTTGAGGGAACATGACTTGACGTATTTTTCTCCACTTCTATAGCCCTAACCTACCTAATAATGACCAGAATGGATCATTATAATATCTGCTAAGAATTTTCTGTATTTTCCAAGAAACTGAAAAATTTGTCATCATTTATTAACAATTATAATATTTAAATATATTGTGTAATATACTCAAATATAATTATTATACAGATAATAATTATAATTATAAATTATTCTAAGTATATTATACTTAATAATATATTTGTATATTATAATAGCATATATTTATAATAATGTAGCATAATTTATAACATTTATACACTGATAATAATTATAAATTATTTTGTGTATTTCTTTACTTGAACCTTGAATATCATATAATTCTGTGTCAACAGTAAGAACAATTAGAGGTAGTGCCCAGAGTTTCAAAATGGGTTGTGGTTTAAGCATGCATTTGTAAGCTTTCCTCCATTGTAATTTTGTTGTAAATGATTACTGTTATTTAGAATCTAAGCCATGGTGATGAAAGGAGTGAAATAGCAGCATTGTCATACCGTCTTACAGTTCCTAGGAATGTAGTTTTATTTTGTGTCTGTTTCTCTTACTGATTCTGTAAACAAAGAGGGAGAATAGAAATACTCTCCAAACCTCCCAGGGTCTTATGACTGTGAAGCTCAGTTTATTAATCTCTCTTTCTCTCTCCCTCTCTATCTGTCCCTCACTCTCTACCAAATATGTAGTTTATTTTAAATGCATGGAAAATTACTGAGAATAATTTTACCAGAACAAATCTCTGCACCACCTGGGTTACAAACACTAGTATTCTATGTTATTATTTGTTTTAGATGTCTTTTTTATTCTCTGCTATAATCTTACTGATACAGCTAAAGCTTCCCTTTTAGTCCTTGTATATCTCATTCTTCTCCTTATCTCTGAAATATAAACCCCATACTAAAAGCGCTATGAATTACTCACACCTGCAAACAGTATATACACTAGCTTTTTAATTTTTTTTAATTAAGATTATCTTTCTGGATATATCCTTCTAATTACCTAACAGGTAGAGGCTAGAGATGCCACTAAACATCTCTGTACTCCATAGGACAGACCCCACAGCAAATAATTATTAAGGTCAAAATATACCAAAATATTGCAGATGTTGACAAACCCAGGTTGACCAAAGTAAGCATTTTAATTTAACATTATTAATTTAATTGAAATTCTAAGTATGTATTCCTAGGGGGAAAAAAGCAGGCACTCCATACCAGTTTGCTTCTCTCAAGTAAAGAAACCCAGTACCTCTAATTTGTGGGAAAAAAAAACAATGAATATGAAAACATTATTGACAAACATCTCATATATCTGTATATATCTTGAAGAGTATCCTAAATTAAGTTTAGAGTGCTCTTTAAAAATTCCTACTCTCTTGAGTTTAGCAAGAAAAGTTGAGGGTTTTATGTAATTTCTACAAGTATTTATTTTAACTTAATTGTCAAAATGTGTCAATCACTTAACTACCAGAAATGCTACATACCCTTTTATAATACTGTTTTTTTTTTTTTTTTCGTTGTGACAACATCTGGATGTGTAAAAAACTAGGCTCTAATTTAGGAAAAAGCTTGTTAGTTTAACTACTCAAACATATTTAAAAATTTTTATACTTTTTTGAGGAATACTTTATATACCACACAACTCACTCACCATATGTGTACAATTCAGTGTTTTTTACTAAATTTACTAACTATACAATCATCATGATAACCCAGTTTGGGAATATTTTCATCACCCCAATAAGATCACTCATATCCATTTATAATTAATCCGAATGCCCTCTCTCTGCCAGCTCAAGACAACTGCTAATCTATTTCTGTCCTTATGGATTTACCTTTTACAGATATTCCCCATAAATGAAACCATCTAATATGTGGCCTTTTGTGTCTGGCTTCTTTCTCAAATTCATTTCTTTTTCATAAGAAACTTGCTCTTATGATTTTGGTATGAGTTTTTAGTGGAAGACATTAAGTGTTAGGGTGAGGCTTTTCATTGTGAAGGTTTAATAGGTTGAGCTTGGATGGAGATCACTGAATAATGATTAATGGAATCTACATGTTGGAATTAGCTGAGCGCACAGCCACGTTCTTATATTGTAGATCAGTTTTCTAGCAAATAAAAACAATATGTTCATTTTTGTCTTGTTAAAAGTGTGATGCAACCTAACCTCATTCATTACTTATGTTGGATACTTGTAATATCAAATCAATGTGTCATGCTTTTGCTGTTAATGCAAAGGAGGAGGCCATTATTTTCAGTACACTTTATATTTTATTTCAATACATCTCAAAACATTTAATGGTGAGGACATTTTCACTAAGCCTTTTGAAACCACACAAAGGGGAAAACACAAAAGACAATGTATTTTAGTGCAAATAACGTCACATAAAAATGTTTGCATAACTGCTGTTAGAGAAGGTAAACATCATTTATGTTTGTTTTGTTTTAAGTTTATCCTAGCATGATTATTATTGTCCTTTTTTCCTAGATTAAATCAAGAAGTATCAAATCACTAAAACAAAGCTGAAATTCAGCATAACACAAAGGACATATAAAATCTTATATAGCACAAGAGGTCCTCTATTCAATTCTTTCCTATCCCAGGAATATTTTAGGGTATCTGAAAACAGAACATGAATGATTGCCACCTTTGAGGGAAGTAGAGCAGTTTTCAAATCAGTTGCAAAAATATTCCTATTTTATATTATTCTTAGGAAAAAGACTGTATGGTATCTCTTCAAGATAGTGATTTTATTTCCTTTGGATATATACCAAGAAGTAGGATTGCTGGATCATATGGTAGTTTTATTTTTTAATGTTTTAAGGAAATTTTCTACTGTTTTCCATAATGGCTTTGCTAATTTTCATTCCCACCAACAAAGTAATATAAGGGTTTTCACCTACTTTAGTACTTCAGTTTTTAGAAACTTTTAGAGTCTGCTCTGAACAAAATTGCCAAAATATATCACCAAAGAATAACTTAATAGAGTTGTAGCACTTTCTATAATTGACATGTGTTAAATTAATTAAGAACTAACCTCTATTATCCAGATATTTCACAGAGTGGCATGTTGGGATATTATGTGTAAAGAAGTGACATAGACTTACTATAAAGTTACTGCTGCAAATACTGGTTTGTTTCATCAATTAAAAAGTGAAAATATTCACAGTATCAAAACATACACTTCTGATTATGTATTAAATAATAAAAAGATAAAATATGCTCAGATTTTACCTGAATCTATCTACAGTTGGCTGTTTATTCGACTTCTCCAGTAAATGCTTTTGGAAAAACAGGACCATGGCAACTGGAACACTGTTTTTTTTTTTTTAAAAACATATTGGCACTGATAAGTGTTTTGGGGGCCGAGATAACATTTAGGATCAAGTTTAGATAATTTAAAATAGTATGGTAAGCTGAATAAATGTTCTCCAAATATGTTCATATCCTAATCTCTGGAACCTGTGAATGTCACCTCATATTGCATAAGGGAGTTTGCAGATGTGATTGAATTAAAGTTATGACAAAGAAGAGATGCTGATGGATTATCGGGGTGGGCCCAACGTCATCACAATCATCCTTAGAGAGAAATATGGAAGAAGTCAGAGAAGGTGATGCAATCATGGAAGTCATGATTGGAGTGATGAAATTTGAAAATGAAGGGCCAGAAACCAAAAATGTAGGTGGCCACTAGAAATAGGCAAGAAAATCGGTTCTCTGTGCAAAGCCTCCAGAAGAAACCAGACCTGCCAACATTGTGATTTTAGCCCAGTGAAAATAATTTTGGTCTTCTGACCTCCAGAACCACGAGAGAATAAAATTGTATTGTTTTAGTTCACTGTTTGTAGCAGTTTGTTAATGTAGCAATAGGAAACTAGTACAAGTAGTAAGCAATATTCAAGCCCTTTCAATATTAATGCCTGGGCTACTTGAAAAATGATGACATGATTTGAATCTGTTGCATTCTTTTTTACACATCAAGCATTATAGAACATTTAAAAGCCAGCTTCCACTACAGGACTATAGCTCAGAAATTAATAAGGATTGTTTTTCTATTTACCTTCTTGGTTCATTATTCTTTTCAATTGTCTTTGGAATGTTATATCCCATTAAGGATTTAAGTATATAAGATATGTTTAAATGTACTGAATAGGTTTATAATATGAAGTTCTTATAACAGTGTTTCTATGGTCTGGATGTTTGTGTCCCCCTAAAATTCCTATGTTGAAAGCCTACCTTCCAAAATGATGGTATTAGGTGGGGCCTTTGGTAGTTGACAGGTCATGAAGGCAGAGCCATTATAAACAAGAATAGTGTGCCCTTATGAAAGAGATCAGGAGGGAGCCCCTAGTGCCTTATACCATGTGAGATTACAATGAAGAGATGATCTCCTGTGAATCAGAAAGAGGATCCTCACCATATACCAAATTTGCTGGTACCTTCATCTTGAACATCATGGCCTCCATATCTGTGAAATAAATTTCTATTATTTGTAAGCCACCCTGTTTATAGGATTTTGCTATAGTAGCATAAAGGGATTAAGACATAAAATGGAAGGCCCAAATAGAAGAAAAAGGTGGAGGAAGGGCAAATTTTCTCTCTGTTTAGACTGGGACATTCATCTTCTCCTGACCTTCGATGTCAGAGATCTACCAGACTGGAGATTATAACACCATTGTCCCCTCTCATTCCTCTCCCATCCCCTATGCCCCTTTCTCAGGCCTTTGTATGCTCAGACTGAATAACATCACTGGCTTTCCTGGTTCTCTAGGTTGCAGAACCAGCTTGCAATTGTAATGCAATTTAGTGCATTGTTTTGAAGAGAAAGAAATTTACTCTGGATTAGTATGTCTAAAAGGAAACTCATTGGAAGGATATGGTGTGACTCACAGAGTTAAAATAAAATAGTAAAGTGCTACCTTTGGGTAGACCAGGTGATCCAGGTGCATGAGCTAAATGTCTATCTCTTCAGAAGATAAGTCAGCTCTGGGGTATTTAAAACAAAAACATCTATTGCTAAACTTCACATTTCAAGTTTCCAAACTCAAGAGAAAGAGCATAATCAAACTGGCTTGGACCATCTGCTCTCCCCTTGACTAGCAGAAAATGGGATGCTTTGATAGATAGACAAAAACCACAAAGTGTAGTAGAACAGTGATGGGGAGAGGTAGTTCCTCAAACAGGACTGGAAACTGCTTTTGCTATAAAAAAAAATGAGAATGAATACTTGACAGCCAAAATAAGTAAGTCAGTAAAGAAATAAATCAATACACACACGTGTGTGTGAAATCATTATAAGTGATATAACAACCTTTCCTCTTTCTTAAAAGTTTTTAATTACATAAATATATATCCATATTTTATTAATACCAGTTCATAACTCTTGGGAATAGGCCAGGTAGCACCTAAGAAATGGCATTGCATTATAAATAGGTGCTAAGAATTAAGCAGTGAACATAAGGATCGTGGCTGTTCAGGCCCTTAATAACTGCACAAATTCCTTGCTCTGATTGTTATACCTCTGTGCGTATGTAATAGATGTTCTCTATCATAATCTCCATTTTTATAGCAATTAAATTTGGACATCCATGATTCACTTCTTCTGTAATCTGTGTCCTAAGGCATTAATACAATATGGCCTTAGGATGATGTTCCAGGAATCTTGGGAGAGCAACATTTTATATGGGGAAAGCACACAGACCATAGCAGGTGAACCAAAGCCCAGATAACTGTGATGTTAACCTCTCACAGATACAAACTTTTTATAGCAGATATTCAGGAATGAAAAAAAAAAACATGACAAGTATAGTGGCCTAATTTGTCCACATATATAAAAGGGCAGACTTGAAATAAGTTTGTAAATCCTTAAAAGATAAAACACAGTGGTGGCCACTATTTTTAAGGCCTAGATAAAGAGCAGAGCCACAATACCCTTACACATTTTACAGATAAAAGTAAAATTAAAGCTAAAAGAAACTCTCAATGTCTCCAAAATTTTTCTGACCCTGGTATTACCCAATCAAGAAAGTAAAAGCTGACAGAATCAAAAGCTGACTGTTAAATTGGTTTGGGAGCATCTCTTATACAGACCATGCTGGTTACTGGACAGAAATATACTAATAATCGTGCAGCTAGTAATTAAGCAAAGTGATATTTTTTATCTGTCTTCCACCCAACATGATAATTTAGCATTTATAATTAACAATAGGCAAGATACTCTTTTCTATAATGGGCAAAATAGAAGTTGTTTCACATGAGAAAAAATTAAATAATTTGAGCTTTATAACCCTAGATTTAATTTTACATATTTTTCTACTCAGAAACAAAAATATTGTAGATTAGGAACAATTTAAATACATATGGTATATATTCAGAAGAATAACAGAGAGTTAATCATCAGTCATATTGTGAAGACTGGCATTTTGTATGCAGGGGAGATTAAGCTAAGAGACCAGAAAGCATGAAATAGGAAAGATTCTAGTCTGGAAAATATCGTCTCTGAATCAGAGTTTAGTCCAACTAAATAAATACTATCCTGTACTGTAGATGCCATACACAACCACACACATACACACAACTGCATAACAAACCTGTAATAGGTCATAGAGGACATGAATCCCACTGAAAGAATCAATATTGAAACTTGTTGGATCCTTTCTCCCATGATCAGAGGTCTGCCCCTTATTCTGAGAAACAGGTGCATACAATAGCTTTCTAAACTTTTTCAAAATTGGACCATGTCTACATATGTGCATATTTTCCCATAAAAATTAATTTTTATTCTACCTATAATGGTATCCAATTTGCCTACCATCCCTTGGTATCCATGACAAATTGGTTCTACCCAGGGATACCAAAATCCAAGGATGCCCAAGTCCCTTATGTAAAATGGCATAATATTTACATATAACCTACACACATCCTCCAGTACACATTAATTCACCTTTAGATTACTTATAATACCCAATACAATGCAAATGTTATGTAAGTAATTGCTATACTGTAGTGTTTAGGAAATAATGACAAGAAAAAAGTCTGTATGTGATCAGTATAGAAGTTACCATCCTAGGCCTGACTATAATACATTTTTAGTTTGTTGTTGGTTGAATCCATGGGTGAGGAACCCACCAATAGGGAGAGATGACAGTATTTATTTGAAGAGATTCTACGTTCAACAATTTATTTTTAAATTCAAACAAAAATATTTGAGTGTCAAATATTATGTTAAGCAGAGGGGGGATAAAAGGAAGACTATAATGCAATCTCCAGTTCTAGGTGCTCATGTTAACATACAGTTAATGTACAACACAAAGAATAGAGAAACAAGCATGTTGTTGGTCAGGAAAGGCAGCATACAGGATATAACTTTATCTAAAGTTATATCAAAGGTTGGCAAAGCTTTTCTGTAAAGGGCCAAAGAGTAAAAATACTTTAGGCTTTGTGGGCCATGTGGTTTTTTTGGTCAAATATTATATCAGGCAGAAGGAACAGAATAGTGAAAGCACAAAGCAGTGTGATGTGTTCTGAGAATGGTGAAAAACCATTTAGCGTCTACTCCCACGTTATATAGGCTGGAGAATAAATTAATAGATTGTCATATTTAATCAATATAACTACTCTTACTGATGAGAAAAAAGTCAGTAATAATGTGGCAAAATAGGATTCAAAGATTTAAACACAGGTTTGACTTTAAAATACTGCTATCTGCGCTGTACCTTGCTTCTTCAGCCTGAAAAATACATACCTGTTAAATACTAAGTACTTAGTAATTACAGCTTCCTATCTTTTTTTTTTTTCCGCTTACTTTTTTTAAATTGTGGTAAAATACAAAGAACATAAAATTTACTTTTTTAACCATTTTATTTATTTATTTATTTATTTTTATTATAGCTTATTATGGGGGTACAACCGTTCTGG
>CM052438.1:162614135-162746287 GCA_028533085.1 Varecia variegata
TTATAGATTGCGTGTATAGGTAGGTTATCAGCTGGCTGTATTTGGGTGAAGTGACCATACTTTTCTCATCTACTAAGGATATGAGCAAAATGGAGATTTATGATGTGGTATAAAATTTGACTACCTAAAAAGGTATTGGAGAGAAAGACTCCCTTATAAGGACAATAAGCAAGGTAGGAAAGGTCACATTTAGTGATAATATTGGAACATATATGCAACATAGTAGGTGCTCAGCTAACTACTATAGTTGCTTCTGATTGTTATAAAAAAGGAATGTTTTGCTATTACTTGAAGGTATGTGAATAAAGAAATTAAGGTGATGCCATGGAGATTTTCTGGCTGCTTTTTACTTGAGCTGGTGCGTTGTTCAAGGTGATTAACCAAAGTTATTGGTCACTGTTTTTTGAACCAGATTTTTCTTACTCTTCATCCAAAAGTCTCTCTATTATCCTTCTATTGGTAGGCATCCAGCCAACATTGCAGGAAAGTTAGAAGCCATTATTTCACTAATGGGAAACTCCACATTTGCTAGACCTTCCTTCCATGGTAATATTGTATAAAGAACTTCCACATGTATCAGCTCATCTGATTTAATGTTTCACATTTTTGAGACAAGTATTTTTCTCCCTTATTTAGTAGATGAAGAAATTGTATTTTACCAAATTTCTGTGATTTTTAAGTCCATATCTTACAGTATGTCTAATGCTACTCTACCTATTTCTTCTCCATTTTGGAAAGATAAACTAAGTAAAATCTTCATACCTAGGTCATGGATTCTGGACATCTTCTTTAGTTTGCT
The DNA here is from genome assembly GCA_028533085.1 of Varecia variegata. Classification (NCBI taxonomy): domain Eukaryota; kingdom Metazoa; phylum Chordata; class Mammalia; order Primates; family Lemuridae; genus Varecia; species Varecia variegata. The sequence goes on from CM052438.1 coordinate 162,614,935, forward strand.
ACCCATAACACATAACTGATGCCTGATGCTGACACAGTTTTTCCAGATTGCCATTATAAAATATACTACATTTAATTTTAGTATTCAGACTTTTAAATGAAGTAGGAATTATAAAGTCACTAATTTTCACAGCCCTGGAAATATTTTTTGTTAGTTATAAATTCATCATTATAAAATATTAGTTGATCCTCTAGGATGTATTTCTGTTCTGAAATATAAGATTTTTAAGAATATGTTATATAGCTGCAGGTAAAGGAGGGCTAATTTATAACTCAAGTGCCAAGTAGACACTTCAACCTTCCTCTGCAAAATGAATTTATGTCTCCTTATATTTATTAGTGACAGCCATAATTTACTGTGGAATTGAATCACATAATATACATCAATTATGTGTTCTTTACTGATGGGAAGAGAGGGTTTCCTATGTCTAATAGCCAAATTTTTTTGCATGGCATTTTGCAGAAAACAATAAAAGCAGTGATGGTCCTGTTTGAATAATTAAACATCAAATTTCCCTGTGATCTCTGGTCTTCTTGTAAGTATTTCTAGTACTGAAGCATGAATAATAACCTTATTTAGATTTGTGAGGAAGATAAACTACATGAGGAATAGTGGCTTAAAGATGTAGTAATATATTGCTAGATAGACCTGAATCCCTAACCATACAATGCAGACAAATTTGGTAAGTTACACAAGACCATGTGGAACAATGATTTTTCTTAAGCTGTTCAGCCCTAAATGGCTTCAGTCAGATAAAAGAGCAATTCATGACATCTGCTAACATGAGAGGCCATATAATCAGAAAGTTACAGTGTAAAAGAGATCACATTTGCTCTCAAGGCTACATGCAGGCTGCCAGGTGGCAGAAGAGGGAGGGTTCCTTCCATGCAGGAACGAACTTGGCTTTTCAATATACGGAGGGAACCAGTGATAGATTCTACAGAGAGATAGATAAACATATTGAAAAAAAAGAAAGAAAGAAATACTATGTGCAGGGTTGTGCTTACTTCCCTAGCACATGGGAATAGACACCAGAGAAAGATGCAGGCAGTTGCCTTCACGTATGAGGCCTTTCAAAATACAGTGGTCCTATCCTCCAGCAAATGTGGCCCCACCGTGTCTGGAATTGAAAAACAGAGGCTCCCAGTCTCTCCTTTAGGTGATGATGCAGAGGGAGGGGGAGACAGTGATAGAGATTGCTTCCTTACCTTTGCATGGCTAGTATATAAAGTAACATACCAGTAATATAGTTCTGGAACTTTCCCAGTCAAAGCAATATTGCCTATCTTGTAGCATGAATTTCTAGCTTTACAATCTAGGAAAGAGATCAAGAGTTAAAATTGATTTGCACAAGTCAACCACACTTCCATAGATGTATGCGTATGTGTCTGTGTGTAGGGTGTGTGTATCTTAATGCAATGAGTGATCATATTCCCACATACTGCCTAAAATTAGATTCTTAACAATGACCTTCTGAAAGAATTACTTTTTTGAAGAATTAGGCATCAGAATGCTTCCATTTGTTCTGGTATGTAAGAAAGAGTCTCATATTGGCAAAAATGTGAAAAGATTTATGAACACTATAACTTGAAGAACTATTTATAATAGTAAACACCTAAAAAGAAACCCAATTATCTATCAACAGGGACCTTGTTGAATAAAAAGTAGCTCATATGCACAATGAAAAACTATTCATCTATAGAAAAAGGAAGGAGAGATATCTCTATGTATTATAATAAAATGATTGCCAGGAAATATTCTTAAGTAAAGCAAGGAGAATAAAGCTGTGTATATTAACCTACATTTTTATACAATAATGGGAAAAATTAATACACATATGTATTTATTTGTATACTTTAATAGAAATATAAGCCTTATAATATAAAAATTGTTACCCATAGGGGAAATGAAAAATAGAAGACAGGATATAGATTATTTTTTAATATGTCTTCTTTTTTATATTTCACTTCAGAACCATGTGAAATTTTTTCATCATTATAAAATTAACTTACATTAAAAATCTCTAAAACCAAAAGTTAGATGAAACAAATGCACCTGACTATGCAGTTGGTAGAATAAAACACAGAAAATAAAAAGAATCATCGGCCAGTTGAACAGTCTCCTACTAACCAAAATCAGGACCGTTTGTGCATCAATTAGAGTAATAATTGCAATCACTTGAAACACATTGTATGTTCCATCTTCTGAATGGGAGTAAAGAAGACATAAGAATAGCTATGAATAGATAATTTTTAAAGTTGGATAACGGAGACATGATGTTTCAAGATACTATTCTCTTTACATTTTTATATGTTTGAAATATTCTATAATAAAGCCAAAGGGGAAAAGAAAAGAAAGACAATTTACATTTGCAGAGAAAAACAAATACTAATTTTCATCATGGTGTTGCATTATAGAACACTGTGTATTAACCACAAGTGATGTCTCTCACCCAAACCAAAGTGGAAGAAAAGATAAAATGATCTGTCAAGCAGATTTCTTTTCTATTTTGTTTCCACAAATTATTACAAGAGATAAACTGTTAAATTAAGCTATTTACAATGCTAGAATTGTTCGATTTCTAAACTCAGAAATGCAAAGCATAACTTGAGTTGCAGGCATATGTTTATGAAGGAAGGATTAAGAAGTGGTAAAGTGCTTTCTTGAGGCTCTGCTGTGAGGTGAGTCAAAGAGTTACAGTAGCCAGTATGCTAGCCACTGGCCACATAAGGAAGGCTCTTTAAATTAAAATTAGTTAAAATTAGGGCCAGTCACAGTGGCTCATGACTGTAATCCTGGCACTTTGGGAAGCTGAAGCAGGAGGATTGCTTGAGTCCTTGAGTTCAAGACCAGCGTGGGCAAGGTAGCGAGACCCTGTCTCCACAAAAAATTAAAAAATTAGCCAGCCACTGTGGTGCACGCCTTTAGTCCCAGTTACTCAGGAGGTTGAGGTGGGGAGGATCACTTGAGCCCAGAAGTTCAAGGGTACAGTGAGCTATGAATTCCACCACTGCACCCCAGCCTGGGAGGTAGAATAGAGACCCTGTTTCAATCAATCAATCACTTAAAATAAAATAAATAATTCCCCAGTCACACTGGCTACATTTCAACTGTTCAATTGCCATGTGTGTATAATGGTTATTTTATTGGATAGTGCTGATATGAATATTTCCATAATCACGGAAAGTTCTAATGGCCAGAATTTATCCAGAGGTAGTCCTCCTGTATAAAAATCCCAGTTCTATGCATTATTGACTGTATTGATTTTCTGTTCTTTAGTTCCTAATTTTTAAAAATGGTATTAAAAATAGTAGAGCTTACTTCTAGGATGGCATTTAGGATTAAACATAAGGCACTCAGAACCATACCTGTACAAACACATGATAAATGTTGTTTCTTTCATATAAACTATTCCTTCAAACAGCTATAAGATGGATTAAAGAGTCTTGCCTCTGATTACATCACACACAAAACTTTTTGGTAATGAAGCATTCTGCACATTGCTTAACTGAATTTAGAATGTTGACAAACAGCTCTAAATATAGTTTTAAAAACTTGACAAATCCACAAATCGCTTTTCTTGGATTCTCATGATGCATTATTTTACTTAGCTTTTATGGGTAAAACTGTCTGTCTCTTGTTTAGACAACAGATTCTTCCTGTCTAGAGAATCTGGGAGGTACTTAATCAATGTGGCAGACAGAATAATGGGCCCCCAAAATATCTGTGTTATAATCAGTGGAACTTATGACTATGTCATAAGGTAAAACAAAAAAAAAATTACACACAGAGTCAATTAAGTTAACAGAGTTTAAAATAGGGAGATTACTCTAGATTATTTGAATGGGACCAATGTATTCATGTATGCCCTTAAAAGTAGAAGAAAGAGGCAGGTGGGTGTGTTAGTGTGATAATACAGATGTAGAAGCTGGCAAGATTTGAACCATGAAAGGAACTCCATGAGCTGTTGCTGGTTTTGAAGATAGAGGAAGGGGCCTTTAACTAAGACATGTAGAAGCCTCTAAAAACTAGATACAGCCCCCAGCTGAGGGCCAGTAAAAAATTAGGAATCTCAGTTCTGCAACCACTAAAAACTGAACTTTGCCAGCAATCTGAATGAGGAGAGAATCAGATTCTCCTTCCTATAGCCTCCAGAAGGAAACTCACCTTTGCTACCATTTTGACATTACCCCAGTAAGCCTGGTATTATCATTTTGACATATAGAACTGAAAGATAAGAAATTTGTATTATTTTAAGCTGCTAACTTTTTGATAGTTTGTTGTAGGAGCCACAGAAAACTAATACAATCAAAATAATAGAAAATGCATTTGAGATCTGGGAAAGCAAAAGCCTCAAAACTTTTACCGTGTCACTGCCATGTGTCATGGCAGCAGAATGTAAATATTTATCACTTAAGATCCTCATAAAAATTGAACTTGAAAAAAATATTGAGACTGAAAATAACACCATATTCACATTATGAGGGAACGTCCAGAATATATTTGGGATGATATATGAATTGTGAAAAAAGAATCCTGATTAATGTTCCCTTGGATGAGAAAAACTAAATCACTTATGACAAAGATAAGACAAAGATAAAATAATTCTTTAATGTACAGCAGAATTTGATCCCAACTCTAGACACAGGAGCTAAACATAGAAGAGGCAACTGCATCTTATTTCATGATAACTAACTTCTGAGGGACGGAAATGTCCCCTAATCCTATCATTTGATCTCTTTCTCTTTTAAAGAGGCCTGAGACATTTTGGTATGCATACAAAATTATTTTAATCGAGTCCAAAAAATAAAGCTTTGATGTTTTAGCCTTTAACAAATAAAGTTATTTACTTGTGTAAAAACGAAAATTCTAATATTGAAAAATTTTCATTGATATTACATGCAATGTAATCTAAGCATTTTAATTTTAATAAACCATATAATCCTCACTACACCTACATGAAGTGGACACTATTGGCCGCTTCCAAAACTCTGTATTGACAATTATGTTAGAAGTTTTTCATTTTTTATTTTACTCATATTACCATAATTATGCATAATATTTTTAGATAAAAATGCCCATGCATTTCACAAGTAAAACAGAAAGCAAAAGCATAGAAAAAATAAGAATTTTCTGAGAAAAATATCAAAGATTTCCAGTGTTTGGAATTAGGAGGGTTGATGGAGTGTAGGGGATGGGGGAAGAGCGAGTAGAGTCACAGAATTAAGTTTCTCTTCTGTATTCTAATACCAGAGAAACAAAATTTACTATAACCAAGTAACAGGTGATGTTCTAAATGAACTCCCCCTAACAGGAGGAGACTTGAAATATAATAGGAAGTAAAGTCAGTTTTATAAATTTTGATACATGTCATTTTATTCTTCCACTGCATAAGGATTTCCTGTGCGATTGAGCTGTTACTACTCTAACTCCTGTCTCATTTACATGAAGTCTTAATTTCTAAAGCTCTTTCATTGCTCTCTGGGGATGATTTCCATGTGGAGCACAATGATTAACATTTTATGCAGGTATCATCAAAATGACTGTCCTAGAATTTCATACAACTGAGATTGGGTTATTCATTTGAGTTTTAAACAACTTTTATGCTGCTATTATTTATTGCCTCAGGTGTGCTTCTAAAGGATATGGGGTCTGTGAAATTTGCGCAAGTTGTAATTTGAAAGTAAGTTGTCTAATTGCATTGTTTGTAAGAATCTTCTTGGTCATGTTTTGATATTTGCTTTGGTTTTATTTTTTCACAACTTAGAAAATATTTTTTATTTTCATATAATTAATTGACTATTTTTTTATCTCATGAGGATTTCTGAGAGACAAAATCAAAGGTCGTGATCTAAAAAAAGATATAAAAGTATTTTATGAAGGGAATTAGGAGCAGATGGCATAAGTCAGTCTAATAGTCATGAAAGAGTGTATAGAGAATGGGAAAAGAGGGTAATAAATTATGAAGCAAAATGATGATTCTGTGTATATACCTTTTGAGCATTGGGCATATTGGAAATTTATCAGAGGTTGTGTTTTACCTTTACTGATATCATATTTTTGGTAATATTTCAGAGTTGTTTTTTTTTTTTTTTTTTTTTTTGGAGTGAGGCAGTTACCGCTTAGTCTAGGAATTTGCAATTTTTTTGAGTTCACATAGGTTTTAAATAGTAGAACTAGAATTTAAACCCATGTCATTTTCATCTCAAACTTTATCTCCTGCACCATACTATCAAGGGATTGATGGGGCCAGGTAAGAGAATCCAGCTAAAATCTAATGTGGTATCCTATAATACAGGCGATCCTTGGAAGATGTAAAACCTCATAACTCAGAATATTGTAGTGGCTGATAGTAAAAACTCACTCTTCTTTATTCCTTTCTAGAGCCTTTAACTTGTTGTAATTCTTTGTAATTGAAACTCTACTGAAAGGTATCAATACGAGATAATACTCTGGGCTTTTGCAAGTTTTGTGTACCCAAATGATCCTATCTCATAGGGTGGATAGGATAAATATCAATAGAGTATTGGTATTTCCTTGGAGTGGGATGCAGTGTTCCTTACGTGAAACAAGGGAACATGGTTCTCCTATGGGAAGTCACAGTCCAAATTCAAGAGACAGAGTCTGTGCACTGACAAGATGAAGATATTCAGTATTAATATCTAAACTAGGATTTGTACAGGAAGCCCAGAAACGGAAAAAGGAAAAGCATATCTGGAACATCTGAGAAAGGCCTTGCACTGTCTGGACTTTTAGAGACACGTATCAGACTAGTGTGAATCTCAACTCAGCCCCTGGTTAACTAACTGGCCCTGTGTCTCAGGAACTCATTTCCCTCATCCAGGGACAATAACAGTACCTGCTTCACTGGGTTGTTGTAGGGAACGGATGAGTAATTATAAAGCATTACCTACTTCATACCATATAATATATGTTAATTAAATTTTGCCATTCCCTGCTAAGCACTCTGTGTCCCACAAGTGAAAATGGGAAAAGACACAAATACTGTGTGTAAATCTAAATGTTGATTTTTAGACTAGGGATTCAGGAGCCTAGTATCTTGAGTTTCACTGTGTAGTTCTGCCAAATATAGTCACCACAATGTATCAGTAAGTTGACTTTCACATGAAAGCCATTATTATAAGCTTTTCTGGTTCAGTTCCTGCTGACATCTATAGCATAAGTGACACTATCATACGAGATGAAGACATTTTAAAACAGGAATGTGAATACAGTGGTAAAGTGCTTGCACTTCATATTTGTTTGGTGTAAATACATGCAGCTTTGGGGTTATGTCTCACAATAATCACACTGATTTGATAAAATCTTTGTCAAAATCAAGGGCATCTGATGTCGTCATTAATCTGTAAAGCCTTAGTGCAGATATTTGGACATTTTCTGTAGGCATTGGAGGTGGCAAAATTAACATGTGGACCACCACCACCTCCTTAGTAGAACCCAAGCATTAACTTCGGTTCTAAAGTCAATAGCAGCTGATGACTACTTGAATCAGCTGTGGTTGAAAGGAAAAAGAGGCACTATTTTTGCTCTGGCAGCCTGGAGTGAAGAACGTGGCCCTCCATGTTTGATGATTGTTCCAGTGACTGAGTGTGGCCATAAGTAATGACACAGGGCTGCCTCCTTCCTGGCTTCAGAGCTGAAAGCATCCCTATTAAATTGGAGAACAGTGCTGTGCTTTCATTACAATGAGGGTTGCTCTTGCCAAAAGGGAATTTTCCTTAATTAATGAGAAAGTACTCCTTTTAAGTGCTACACGATGAGGTCATTGCAATGCAACTTTCTCAGCAAAGAACAGTCCGCCTCGCCTCTGGATACTGGACTTTGTAGCTCAGACGGAGAGGCAGTTTAGTGTAATTGTGAAGACAATGGGCTTTGGAGTCAGAACAACCTGTTAGCAAATATTGGCTGCCAGCTAATTTTTTCAATAATCTTGAGCATGTTATTTCATTTCTCTAAGTCTTGGTTTCTATCCCTGCAAACATGGACATATGAATACCTATCTCATAAAATTATCATTAGGATTAAACAAAGTGAGAATGGTAAAGGACTTAGCACAATGTTTGGGACATATTTGTTACTTACTAAGTGGTGGCTATTTTATCCTAAAAATTTTATTGTTAGTCTTTTTTGGATTCAATAGTTGGAAATTATATATTCTCATGAAATACACACCCAAGAGAAAAATGATAAAATCTTCTTCATTATTCATCATGAGTTAATACCAAGCATGTACTACTATCTTCTGCCTAGACTGCTAAATTGGAGCTTCATAAACGCTATAGCTTAAACAGTGATGACAAATTAGTTCTTTCTCATGGAATGTTGAGGCAACACCTAGACTTATTGAAACCAAGGGCCGTGATTGATAATGATACCAGTCATGGAGAAAAGAATGGAATTTGAAGGAACACACATCACCAACCCTCATTCCCTGAGTAAGATAAACAAACAGGCTTCCATATTGGAATGAAAGCAGCTGAAAACTGGATCTGTTTAATATTGTGTTTATGCAGCGAATCTCTCTGATAATTGTGGAGTCACCAGTTTTGGGTCCTGCCCTTTTGATTTGGAGAAAATTATTTTGGATGATTCCTGTGTGTGATCCAAGCCAAGCTTGTGATTTTCAGTTTGAGAAAACGTTTTTAAAAATTATTCAACCAAAATTTCTTAATCACTTTTTTAACTTGCCTTGAGTAATCCACTTTTTATTTAACAAAAACCTGAGAAAATGATGGTAATTTTATACTTGTTGCTGCAGCATCTCAATAGCAAGCCAGCTTGGAGGAGAAAGATTTGCAAAGTTTGTAAAGTTAGCTTGTTAACACTTGATTTTCAAATTAATTGTTTTCTCATATCAGAATGCCAGAGTTCCGTAAGTGTTAGGTAGGTTCAATGGATAAAAGCATAGAACTGATACATACTTACTGGATTTTTCTAGTGAGAGATTAATTAATCGTTATAAGACAGATCAATTTCACATTTAAAAGAGAAACCTGTATTGGTGGTTAAGATACATAGATGGCCTGTAATCCCATTCCACAGATATTCGCTCTTGATGTTGTTGGGGCTCAGGAAACGATGCCCCAAAGTTGAGTGCTTTGGCATGGTGCATACTTTGGGCAGTACTTAAACAGGTTAGAACGCCTCAGAGCAGCCTCAGAAACAGTCTTTCTGACCTTCTCCTCACTTTCTATCTCCTGACCCTCCTTTTCCCCCAAAGCAAGTGACAAATCCTAGATAGGTCACTCTTTCCCTTCTCACTTCTTTCTTGAAGACCCTCATTCCAGAGGGTCCTGACCCATACCCCGGAGGGAAGAAATGCTGTGCAGAGAGGCCAAGAAGACTGAACAGACAGGCCTTTCTGGGTTTCTTCCCCTCAGTCTGTTACCATTAGATCATGCCCTCTGTTCAATCACATTTCTGTACAGCTATCCATTCTTCATTGAATGTAAGCATAAAAATACTTTTCCCTGGGTCTTTGGGTCATTGTTTCTGAAGGCTCCCATGTCAAGTAAAACTTTGATTAAACAAATGTGTTATGCGTTTCTCCTGTTAACCTATCTTTTGCTATAGGAGTGGTCAGTGTGACCCTTAGGGTGAGTATGGAAAGATATTACACCTTTCTGCCTCTACAAAGTAAATATATACCATACAGAAAAATAGCAAAACAGAAGTGAAGGCCTGTCTTCTCACTTAGTTCTTTACTTCAATATCAAACATGTTTTATCAGGTTTTTTTGTGTGTGTGTTTCAGGAAAAAAAATGCAGAGGAATACATGTTTATTTGTTTCTTAGCTATTAAAATATTAATACTATTTATACTCTTCTGTACTTTATTATACAATCTTTTATTATAAATATACAAGGATTTTCACAGAAAACAATTGTAGAAAATGCAGAAATGAGCCAGAACAAGGAACTCCTTTTATCTTTCATGGGGCACATTTTTATTTTTCTCTGCTTCTATCTGCTCCAGTTTTCTGCCTTTTGCTGTTGACCCACTTCCTCTTCTTAAGTATATAGTATGGCAGAAAATAGTTCCACAAGTCACAGCTACTAAGATCAATACCCAAGCCTGTTCAAATTCATGATAGAAGACAGGTGGACCACTTTTGCACCAATGCTGGCTTGGTCCTTCTGTGATTCCTCACTATTTGAAGTTTAATCAGCTGCCCATCTCAGAGGTGATGGGCTTGGGGAACAGGGGTTACCTGATTAAGAGACAAATTTTTTAAAGAATGGGTATAGGCAGACTCCTCCTCTAACAAATATACTTCTCTGTGATAGTATTAATAGCTTTCCTTCTTGCTACTATGACAATCCTTGTCACAGACAATCCCTGTCTGTGAACATGGCCATTTCTTCCATGTATGATTACTTCTAAATAGGCTTTCTGTTGTTAGAGTGTCTTTGCTTTTTGGTTGCTTGTTGTACTCTTGTATTTGTAAAACTATTAATTTTCCCTGAACATTCATCCTCAGGGTTCATTCTGTCCTGTAATCTTAAGAACTCTTTATTTCCTCTTTCTATACATACCACTACACCCCCACTACACATGCATGCGCACACACACACACATGCACACAAATGTATGTGCATACACAGGCATTACCATCTTGCTTCCCAGAGCAAAAGAATAATAAATAAACTGAAAATTCAAGTAAAGCTTCAAGAAGTTATAATGTGTCATTGACAAAAGTGTGTGTGTGAGATCTAATTTTTTAAAAGAAATTCTCTTATTGCTCAGTTTTTCCAATGTCTGGGTTCTGGACTTCTTTTACCTTCGGATATTAGTTTCTGCTGAGTAAGGTTGAAAAGAATAATAAAGCTGTGATTCAGAAAAGTTACGTTAATTATGTAACAACAAAAAATCTATAAAAAAGAAAAGTGATTGATGATGGCATCAGGACCTTGTTGTAGCAGACGTCCTTGAAGAATGAACCTGACCCCTGGATACTGAGTCTCTTGGACAGTGACAGCCATGACATACAGCTCGTGACTTGATTGGTTGTATCTCTAGAAACCACAGTATTAAAGAAAGGATATGAGCCATGACATAGCAATAAGTCACTAAAGCCTGAGGCCGAATCTTCAATATGTAAATCTATAAACTCTTTAATATATCTAGACAGTAAAACTAGAATTATACACAAGGCAATCATTTGGAGTGACCATTTTCGGACAGCTGAAGGACACTGAAGTTTATTTGAATTTGAAGCATATGCCTTGCAATGAGTTTGGTGGATTGGAATTGTCAGTAATTCTCTGTGTAATAGATTGTACAAATGGTTTTCCTAAGGGTTTCAGACACAGAAGGTTTTCTATGTATTTCTCTTAACTAGACAACTTTCCAAATACTTATATGAAGATGCTATGAGGTACCCAACTTGGTCAAATGGCTGTGACTTAAACTCCAGGATGGATGAGACATAGGAGAATAGGGCAATTATCTAGGGCAATTATCCATGATCTCTCCTGCTTTCTGGAACTTTCATGCAGCTTCAGAAGAAATCTGGGACACAGATAAAAACAATTTATTTCCAAATTAAAATGGACCACTGACCAGCCCTGAAGTACAATGCAAATTAGAAAATCGGGGAAGTGATTTTTATTGGGTAACTTTGTAAATTTGCATATACTCTTCCATATCTTACTTTTTCTTTTCTTTTCCTTTTTTTTTTTTTTTTGAGACAGGGTCTCACTCTGTTACCCAGGCTAGAGTACAGTGGGATGATCATAGCTCAGTGCAGCTTCAAACTCTTTGGCACAAGTGATCCACCTGACTCAGCTTTCTGAGTAGCTGGATCACACCTGGCTAATTTTTTTTATCTTTTGTAGAAATGGAGTCTGACTATGTTGCCCAGGCTGGTCTCGAACTCCTGGCTTCAAGCAATCATACCACCTAGGCCTCCCAAAGTGCTGGGATTATAGGCATGAGCCATGGTGCCTGGCCCTGACTTTTAGATAGTTTAAAAAATCAGAATCAAGTGTAAATATTTCCAAATTTATATGTTGCTATTTCTAAATTTTATTTGGGACACCATTCATTTATTCTGCTGGCAGTTAAGGATAACTTTTGGCTTCTTTGACTCTTTTTCTTTTCTTATTTAATATTAAAAAAAATAACTTCTACTATGTACTTGGGATAAAAAGATTAGGAAGACACTACTCTTAATTTTAAAAAGCAAACTTGTTCCTAGGATAGACTGATGCTTACATGCACATATGTTCAAGTTTGAAAATGCTAGTAGTATTCACCAGCTCATACACAGTGTGATATTAAATGATATTGACAAAGAAGTGAGCATAGACACTGACCAACAGTGGTGAAGATGCTGGTCCTAGAGCTGGAGAAGGACCTGGATACCCCCAATTATGCCAGGAATTGACCTTCTGCTTGCTAGATTATTGACAAGGAACAGAAAGTCTCATGGATGGGCCAGAATAATCTGAGTGACAGAGCATTCACAAAGTTTAAGGTATTGGCTATTTACCAAGCAATATGTAAGTAATTCAGTATTTTAATAAAGAATAAGACCATGCCAGTTTATCCAGGTTCTATGTGTTCCATAAATTGGTGCTGTTTGAATTAGGGTTCTCTAGGAGAGAGAGAGAGAGAGAGAGAGAGAGAGGAGGGGGGGGAGGGTGTGTGTGTGTGTCTATGTTTACCTCTGTATGTTTAGATGAGAAACGGTTTGACATGGAAAATAAACAGCAAAAATAAAAGCATAGCAGCCATCACCAGGGCTCTCTCACATAGAGCGTGCAAAAGACTGTCCAGATAGGAGGTCAAAGGAGTGTCATGCAGTTCTGTTAGCAAGGGCCAAGTATGACAGAGATTTGGGGATCAATCCCTAGATACAAGAGATTGATTTATAATGTCATGATTAGATTTATATTTTAGAAATATTAATATAACTCTGATAGAAATATAAAAGGTAAATTGGTATCAAGTGACTTTTTAAAATTACAAAGTAATATATGTATTTTTTTAGTTAATAGGATTCAAGGAAAATTACTAGAGCAGGAAACCAGGTACCTAGTACTTCTTTTCTATAATAAAGGGCAAAGAGGTTTGTTTATAACTTTAATCATTCTCTTGTCAATTGTCCCCATGTCCTTCATTCAAGAAAACCACAAACTTGAATCAATCCATTTCTCCTTTTCCATTCCTTTTCCATTTCTACACCAGGCCTCATAAACACTGTTGAATAAAATAGCTACATATTTTAGTATCAGTGCATATTTATGGTTTCTTTATTAGTCAACTATTCCTACAATAATCCTGCTTAACAAACCACATTAAAATAACAATTGCTTAGTAATTATTCATTTTTAATGTTCATAGCTTTGCAAGCTGATGGAGATTTGGCTGATCTAGGTGAGGACTCAGCTGGTTGGCTATAGGCTAGCTGGCTCTGCCTCTGGCAGCAGGATAGCTAAGTCTGGCTTCGGGCTCTGAGTTGGATTCAGAATTGCTCTGCAAGGCTCACCCTCTTTGGACCAGTGCTATGTAAGTCTGTTCTTCTCACAGGGAAGGGCAGCAGCTCCTTAGCCAAGACAATGTGGATCTGGGCCTCTGCTTGCTTCACATTCCCCGACTTTTTATTAGCCAAATCAAAAATGACATCACCAACCAGGTCCAATATTAATGGGGCCAGGTAGTATCCACCACCCATCATGGGAGGGTACTGCCATGTTACCTGCCCAAGGATGTAAGAGTGTAACCTTGTTAAAACAGAGTGAAAAATTGGGAAATACAATGCAATCTATCACAATGCCAATTCTTAATTGGGATGCCAACACTGTCAGAAATTGTTATGCTTTCCTATGTGTTTCTTTCCCATTCTCCACAGCTACTATTTCAAGCTTCTGTACTCTCCTAACACCTCTTACCACAAACTATTTTCTATATCTGTATCAGCAGTTGACCTTCCTCTCATTTTCCAGAAAAAAAAAATTAATTCAATTTCCTGCCTCCAATCCTAAAATTAATCTAAATCCCCACCATCAAATCTAAATCCTTTCTGCTTTTTTATCTGACACAACAAGTAGGAAGACATCAGCTCTCCACCAGGACTTTGGAGCCCTGTAACTTGCTTCCTTTGAAATACGGCTTGGTCTTCCCTTCCTTATTGTATTCCCAATTTATCCTTTTTACTAGTTCTTTCTAACCAGTGCCACATACCAAGAGCACTCTCCTTATGTTATACTCAAAACAAACTTATTAAACATATTTTAAAGATGAGGTGATCAAGTCACAGAAATGTTAAAGAACTTGTTTATTAGTGCTAAAATTTAGGAATGACAACATCAGTATGTAAGTGCAAAGTGCTCCCACCAAACTCTCACTAGTGGATTTTATCTCTCAAATTCCTTCCCACACCACCCTTGTTATAAGCCACAAAAATAAAGAGATTTGTTCTGAAATAAAACTCCTGAATTATTCAGGGTAATATATAATAAAAAAAAATAATGTAAAGGGTTCATCCTAGTAGGTACAAAAAATAGCATAACATTTGACAATTGAAAGTTGGAGAGAAGAAATACATTGTCTAATCAAGTCAATAGAATTTAGATTAAAAACTGAACATATGACATGGGGATTTAGTTTATTATAAATGTGGTGTTAAATTTATCAGAGAATAAAGTTATATTTAATACATGTTATTGGAATCTTAGGCTGATATTTTTTAAAAGTATATATGTGTGTTTGTAAAAACATACATGTACATAAAGAATTTTAATATATAACTGAAAGTATATACTAAAATAAATTAAGAATAATTTCAATTTAAATGCAGTTAAAAATAAAAAAAAATAAATAAAATTGGTGATTATCTTTTTAAGCTTGGTATATGGGAGCATTTTCTAAACCTGATATCAAAATCAAAAACCTTAAGAACTATAAATTTAACCACAAAAAATAATGTGGCAGTTTATATTTAAGGTAACATTTTTTCATTTAAAATCCACATAAATATTGCCTGAAAATTAGAAATATATTTATTGTTAATAATGATATTTGAGATTGGAAAGAGGAATAGAAATTACAGGGTCAAAACCAAGGAAGGCACTGAAAAAGAATATTACATTGAAGCTGGTGCTTTGCTGATCTCTATAACTTAAAAATCTTATGTCTTATTAAAGCATTTTAAATGACAAAACTTTGAGCAATATAGCAAAAAGAACTTGATCTGAGTTCCCTCATAAAGTTGGAAACCTTGAGAGCTAAAATCTCAGTAAAAAGGTGTTCTGGAGTAGCAGACATAGACAACATGAAAATGTATATGCTTAACATGAGTTCAGATATAGAAGTCTCTTGTGATAATTCTAGCCATCCACTTACTTTTCCACAGTGTGTCCAAATGCTATCTATATACAGAAGTGCCTGGGGGAGTCCAAGTTAAGGAAGTTCCAGGTTGATATCTGCACAAAGCAAGAGGAAATTCTTTCCATACATGTACAGACAACCCACTTTACGGAGTTCATGCTACAAGGAAAAAGTCTAGTTGAACATGAGGTCACAGTACAGAGTAACAATGTAAGAGAAAATGACAAGCAACAGAACTATAGCTCCAAAGAGTTAAGATATGGAATTATTTATATATATGAATATATTTTTAATTAAACTTCATTTTTAGACAGGTTTATGTTTATAGAAAAAATTGTAAAAATAGTAGAGTTTCAATATATCCTGCATCTACCCAGTTTTCCCTACTACTGTCACCTTAAATTAGTATTGGTACATTTGTTACAATTCACAAACTTATGTTCATACATTTTTGTTTACTAAAGTCCTTAGTTTTGAAAGCTAATATTTCCTTAGTTTGTAACCAATGTCCCTTTCCTTTTCCAGGATCTTATCCAGGATATTCCACATTACATTTAATAGTTATATCTCCTTAGGTTCCTCTTGGCTGTGATACTTTCTCAGACTTTCCTTATTTTTGATGACCTTATTGGTTTTAAGGAGTCCTGGTGATGTATTTTGTAGAATGTCCCTTAACTGGGATTTATCTGTTATTTTTGTCATGATAAAATTCATAAAAGTGCCACAGCAGTGAAATGCCACTTTTCCTTACATAATTTAAAGGGTAGATGCTGTCAACATGACATAACTCTTGCTGTTAATTTTGATTACTTGACTTAGGTAGCATTTGCGATGTTTCTTCAATGTAAAGTTACTCTTATTCTCACATTTCTATACTGTGCTTTGGAAGTATGTCGCTAAGCACAGCCTATGCTTAAGGGGCCAGGAATTGTGCTCTACCTCCTTAAGGGAAAAAGTGAGTGATTTCTATTTTTTCTACACAAGAGATTTGTATCTTCTTTTTCATTTATTAATTTATTTAATTATTTAATAATACATCTCCAATACCAAGGAGACATGGATTTTAAAGGCATATACTCATACTCCATCTATAATAGCATAGTATACCATACTACCTTATTTATATTGGTATTCAAATTGTTCTAGCTTTGGACATTGTGAGCTCTTTCAGTTGGTTCCTTTGCCATTTTGAAATGTAGATTTTTGGTTCTTTGTGAGGAAACATTCTTATTTTTGTGGGCTATAAGATGCTCTAGATTCATGCTTATGTATTTCTTGCCCTGGTCATAGAATCAACCATTTCTCCAAGGGCCTCTGGTTCTTTTTATTAGAGAACGTTATTAGAAACCAAGATTTGTTGCTAGATGTGCTCATTGCTACTGGGGTGCCATTGTATCTGAGTCTTCTCAGGTAACAGAGCAAATAAATAGATATGTATACATACTAACTCATACACCTATTCTTGAATATTTCTATATATAACTATCTGTATCTATATTAAGCAAAATATGAGTTCATACTTATGATGTCTCTAACTCTAATACATTTAATACGTTACCACTTAGATCATTTTAGCCTCCTCCATTGCCTATCTTTAAATTCCTACTCCAACAGTGAGAAACTTGGCTCCCACCATCCACCATCCATTTACTTAATTGATTAATTCTAATATTCATGCATAGCAGTATCAGAATTGTCACCCATAGGCCCATGGGAAACAACTTATCAACTAGAGTATAGTGCTTATGAGCAATTGTTCTATTTGTTTACCTATCAAGATGATAACTTCATACATTTGTAATACAGTTAAAAATTGTCACAATTTGCCTTCAATGTTGGAATTTCCCTAAACTCCTAAATCAATTTTTAAAAACTTATTGCTCCTTAAGGATCACTCTTTGTGCTGTGAGGTTCTGTGGATGTTGACAAACTCATAATGTCATGTATTAACACTTTGTTAAATTTATACCTGATTGTTTTGGTAATGGCCTTTTGTTTTATATTTCAAATTTCAGTTGCTCATGGCTGATATATAAGAAATCAATTGACCTTTTACAATTAATATTGTGTCCTACAACATCACTATAATTGCTTATTAGCTGCGATTGATTTTTGTTCATTCTTTGGGGTTTTCTATACTATATAGACAATCATATCATCAGTGAACAAAAATAGTTTTATTTCTTCCTTCCCATAGTGTATAACTTTTATTTCCTTCTATTATGTAATTTACTATCTATGATTTCCAGTATGATGTTGAATATTTGAGAGATAAGAGGAGATATCCTTGCATTGCTCCTAATTTTGAGGGGAAATTGTCCAGTGTCTCACTATTAAGTATGATAACTGTAGGCATTTTGGAGATGTTTGTTATCATGTTGAGGAAGTTCTTGTCTTTTATTATTACTAGTCTGCTAAGTTTTTTTTATCATAAACATGGCAATATATTGGTGTCAGAATAAATTCTTGCTTCAAGCAACTTCAATAAATCCTTTTTTAAATCTCAATTCTACATCTCTAGGAGATTTAGCAATAAGTATCAACAAAAATAGCATGTCTGCTAATCTATAAGAATTTAAATTATATGATAAGAGAGAACAGGAAACAAAAACATTTTTCTGCCCAATAATATATATAAAAAAAGGTTAAAGATGGACATCCCAGAAAGTATGCATTCAAATGAAAACTTTATGTTGATGTATATACTTTCTTTAAAGATAATACTAAAGATTTATAAATTTTTAGTTTATAAAAAGTCTATATTAACTATTCTCATTTGAACAAATGAGTAAAAATAGATTATTTTAACCATACCATATATCTCTGTGACATATTTTTAGTACATATTCTTTGGGATTGGAAAAATATAATTACTCCATATTTCCTGTATTTCTCTCTACTAATTCCTCAGTCACTTCTGATTTAAGGTTATGCTTATTTTTTTTTCACTTTTTAAGTTTATTGGCTTTGCTAACTTGTCTTTTTATCCAGCAGTGATCATAGTGCAGACCAAACATTAGACTTCTATTTTTAAACTTACTAACTTGCCTTTATTGAAATAACTGGTATTTTAATGACATAGTATCACATATAAAGGACAAATATATGACTCTGAGTTCTAATCTCAGTTCTGTCTTTCACTACTTGCATGACGACGTAAGTCCAAAAATCTTATTTTTTGAGCTTTAGTCTCCTCCAGTGTAATACAGGAACAAAAAATGTCTCCCTGGCCAGGCTGTTATAATTGTCTTTACCAAAGACAATGCTGTGTATAAACAGTATGCCTCAGAGTTGAGTGTCAATACTCACTCTGATTATTAGCACCGTATGCATTCCTTGCTTTCCATTTGACCAACTCTTCCTTCTAAATGTAGCTCAAACATCATCCACAAAGTCCTTCTGATCTGGTCCTTGCTAAGACCTCCTCTCATTCCATAGTTCATTCCACTCCAGCGACACTGGCTTCTTTGCTGCCTGTGTGTAAGTCAGACCTGCTCCTGTTATCCATATGTACTGACCAGGTATTGCACGGGTAACTTGCTTCCTCTAAAACTTTGTTCAAATGTCACCTCCAAAGTTCTGTTTATAATCACAATTTATAATTGCAAACTGCTCCCTCCCTCTTTGTAGCATAGGTAACATAATCACTTGTTCTCTAAATAAAGAATTGAGTGAATGTCTACAAGGCCTGATTTTTACTGCCTGTTACTTCTAATCAGTGAAATTGACCTTCCTGGGAAAAGAAAGTAATAAATATATAAGATGTGAAGCTTAATCTATTAGTTAAATATGAAAATTAATTACCCTAAAGGACCAAAAAATTCATTACCTAACTAGTAATTTTGTTTAGGGTGACCTCAGAGCATAGGAAAACCTCTGAATGACCAAACATAGACTTGCCCTGTCAAAGTTCATGATGTAATTAATTAGCCCTGAACTTTGGTCCGTGGAGCAAGTTATCCTAGGGACAGTGGTACAATCCTATTCTGTAGTTCATATTGACAATAGGGTTTATGACCTTGATGTTGGATCAGGACATCCCCGTTGTGTAACAACTATTAAATGTGTGTTGTTACAAATAAAGTTATGTGAGATCCGAGTTTAGACTGAAACAGGTGGTTTCAATTTATACCATATTTCTCAACATGCAAAAGGACAGAGAAATAAGGCCCACTTTACGAAACCACTATAAATTGAATAGATGGAATCACTTAAGTTTAGCAAATAAATATAAAGCCTTGCCTAAGAATAGAGCTCATTAAGGTGACCAAACCAGGTAATTGCTCGTAAGTTAAACCGTGATCCCTATAGCTTGAACTACAGCTCAACATCTTAACAATCATCTTTTCACTCAATTTTCTGCTATGTGTTGTCCCAATCATATTTGCCATAACTTCCTAAGACTGATTGAATGAAAAGTTATAGTCTTGGGGTCAGCAAACTATGGCCCACAGGCCAAATCTAGACAACCACCTCTTTTTGAATACTCTGTGAGCTAAGAATTTTATATATTTATTTTTTTAGATTTAAAGTGGTTGGGAAAAAAAACAAAATGTTTTATGATGAGTGAAGGTTATACAAAATTCAAATTGAGTGCCAATGTAAAGTTTTATTAGACTACAACCCTGCCTATTTGTTTATATATTAGCTGGCTACGTTTGCAGCACAAGGACAGAGTTGAATAGTTGCAAAAGAGATGGTATGGTTAGAAAAGCCTAAAATATTTACTATCTGACTCTTGAGAGAGATGTTTACTGACCCTTATTTTAGGCTATACACAATTATGAAAAGCCCAGATGTTGTAGGTCCATACAGACTGCTATAACCAACTGCAGATGCCATGAACTTATGTAGTAATGAACCACTTTGGCCCCTAACTTCATCAGAAATATTATTCATTATTGTACCTTTGCTAGCTTACTTTAACATTAGCAATTTGAACACTGATTCCAGTACTATACCAACTGACAGATATAAAATTAGTACTATTATTCCTTCTATTTATATCAACTGTAGCTGCTGATTGCATCCTATAATCTTAATAAGCCTTAAATTCAATATACGTTTTTATGGAGGTTTTATGAGCAGTAGCACACACAATTTCTTATAAGATTACACTAGTGCAATGGTCTGAATGTTTGTGTCCCTCCAAAATTCATGTTGAAACTTAATCCCCATTGTGGTGGTATTAAGGAGTGGAGCCTTTTGGGAAGTGATTAAGTCATTAAGTCGCCACCATTGTGAATGGGATTAACGCCTTTATAAAAGAAGCTTCAGAGAGCTGTATGGGCCTTCCTTCCCTTCCTCCATGTGCAGACACAGTGTCCGTCCCCTCCAGAAGACACAGCAACCAAATACCTTCTTGGAAGCAGAGAGCAAGCCCTTACCAGACACCAAATCTGCCAGCACCTTGATCTTGGACTTCTCAGGCTTCAGAACTATGAGAAATAAATCTCTGTCATTTTAAAATTACCCAGTCTAACATTTTTAAATTACCCATCAGGAACAGACTAAGACAGCTAGCAATCATTTCATTATTCACTATACTAATGAATGGGTGGTCATTCACACGTTCTGCACTCGTAATCATGACTCATGTCATCCTATCTTAAAAGATTTATTTCAACTCTGGCAGAAATGAATTTCTGATCCCCTTGGCTTATGCTTTTTTACAATAATGCAGGTCCTTTCTACTAATAACAGACTGCATAATTTACTTCTTTATTATATTTATTATATGTAGTCTGCTTCCCCAGCCACTAGAATGTAACCTGTGTGAGGGTGAGAAGTTTTATTTAGTAGGTTTTTTTTTTTTTCCTTTTATGTTCACTGAAATACCTCCGCTGCTTAAAATAATACCTAACACATGTCAGGCACTGACTATATATTATTCGATAAATCTGTTTTCTGAAACTTTTTTATAATTTCTGATAAGATGTAGTGAGACCCTCTTTTATTCTTAGAACATGCGTATTATGCTGTGTGATAAATATGTCCTTATATGTTGACTCTCCCAGTATATCATGCAGTTTTTGAAAATAAGGCTTCTTTTCATTAATCTTTGTTTTCAAAAAAATGTTTGCTAGTAGAAAGAATAAATGTTTGCTAAGAGAAAGAATAAAGAAGTACTGCTGAATTAATTGGCTTCTAAATTTAAGATCAGAATTAATTTTTTGTGTTCTGTGGCTCCTTGAATAATAAAATGAAAGCCTTAATCAATTGCAAATATCGTTCATAAAAAAAAAAAATCTTCCAAATGAGTCTCTGTATTGACCCTTATGAAATTCTAGGTTGGTGTTAGGTCTGGAGCAGAGAGAGAGAGAGAGACATGAAGCCTCATTCGTAGCAAAATGCTGTTTATTTTGAGCATCTTGGTACAGATGGGTAGAGGCTGAAAAAGGCAGCCATGAGAGAAAAGGGGAGAGCCTTGGGTTTTATAGAGGGTTTTTCTGGGAGGAGTAAACAAATTTTTTCAAACAAGGGTGGGGAGGGGAATAAGGACAGCAAGTTCCCCTCTTACATTCCATTCCTTTATCTCCCTAGGGAACAATAGGAGGGATAAGCATTGTCCTTATCAGTAGGGATGAGGAAAGTAAGTTCCCCTTTTGCATTTCATTCCCTTATCTCCCTAGGGGTCTGGCAAAGGCTACCCCTAAGAAGGAGAGAGGGTGGGTTTTATAAGAGGTTTAGATAGAAGTTTGGGGAGGGTAAATTCTTTAAGCCTAATAGTTGGCTCATGGCATTTTGAGATAGAAAGTTAATTTTACTTAATAAATATTTTGGAACATGTGCTCTGCACAAGGACACAATGAGGATCAGAGCTAGGAAAGGCCCCACACTCTGCTTGCCAGGCTAAAGTCTAAACAGTTGGTAAATGGAGGAGGGTTATTTTCCAGTGAGGAATTTATTTCCAGGAAGTAAGTTAAATCCTGGGAAACTGGAAAATATTTTAAAATGTACCTGAAAATTTTAGCTTGATAAATTAATACTGGCATTTTTCTCCTCTAAAATGTCAGTAATATCATTTAAAGCTACGTTACTGTTTCAGTGCAAAAGCCCTCTACCCTCTCCCTGGCAGCTACATTTTCAGAGTGAGAAGGTGGTAGGAGAATCTTAATTTTTATTATAATTGGAATATGTATGCTTCCTTGTACTCTTTGAAACAAAGGAGAGAAATTACTCGGAAAGTCAGCATTTTCCAGGGAACAGAAAACATATTGAATACATTAGGTAAATAAAAATCTCTGAGACCACCAGAGTCTCTATTGGTGCTATTTTTGCACAACCCACATTACAGTCACTTAATTGTCCTTGATGTTCGATATTTTCACGGTTAACTCTGCACAGGTAATCATAAGGTAGAATGGAGAGCCATTTAATGATTTGCTGTTAGATCATATCACAAACCAAAGGATCGTATCACAGACTAAGCAAACAATGCCTGTAGAAAATTTTAAACAAACAAACAAACAAAATTTTCCCGAGTTCATCTATTAAAGACTGCATGTTGCAGGATTTCTACTTTAACCACAGAAACCGGGCCAGTGCATATCGTTGACTTAGCTCCCCGGGTTATAGCAAAATACTACAGACTGAGTTGCTTAACCTACAGATGTTTCTCACAGGCCTGGAGGCTGGGAAATGTAAGATCAAGTTTAGTTCTTGATGAGGACCCTCTTTCTGGCTTGCGGATATCCACGTTTCCTCTGTGTGCTAACATGGCCTTGCCTAGGCCTGTGCTCCTGGAATCCCTTTCTGTTCCTTTTTGCCTAAGGGCACTAATCTTATAGTAAAGTTCCCACCCTCATAACCTTATCTAAATCTAATTACCCTCCCAAAGGCCCTATCTCCAGATATCATCCCATTGGAGTTAGGGCTTCAACATATGAATTGAGGGTGGGGAACCAACATTCAGTTCTTGAGAGTTATGTAAGCTGTGCACTACACAAGCCTTCTAGGGTTTAGGAGTCAGCAAAGTATAGCCTGCTGTATATTTTTGTAAATAAAGTTTTACCAGAACACAGACACACTCATTTGTTAATGTCCTATCTATGGTTGCTATTACATTTCCATGACAGAGGTGAGTACTGTGACACAGACCATATGGTCTACACAGTCTAAAATTCACTATCTGGTCCTTTAGAGAAAAGTTTGGCAACCCCTGGTCTAGACTGCATAATCATTTGAGGCAGTTCTAGTAGGATATGTGTGATCATGCTGCTCTAGATAAATGCTTCTCAAAATTGAGCATGCATAAGGATCATCTAGAGTACTGATTAAAACACACATTTCTGGACCCCATCCCCAGATAGTATGATTTAGTAAGTCTTGGGTAAGTCCCAGGGATTTGCATTTCTAACAAGTGTGTCCAGGTAATACTGATCCTGATGGAAGTTCAAAGTCCACACTTGGAGTAATACTGTTTTAGAAAATCATTCTGTCAATGAAACTGATATTCTTCCATGTTTGCTCAATTGTAAAAATTATTGGTTTACAAAGTACTAAAATGTGTTGAGAGATTGGAATGCTTAAGATAGATATCTTAAAAATATAACAGTTTCAATTGATTATGTTTCATATCAGCAAGGCAGTGTTTTACCTATGTTTATCTAATTTAATTCCCACAATTTTTATTTATCACATTTCAATAAGGTAAATATTATGATTTACATTTTATGTGAATAAACTGGGGCTTAGAGAATTGAAGAAATTTGCTCAAAACCACACACCAGGAAGCAGAGAAAATTGGATTCAAAAAAAGTCTTCTCACTCCAATTTCCATACTCTTACCCTTCTTCTATATTAAAAATCTAAACTATAATGCTTAGACCTCTGACAAATTTGGCTACAGAAACAAGCATTTCTGGCAGTTTCAATCTTGAAACTAATGGAGCAAGTGGAAAGCAAATATTACATCCAAAGAACTTTTATTTTATTTTTCCTAAACCACATAGTTAATTTTTTACTTTTTATGAGGGTTACTTTTTTTTTTTTTTTTTTGGAGAGGGGCATGTGGGAAACCAAAGATCGATAAAAGTATCCAAACTAGTTTAAAATAAATTATACAATCAAATTATTTTTGCTGCATCATCAGTGCCACACTGAAAGTCTGTTTGTATAAGTTTACTGAAAAACTTTATCTTCAGTCTTCTTCTTTTCAGCATATTTATCAATCAATCCAACGAACACATATGCACGTGTGCACACACCTTGAGTACTTAGCTATTTGGTAGACATTCTTTTAAGCACTTATCAAACATTATTTAATTTGGTAGCTATATTAACACTGTAAGACAGGTGACAGGTTTAATACCCCTTTCATTTTTATAAATGAAGGAATTGATGAGGTACAGATAGGACATGTATTTTGCTCAAGGCCATGCTACAAGCAAATGTAAGTACCGGGGTTTTAATCTAAAAGCCCGTTCTTTTGACCCCAGCTCCTATGATGCTGGCAGATGCCAATAAGTTGGGAGAGACAGTTAAAATACCAAATATCAGGCAGGGCACAGTGGCTCATGCCTGTAATCCCAGTGCTTTGGGAGGCCAAGGCGGTAGGATTGCTTGAGGTCGGGAGTTCGAGACCAGCCTGGGCAATATAGCAAGACCCTGTCTATAAAAAAAGGAAAAAAAATTAGCCAATTATGGTGGCCTGAGACTATAGTCCTAGCTACTCTGGAGGCTGAAGCAGGAGGATCATTTGAGCCCAGGAGTTCCAGGCTGCAGTGAGCTAGGATTACGTCACTACACTTCAGCCTGGGTAACAGAGCAAGACCCTATCTCTAAAATAAAAAATAAAAACAAAAACCAGACAAACCAAATATCAGATTTATTGGAGTCTTTTAAATGTATAATTCTAACTTAAGACTGCTGAATTATTTCCTCTATGATAGACAGCATTTTAGATTGAGCCATTCATACCATCTCCCATTTTCCCCTCTGGCATTGTAACTGCACCCATATGGTTCTCAGGACTCCTATGCAGAAGGTCTCCAATGACTTAACCCGCTTTCATGTGCAAACTACTATTATAGCTTTTGTGATGTGTGACTTTACTAGTGGTTAGTCCTATTGGTGGAATGATACTTCTCTGCTAAATAAAAAACTCTATTCTTTGTTCTAACCTGTTAACCATATATCTAGTGAACCCAATATAAATGAAGTCTATAAAATTCTCAGTAAATATTTTACAGGTTAAACATTGTACACATATTTGCATGATCATAGATAATAGTTTTAAAATTATCTCCAGATACTTCACTTAGTAGAATGGGCTCCAGCTCTATCCAGGATAATACAAAAGGTGCTAGATCACCATTGTTTTCTGAGGCTTGAAGCTCTGACTTGGGTGGGGCAAAGGCAATATATGTGTAACCTAAACATTTGTAACCCCGTAATATGCTGAAATAAAAAAAAAAATTATCTCCCAATAGACAAATTAGTGATGCATTTTTAAATTGCCTGATGGCTTATGTTTTGCATATTGTCATTTGTTCGGCCGAAGGAAACTGTAGATCAAGAAATTTTATGAGTTTAAAATGGCAGAAATAAGCTGACCTGAATGGATTTTCCTTTTAAAATCACTAGGCTTTACTAATTACTATTATTAAGAATTTATATGGTACTTTGTGTTTGCAAATATTTTACAGGCAGCAATTAACTACTTACCTGGAATAATTGTTGCTATTATTTTCACCGTTTTATATGTTGGTAAATTAACAAGCAAAATTAAATCTTCTCGGGGTATGTGTGTTTGTGTGTGGGTATGTGTTTGTGTTTGTGTTTTAGGGACATGGCAAATTTCTGATGAAGTTAATATAGCTGAGACTTTCTGTATCCTCAAATCATTGGGAATTTTATGATAATTTAATTGAAATGAGAGCAATTTGATCAATGAGCAATCTCAAATTTCTATGGAATTTATTGTTGGAACACTCAGTGACAGTTTTTGCATTTATTTAACATTTTTGAGGCATAATCATTTTGTCCCATTCTTCAATCTTTGGGGAAATGTGTTATCTAACTAAGTGGCAGCTGTTGGCTAACCCTCTCATTGGCCATATAATGGTCTGCATTGGCATTCCCTTCTTGGAATTTTTTGTTTAACAAATACTTTTTAATTCCTTGTTTGATCACTGGTGGTGTTCAAGGTACAGAAGAGAAAAAAATTAAAGGTGGCCACAGGAATCATTTCTTGCTAGGGAATGCAGATTTATAAACAGCTGCAGTTAAAGATGATGGCCCGAATAATATGAGAGTTTTTTGGTTAATTGAAAGTTGCTACTGGAATTTTAGGCAAAAGAATGATTATTCCCAAGCCATCGAAACAAGGTTTGTATTTGACAAATATGTATGTTATGCTTACTATTTGCCAAGCATCGTTTTAAACACTTTAGTTCTATTAACTGAGTCTTTATAACGCTCTTTTAAGTAAGCATTACTATTATCTTCATTTTTAGTTGGGGTTCTGAGCACAAAGAAGGTAAGAAACTTGCCCAAGTCATAGAGTTAACAAGTAGCAGAACCAGGATTCAAACTCAGGCTGCTTGCTTTAATTGGACTTACTCTTAACCACAGTTCTATGCTCCCTAAGTATTTGTGAGTTGTAACATAAGAATATAATTTAGTTTTACCATATTTCTAAGTTTTCAGATCTTGTATAGTATATATTTATATTTTATTTTGGTTTTAAGTCTAATCAATTCTACCTTGACTGCAGTATTAACCAAGTGGGGGATGGAGATACTCCAGAATATCCTCAAATAGATATTAGAATCCAAACAGAACAACACTGATACCTTTAATATGCACTGGACCTAGACAAGCACCAAAAATGAGTGAAGTAGTCCACGCTCAAAAAATATCGTCTTTACTTCCACAAAGACACATGGTTTCTCTCATTTTTCTTAAAACATGTGGCCTTGCTGATGTCATCTTTATTTTCTCATTTTGTGCAGAGAAATGAGTGTAAGAAATATTTCAGTGTCCTCTTGATTCTAGAAGAAAAGCAGCAGCTCCACTAGGGTGATGAATGACAACCAGTGCTCGGCATCATTATCAGGGAAACTCTGAGTGGCAGGGAAAACTTGACTCCGAAGATTTTTGCAATGGGTAGATGCTAACCTGAATGTAATACATTTCCTGATTTTTAAAAGAAGAGAAAGAAATGACATATATACATATGCATAACATGTGCACGTGCATGCAAAAAACCCCACTAGAACCCCATTCTAGAAGAAAAGCAGCAGCTCCACTAGGGTGATGAATGACAACCAGTGCTCGGCATCATTATCAGGGAAACTCTGAGTGGCAGGGAAAACTTGACTCCGAAGATTTTTGCAATGGGTAGATGCTACCCAGCACAAACACGTATCTTGAATTTTGATTTTCTTTATTTGTAAATAACTTAGGAAAACAAAAACAATTCTCTGCTGTTATGAGCACTACTGTATGAATCACTATAAACCTGACTGCAGGGTGAATTCAAAGTCTGGATCATGTCAAATCCAGAAGGAAGTCAAGGAAGTGAAATTAGGGTTCACACCAGGGCACCTGAGGTTGATGTGAATGAAGTGAATGAAGTACATCTGCTTTCTCTTGTGTCATCCAACCCTAAGAACATAGCCCTCAGGATCTGAAAACTCAAATATCTTCCTCTTTGTGGCAGTGTCTGTATTTGTCAGAGTAGTCTAATCTCTGAAAAAAAAAAAATCACAACATTGTCACAACAAAGATTTATTTCTTGTTAAGCCATTTGTCTATCGCTAATGGGCTCAGCATTTTATCTAGGATTATGGAGCAGCAACCATCCCAAATATTGCTGATTACTATCACAGAAAGAGAGCTCTGAAAAATTTTCTCCTCAATTAAATGTTCTGACATTTAATTAGTCCACACTAGACACACAGCATCTTCTAGCTACAACAAACCCAGGGGAAGGGGAATTCTTGTACCCAGGAGAGAGAAAGTTGGAGTAAGAACCCAATCACTATTAGATTTTCCTATTAAATAATTAAAGGGCAGGCTGTTCCTGGTCATTTAACAAGTCAAACACATTTATAGCATATTGATTATGCTGTGATTTTCATCATGATTTTCTAGATTAAGTTTAAAGCACACAAGGCCACATGGCTTGTGCTTACTCGAATAGCAGTTAATTTATACTAAGACTCATGGTGGGAGTGAGGAAAATGTTTCTACAATGCTACTTTTTTGGTAAAAAAAAAAAAGTTGGTTCTATCAGAAACAATATATTAATGACTGTTAAGAGATATCACATGTCATTTATTGACATTTCTAAAAGAGAAATGAGAGGAGGCTTATGTAAACCAAATAAAAAAAGTGTTTAACATCAGAAGTTACATTCAATTAGGGTTTTTGAAGCATTTACTATTATCAAAAAAGGACTAATTCTCAGGTTTCTATAAATACAGATATTATTTGTATACAAAATAGGCAGTAGTGTTTATTTCATGACATAGTCAATGACAATCAAACCATGTTCAAAGCATATTGGCTGTGTGAACCACATAAAATGAGAAACATATACAAAAATAGTAAAGGAAAATAAAAGAGCAGTTGATGTGCAGTGCTATGCAGACCCAGAGAGGGAAGGGAATAGTTGCAAGAAATTAAAGCTTTTGCCCGAAGTAAGCCCTTGGTAACCTTATATAATGAAAAAGTCGCAGAACACCTAATCTGTGTCTGTATGGCAAAGGCAAACGTGGTTTTAAAATTCTGAAGTGTACTCAGTGTTCAGCCAACAAAACAATTTTATTTATCATTTAATGTTTGCTCCAGGTGCCACCTCTGGAAGTCTCATATGAAAGTCTTCAGTAAAATTTCTTAATTTTCTGTTCCCCAGAGTAAATGTTTTCTATTTTTTTTTTTTTTCAGTTTTACCATAGCACTTGTTTGTGTTCCTGTTAAAACACCTATTACTTTTAACTTGGTTGTGATTACTTGTGCCTGTATCTCCTGGTAGAACTCCAGCTCTGAGAGCACGGGAGCGTACTTCATTTGTTCAGGGATCACGCATATTGACTGTTACGTTATGTGTTCTAGCTGGCTGTTGGGAATGCAGCTAAGTGTCTGTGCAACCTCTCCTGCACCAGTGAAAGAATATCAGTTCAGGGCTATGAAATGGTAAATGGGAATTACATTTTGCTTAGTTCTGGGTTCATCAGTTTACACAAGTGAGGGAATATAGCAATGAGTATAATTGACAGGAATTTACCTCAAGTACCACAGATAGTCTATTCATAAATAAATTCTAAATACAGAGAGAGCAGCTTCTTCAGAAGTGTGAGCCTTTCCCAGTGAAGTAGACCCTATGGAGTAATAAAGCATAGTTAGCCCTTGAAAGTAGAGAAGAGATGTGAAATAGTTTATATTTCCCGGGAAATAAAGTGCTCTAATATATCTCAATCTTTAATAGACCGTTGGTTACAGAGTTTCTATAGCAGAAGAAAACTCTGATGTTCTGGTTATAAATTTTGCCAGCTTTTACAAAAATATATTTGTATTCCACATGATTATCAAGAAGCTTAATTATAAGAATCACCTTTCTGCTATGGAATAATGGATACTGAGTAAATGTCAGTGGAAGTCAGGAACCCTTCACCCCACTCTGAATTATTTTCCACAATGATTAATAAATTAATCATTAATAAATGTCTTTAGTTGGACTTTTTGTATTAGTTGGTTTTTACAGTTTAATTACAAGTCATCATTTTGGCAGTATTTTTGATTATTTATTGCCATTTTAATCAAAGTAGTATGTGCTAATAGTTAAAAATTAAATTTTTCTTAAATATAGGAGATGATAGTGATATGTAGACAAAGGGAAGAAGTGGAATTCTCAAAACATCCCTTTCAGTTGTTTCTACTGGAATAAGCTTTCATATTTGAAATAATAGTAAAATGCTTAGTTCAAAGTTACCTTGTTAAACAAATATTATATACATTATATATAATCGCTATTGACTTCACATTTTGATAAATTAGATTTTTTTTTTATTTCAGCATAGTATGGGGTACAAATGTTTAGGTTACATATATTGCCCCTGCCCACCTCTCCCCGCCCCGAGTCAAAGCTTCAAGCGTGTCCATCCCCCTGACAGTGTGCATTGCACTCATTATGTATTTATATACCCATCCCCTCCTCCCCCTCCCATCTGCCCGACACCCAATTAATGTTATTCCTATATATGCACTTAGGTGTTGTTCAGTGAAACCAATTTGAGGGTGAGTATATGTGGTGCTTGCTTATTCTTCCATTCTTGGGATACTTCACTTAGCAGAATGGGTTCCAGCTCTATCCAGGAAAATACAAGAGGTGTTATATCACCATTGTTTCTTATAGCTGAGTAGTACTCCATGGTATACATATACTGCATGTTATTAATCCACTTATGTATTGATGGGCACTTGGGTTGTTTCTACATCTTTGCAATTGTGAATTGTGCTGCTATAAACATTCGAGTGCAGATGTCTTTTTCATAGAATGTCTTTTGTTCTTTTGGGCAGATGCCCAGTAATGGGATTGCTGGATCATGGTAGATCTATATGTATCTCTTTAAGGTATCTCCATGTTGCTTTCCACAGAGGTTGCACTAGTTTGCAGTCCCACCAGCAGTGTATGAGTGTTTCTATCTCTCCACATCCACACTAACATTTATTGTTTTGGGACTTTTTGATAAAAGCCATTCTCACTGAAGATAAGTGATATCTCATTGTGGTTTTGGTATGCATTTCCCTGATGATTAGAGATGTTGAGCAGTTTTTCATATGTTTATTGGCCATTTTTCTGTCTTCTTTTGCAAAGTTTCTGTTCATGTCCTTTGCCCACTTTTTGATAGGTTTGCTTGATTTTTTCTTGCTGATTTTCCTGAGTTCTAGATAGATTCTAGTTATCAGCCCTTTATCGGATGTGTAGCATGCGAAAATTTTCTCCCATTCTGTAGGTTGTCTGTTTGCTCTCCTGACAGTTTCTTTGGCTGTGCATAAGCTTTTTAATTTGATCAGGTCCCATTTATTTATTCTTTATGATATATCTCCACTTTTCCTTTTCCCATCCTAAAAACAAGTTATATCATGATTTTGAGGTAAGTTAAATGCCCATGTTTACCTTATTATGCTACACACACACACACACACACATATATAGCTCATTGCTAATTAAGGATATAAGGTAATCATTGTGTGCTCACTGATAAGTAACATTGTTGAGTCCATATATTTTGTTATGACAGAAAGCAAGAAAGCTTGCACTGAATAAGAGATCAAGTCAAAAGGACAGGACTTACCTTGAAGAAACTCAGAATGGCAAATGTGTGACTCTGAGTGTCATAAAGAAAAATGATTCTATATTATAGAGATATATTAAATAAATGAAAACTCATGAATCCACAATAATAATAACAAAAAAAAGAAAAGCTAGAGGAAATATACTTGTCCTTATTTATGGTGGTTAATAAATCAAACACTTATTTTCAAAATCAGAAATTAATAGAAAACAGGTAAGCATCTGTCTTAATAAGAATGAAATTTTTGAGTAGCCAATTCATTCTAGTTGTTGACTCAAAACTCTAATGAAGAATACCTGCTTGTATAAATTGAAGGAATGATACATTTGAAAATCATTTTGAAATGGTGATTCAGGTAGGAATTATCAATTGGTGTTTAATCAATAAGATAGAAGATTAATGAAGAATTAAGCATTCCTTGTATTGTCAAATTTCATATAGGCAATGCATATTTCCTATAGGAATGAATATACTAACAATGGAAGAAGATACTAACATTATTGAGCTTCCATTGTATGATAGATATTACTAGTTGCTTTAATTATGTTTTCTCATTTAATCTTCAAAACAATACCATAACTTAATGGCAATATGGTTTAAAAAGGAAAATAATAGAGATTAAAGTAGTTAAGTAACTTGGAGAGAGTCACTCAGCTAGGAAATGGCACAGCTAAAATCCAAACTCTTTTCTGATTCCTTTCTCTGTGCTACAAACCTCAAAATTATGTTTGCAAAACTTTACATTTTATGATATTTATCCATTTATGTATGGGACTATTACTAGTATTATATGATATTATTAATAATATTATAGCATGACATCATAGATTTTTGTATGATGTCTGGAAAGGATTTTAATTTTTAAATATGATATATGGTAAGTTTATTAAATTGGAAGAATATTACATGCAAGTAGCCTATCTAGTATAGCATAATCTATGCACTGAAATTAACTTTTTGATTATACTAAAGCATATGTCTTGAATGACTCCTGATTAAGAGCAGTATTGGTATGATGAGAAAACTTTCTACTGATATGTTATTGCATATATTGTGCACTTGATGGTTATTATAAATGATGTGATATATTTTTACATTATATATAAAGATCTATTAATATACAGAAACATTGAAAATGAATTTGATTTTTATACTAGGTTTTACAAACTGCATATACATAATTTCAAAAGGTTTATTTATCTTTCACTTCACTGAATTTGGGTTTGAAAGTAGAGCAAAGCATATGCATGAGTTCTTCCTTGATTATGCAAGAGTCAGTTGGAAGGCAATGTTAGCTTAACTCTACCTTCTTCGTGGAAACTTCTCCCCTTCTGTCCTCAAAGAACTAAAGATAGGATTTCATTATAAAACATGTTAGAATTCACTTCTCTGTGCTGTGAAACTTATAAGGAATACCTTCTGTTTTGCCTTGAACTAACACTGTAAACCCATTGCTTGAGGTTCAGTTCATTTTGTCCTACTCAATAACTCTGGAAGCTGATTCCATGATTTTAGCCAAATGTAAGAGATGGTTGATGCATAAATCACTCCTCGATCACCAAACTCCTTACCTAAAACTGTAGTTGTTTCTGTGATGTCGTATAACAGTAAAGAGTACGGACTGACTCTCCATGTTTATAAGTAGGTGCAAATCATGAAATAAGTATTAGCACTGTGGGATTGAACTCAGCCTGTTTTCTTGATAATTATATTCTAAAACAGTTTGAACTACTGCATTTCACTCATGACCTGGGTTACAAAGCCAGGTAATCTGTTTTGTTGAGGATAACATGTGCATTGTTGACATTTTTCCCCCTAATCTCATCCTCTTTCCAAACATTCAATACAAAAAACCCCACGAACCTATAAATTAAAATGAAAAAATCAAAAAGTAGTTCTGAATAATTTTCATTGAGGAAAAAATAGAAAATGGAATAATATGTACTGGTTTTATACACATATATGCCACTATCAGAGGTACAAAATACAGTATTTCCTTATCCAGCACTACATGTATCAAATTGTTTCTTTAGGAAAAAATGCACCTACATATATTTTTATATGTTAATGCTCCACTTTACTTCTCTCAACTTAATTTTCATAAGGTATTAATTATACAGTTGTATCAATCAGCCATTTTGTAGGTAAAACAATGCGTAGATTCTAGATATTTATTTTCAAAGGAAAACATTATGAGCCTTTTGTAGTTCATGAAGACAAAACTGAGAAAATAGATTTAATCATTTAAAAATTTTCTATGTGAGAGTTAGTCTTAAGTAATTTCTAGAAAGGATGTCTCTCCATTTTGTATTATGGTTGTATCCATAGAAACAACTTGAGCCTGTTCCAGTGTTCATGTCATTTGTTCTTAACTTCTCTCTTCAGTGAGATAGAACACAATGTACCCTCCCCATCCCACACTGCCAATGCTATATGACATAAATAATGATCAATAGATATGTTATATTTCATTATTACAAAATGTATAAATTTGTGGCAAAAGCTTTGTTTCTTTTTTTGTTCCTTTTCTTATCTTACTTTTATGGCACAGAAGTTTCTGAGTTTCAGAAGGTGGAATGAGGAGTTTCTTTAGAGCCTTCCAAAAGATGTAATATGCATATAAGAATAAGGAAACCCACATCTTGATATTCTCAATGCTCTTATGAGGATGTGCAGGTCTCCATTCACCAATGTCCTAGGTGTCTGGTGATGCTCTATGTCCTTTCTCACATTTCAGTTTGGTCTAACAAAGGAAGGAGCCAAGTTTGCTTTTCAGAATTAGGTCCCATCAATTAAGAGGTCTCAAATCAGCATGTCATTATCCTGTACCCAGTTTGAGGTCTTCAATTTGGTTTATGCACCCTTTAATTCTGACATTACAAAAGAGTTGACATAGTAGGTAAAAACATTCAACATATATACTACTAAATAACTTAAATACACACCAAATGTCATCTACTCATACAAAATGGAAATA
Organism: Varecia variegata; assembly: GCA_028533085.1. Classification (NCBI taxonomy): domain Eukaryota; kingdom Metazoa; phylum Chordata; class Mammalia; order Primates; family Lemuridae; genus Varecia; species Varecia variegata. The sequence continues at coordinate 162,649,573 of CM052438.1, forward strand.
TGATAAGTATAGCTCCACCCATCTTAATTACTTTATAAAGCTTCTTCTAACCTGTCATTCTTCTATATCCCCTCCCAGTTCTTGTTCCATAGAATGAAGTAATAGACATTGAGGACAAGTTCTGCAGACTAAGACAGCCAACAATCATTTCATTAGTCACTATACTAATGAATGGGTGGTCATGTAATAATTTATCCATTTTATTACACATCACTTTTATAACTCTTATTGGCATCTATTACCAAATTCCTTACAAGTTTATGAAATGTCAAAATACTGTTGGTTTTGAAAGAAATTTCATAAAACCAAAAGTTATTAATATTAGCAGCAAAGATTGACAAAAACATTTTTCTTTTCTTTTTTTAAATTTCTTTTTTAATTGACAAATAATAATATATATTTATGGGGTACAATGTGATGTTTTGATATATGTACACATTGAGTAATGATTAAATCAAGGTAACTAACAGATCCATTAGCACACATACCTATTTTTTGGGGGTGAGAAAATTTTAAATTTACTCATCTAGCAAATTTGTAATATATAATACATTATTATTAACTGAAGTCAGCACATTGTGCAATAGAGCAATTGATCACTAAAATATTCCTCCTGTCTAACTAAAACTTTAAGAAAATAAGTGAATAGAAATTAAAAGGCAGCGTCATGCGTGGTTTGCAATTACTCTGTGTTATTTTCTGCTTTAAAATCTCTTTATGTATTAATTCATTCATTCCTCAGCAGGTAATTAGAGAGCACCCACTGTGGGCCAGACAGTTACCTAGACCTTGTAGATGCATTGGTGAAGAGAAAAGACAGTGATCCCCTGTGGTGCTGTCCCTGTGGAGCTTATATTCCAGTGGCCCCTCCTTTTCTGTGCATGGCCAGACCCATGGCAGGGTGCATACAGCTTTCTTGAGTATGGCACAATCTACCTAGAAGACCTGATGTCAAATCTGGGTTTGAGTACTAATTAGCTCATGAAATTTGACAATTTCTTGCACCTCACATTTATTAAAAGAGATAAAATACATGGGCACGTTGAAGTAATTGACCAAAGTAACATGCTAAATAGTCCTTAAAATATTAGTACTCTCCTGTTATTGAATAATGGATAGGTCTTTAGATAAAGAATAACAATATTATTATTCTTCCTAAAGCTCTTTGAAATGCCAAATCTAATGATTCATATTTTACCTTTCCCAGGATAAAAAAGTATCCCTTTTCTTCAAAATGTGAAAATCTATTTATGTAAAAAAAAAAAACAAAAACAAACAGAAAACATGCTGCCAATCTCTTTCCCTCTATCGTCCAAAAGTGTCAGACAGAATAAAAAGATCTCAAGTGTAAAAGAAATAGAAAGGGAAACATAAAGTATATCCTTCATCCAACCAAGTACGTTGTGTTTTATCCCCAAACTAAAGTTACAATTCATAATAGCCTGTTGTCCAGATTCATACAAAGAACTGTGACTTTATAAGCACCTGCTAGGAGCGCTGTAATGAATAGCAGGCCATGTAATCAGATTCAGAGCCAAATAAAATTGGACAACAGAATTTTGTTTCTTCAGAGTTGCTTAACCCATTGGAAGTATTTTTTTTTTCTTTGCACACACAGGTGGTGTTCATTCATTTTCACTATTGAACAATCTTCTATTGCATGAATGCACCACAGCTCATTGGTTCATTGCCTTATCCTTATATTAACATTCATTCATGGATATTGAATGTTGTTTCAATGGTTGTTTCAATGGTTGTTTCAAACATTTTGCTTTTACAAATCATGCATCACTCTGATTTTTGTCTTCTTGAACACATGGACAAGGATACATATAATATATGTCACAGAGTCCAGATGTTTATTATAGACATATATGTTTTATATACACACACATATATAGCCTTTACATATATGTGTATATATACAGTTCATCTGTATGTGTATATATATGCTGTATATATTATATATACCTATACTTATTTACTTACATATATACATATACACACACACATAGTTGACCCTTGAACAATGCATGTTTGAACTGTGTGGGTTCACTTATATATGGATTTATTTTCATCTCTGCCACTAATTGGAAGTCTTTTATATGATTGTCTGTAGCTGTAGATGCCTCCTTCTGAGGCAGCCTTTCCCAAGTTGTCCACTGTTACTTGCTTGAGAATATCTTTCCCAGCTGGTTCCTTTCCTCTCACTGCAATAATTGTGTTCTAAGCAGGGTTACATATACAGATCTCCCAGTTGGAAGGGTAAAGTATGGGGGAGAAAAAAGGAAATACTAGGCTGTTGATTGTGATTTTCTGTAAAATTTTGTAACAGTAACAAAATATATATGGACATCAGAGTTGTGTTTAATTTGTGATATTCAGTTGGGGCCTGTATAGATTAAATAAGTTTAGCAGCTTTAGAAAAAAATAAGCAGACAGTTTCTTCATGAGTTCCCGCCGAGCTGTCACTTGTTAGTGACTAACTACCTGTTGGGTAAGTAGTCACAAGACAGAAAACTGGGTGAGAGTCAAGGCTTAACTTTGGGGAATTTCAACTGCTGGCCCAATGGTACTCAGGATTCCTGAGTACACAAGCCACTCTATGTCACAGAATTTAGGAGACAATGCGACTTGTCTGATGAGTGAGACAAAGGAAAGGCAGTGCATCTTTGAAAACAGCAAACCATTTTTGCACTAGCAGAAGCAGATTTCCTCTCTCTCAAGCGTGAAAGAAGCTGAGACATGAAGTCAAAAAGCAGACAGGGTGATCTTTCTTGCAGGAAGCCTGATTCCACAGACATTGGTAAGAACTTGTTTGCTTGTGTTCTCGGAGTCTGAAAAAGTAATTCAGCACAGCTTTAACCGTGACCTTTGATTATCTCCCTAATCCTTGCTTACTCAAGATGAGTAATAAAACTGCCCTTTGCAGAATCCCTACCTCCAGAAGAAACTGTAGATGCCAACTTCAAAGGTGAGGAAGAATCAGGCTGTGATAGAATTTAATGATCTATTTTCACCCCCAAGTGGGAAAGAAAAACATTCAGAAGATATTTGAGAATGAAAATGGAATTTTGACTGCAGCAGTCTGCTAATTAATTGGAAAAGTGTTCTGAAAATATTAATGTATCAACATAACTTTTACTTGACAGCTGACCATGTATGAAATATAACGTGAAACTGTTTAAATGTTTTATTTATATTTCCTATTAAAAAGTACAATCACAGGAGAAACAACCTACCTATTTTTACATATTTTTGAGAATTACATGTTTTACCTACAGCATGTGAATTAATTTATCCTGAAACTCTGATTAACAAGTATTGTTTTCCTCTTTTCACTGATAAAATAGGAGGCATAGAAAGGCAAAGGTCTTTGCCCAAGGGCATACCAGTAGCTAGTGAAATACCCAGGATTTGAACATCATGCTTCCTATAAGCAAAAGGATAGAAAAAGTGAGCTGTGTAAACTAATGCCCCTTAGCCTTTAGCTAGGTACTTGAGCTTTTAGTATTCTATTAATAGTTAGGTTTCTGAACCTGTAGTTGCTCTGGGTACCTGAGCTTTTAGTACTCATTTTGCAAGAGGGTTGTGGAGAGCTTGGTTTCAGCACAAACACTGAGATCCAGAGAAATGCATTGCTTTGAGTACCGGGCTGCAGCCGGAGACTAGGCATAGTGTAGTTCTCAAAGTCAGAATGACAGCAGCGGCCCAGTCCAAGATTACCGGTGTGAGGTGGTTAAGAGAACAGACTGTAAAGCCAGACCATTGGAATTTGAAGCCTACCCTGAGTAGCTGTATGACCATAGGAAAAGTGCTAATATTTCAGTGTTTCATAAGCTTTTCGTAAGGATTCAATGAGTTAATACACAAGAGGAGTTTATACTGGTCCATGGCATGTGTTTTCTATTATTATTGTTCAGGTTCATAGAAGTAACTTGGAAACAGGGTATAGGAGGTATAGGGAATAAGCAGCCTGACATCAACACCCAGGAAATATGGCCAGTGAAAGCCAAGAAAAATGTCCAGTCAGAGTAGGCTACAACTATACAGAATAAGAGAAAACCCTCACTTTGTAGGTGTTTTATTTCACCCTTCAGGCATGCCAACTGCCAGAGACTCTGCCCTCTGCAGAAAGACTAACTGTGGTCTTCCCAGCTGGTGACTGTAGGTCCCTGCCCTGATACGGATTGTACAAGGCTAGACTTTCAAGTGAAATCCTTTGATGACTGTGTCTGGGCAGGGCCAGAGTGGCCAGCACAGATAGTGGCTTCCAAAGCCCCAGAATGTAGTGAAATTTTATTGGATTGAGTCAGAAGGCTCTTGGGGTTCTCTCATCAGGACTTCAATTTAAGTTCCCATTGGACACCCATTCAGGGATTATTTGTTTGCCAGGAGAAAATTACCTGGATTAGTCTATAGTAAAAAGAGAAACGTTACAAAGAGCACAGGGCTTTCTCACAGAACCTTAGGGCTGGAGGTGTATTTGGGCCTCCCACAGGCCTAAAGGAAAGCGCTGGAAGCTCTCAGGAGTCAGTGTAGTTACAATTTTCATCCCCTCTGTGTCCCCCCTCACCAGTGCTCAAAGGACACACGGTCTTTTCCATAAAGCAGCTCTATTACTTGTTTACATCTGTTACCTTCCCATATCAGGTTTATCTGTTCCACAAGGTGGAACCCCAACTCCAACTTTACTTGCTGTTTTAATTCAAGAGGACAATGAAGGTTGAGTTGTACTTCCAGATCTCTGGAAAAGGAAACAAAATCTGATTGGCTGAGGCTTCATCAGTCAGCAAGGGGTGGGATTCTTCTTTTAAGGGTGGGGAGATAGATCCTCTGAGAAGAGAGTGAGATGGGAAGGAAATCATCAGTCGTTTCTAATGCTGTAGATGTGGAGAAATTCTGCTCAATCAAGTTCTATGATTAAGAGATGCTGTGTAAACAAGTTTCAAAATCGTAACTGGAGAATCTGATTATTGGCCTGGCTTTGCCTTTGGCCACCTGCATCCCTGCACACACACTGTCACTTGCCACTGTGCTGTTGCATTGATTGATACAATGCAATTGTCTTAAAAATATGTTGTTTTAGGTATCAAGGAACTAAACAATTGAAGTGCACTTAAAATAATGTGTTAAAATTGCAAATTATATGTATGTCACCTTTTCTTGATTCTACACCCTTTGTAGGACAGTCTATATCTTATTTAAGGTTATATTTCCATTATCTAGCACATATAATACACTTAAATAAAATAATGAATCGAAAGATTTAAGGCATTTGCTAAAAAGAAGTATTAGTTGGACTAGAGTAAGAACTTAAGACTACCTTGAAAGATTTTATATATATTTATACTTTATTTATTTATTTTTGATTAGGAGGGAGTCTTTAAAAATAGCTATGATATTCTACTGAGTTATGGCCATGTGATTAGCTCTGCCAGAAGACTTTGAGTAGCAGTGACATGTGTCACCTTCAGCCTGAGATTATCAGGAATTGTGTCTCATACATCTCTGTATTTCCTTCTCATGGTTGTCTGGGAAGACTTGTGCTGTAGGTCATGTAGCTACAAGATGGTTGAAGGTAACTGTTATGATTGAACTTTGTGAACTTGAAAAAGAAACTTGTGACCCAGGGATTTCTCTGCTATTGCCACATAGTCTCTGCTGATTAATGCAGTAACTAAGCAAAGGGGTCGTTTTAGTTTGACTTTGAAAAATCAATATTGTTTTACTAACTGGGAGGAAAAAAAGCATAATTCTTCTAGATAAAGAGTAGTTAAAAATAAATGGAAGAATGAAAGTTCATTGTCTGGTCAGAGAATATCACAGAGTCCCTTTGTTGGCAAAACTGGTTATGTTTGCCTGATAATGAAGGATTTTTATGAAATTTTGGAAGACTTTGAATAACATAAATCTAATTTTTCACTAAATTTGGACTTTTAAGCATTTGCTTATTTAAAATATATGATTAAGGCCAGGTGCAGTGGCTCATGCTTATAATCCTAGCACTTTGGGAAGTCGAGATGGGAGGATTGTTTGAGGCCAGGATTTGGGGACCAGCCTGAGCAACACAATGAGACCCATCACCACAAAAAATAGAAAAATTAGCCAGGCATGGTGGTACATGGCTGTAGTCCCACATACTCAGGAGGCTGAGACAGGACGATTGCTTGAGCCTAGGAGTTTGAGTCTGTAGTGAGCTATAATGACACCACTGTATTCTAGCACAGGCAAAAGAACAAGAGACCCCACCCCCAAAATTATGATTATAGTTATCACTATAAATTATAATTTCCCACAGTTAAAATCACCTAAATGATAAATTAACTCATAATTCTCCAATCTATTTAGATATAGTTCTGAAAGGCTCCTTCTGTTCTTAAATAGGGTAGGTAAGTAAAAAGGTACAGAAGAATGTTTAAACCTTAATCAGGAGAGAGCCTCTCCTTCAGATAGTAGACAATAATTGGACAAGATAATGACTGGGTATCAATTTGTGTTGGCAGCATAAGCATTTAAAAGATAGGGAGTTTAAAATATGAATGATTGCCAGGTGATCAAAGCTAATGAAATACTCTTATGAGAAAATATAATCAGTGGGAATAATAATTATATTAATTATCTTAAAATTTAATCTTCCCTCCTGTAATATATATAAACATTTTCCATCCATCTAATTGCCACATCTTATTAAATAACCAGGTATTTAGTCTTGTTATTTTAAATTTTCATTAGTCTGGTTATCGCTGATCCAGACATATGGACTTCTTCATATGAGATAAAATAACTTTCAGAAAGTAATGAGATAAAATAACTTTATATGAGATAAAATAATTTTCAGAAAGTAATGTAAAAATATGTTGAAATTTAATTCTTCATAGTGGGATGAGGATATAGATGTGTTTCAGGTGGTGTAAACCAGTGGAAGCTGAGATTCCAAATGTCCTTATGATGAGTTTATCCAAATGAACAATTAATTCAGCATCTCTGGCTGTTACCCTTTTAACTGTGAATAGCACTTATATTTCTTTAAATAACATTCTTTTAATTCATTGTTTTGTGCATTAAAAAATAACCATTTACCTTTGTCCACCAAAAGCTATACTCTAAGATGTTCTTAAGCATAGCTATTCCAAAGGACAAGTAACACAATATCCTTCAAAAGTAAAATGGATAAATAAACTCTAGGATATTCACAAATGGAATTCTATACAGCAATAATAGTAAATAAATACACTACATGAATGACTCTCACTAATATTTTGAGTGAAAGATGCAATACTCAAAGAAACACATATAATTCCATCCAAATAATTTACAGAACCAAGACGATTTGAGAATGTGAGAAAGTAATTATTAATTCTCTGGCGAAGATGGTGGCTTTGCTTTTATACTAACAAGGTGAAAGTTTCAGGTCTTGTACAGTAGATCCTGGAGGAAAAGAAAGGCTTCCAGATGAGCTCAATGGCAAAGGTTGAATTTTTAGAAAAAAAAATAGAGAAACATTTATCAGGAGAAATGAGACAACTCAACGGACCATTTCGCATCGATTACCTTAAGTAGGAACTGGATTACACACAATTGCTTAAAAGATAGAGTGCAAAATTAAATAAGGGTGATTAATTAGGAAATGTGTTATAAACCTTGACAAACAAGGAAATCGTAATTAGTTTTAAGTTGGGATATGAGTGCACTAGTTAAAAGAAATGATGCAATAACTATTTTATAATAAACATTGTATATTGAAAAAAGTTCCAAGTCCAAAGAAGAATTACTTATTGAATGTTGAGTAAAAAGTTTAATAGTGATAATTTGGGACCTTGAACTTTCCTTTCATAATATGATTACACGACATGTTAGTTTCTTATTCACCATGTGTGTTCCCAATTGGTCCATGAATCTACCTAAGCCTATTTTATTTAGCCTTTCCTCCTTAATGCCCAGCACAGAAAATAATATGTATTGAAATAGCCACAATTAAACACTAAAATATTAGTGGAAAAAGTCAATCCGAAGAAAAACAATGTCCATTAAAAATCAGCAGTAAATATAGATTGGTAAGGGTTATTAATGTCTAATAATTTGATTTTATTCTTTTGCATATACATATGATAAAGATAAAAAGATATGATTGCTGTGCATCCAATCATTAGGTAGCCATCAAGCTAATTGAGGAAAAATATCAGTTACTACAAATAACAAAGAATACAGACTCTAGAAAACTCATGCTGAATAATACTAACAAAACAATCAACCACCACAAACAACAATGACAACAAATTCTTGGTGGCAGGAAATTGAAAACTACAATAACTCAAACCAAAAGTTTATTACAAGGACTCTACATCAGATTTCATATGACAAAGAAAGAATCAGTTAACTTAAACATAGGTCAGTTGAGACCTATCTGAAAATCATAAAGAAATAAATGTATAGTGGTTTTACTTTTCCCATATATAAGCATATAAATATACATATTTATACATATATAAGCAAAATGACAGATATAAGTCCCACCTTATCATTAAGTGCATTATATATGAATGTATTAAACATTGTATTGAAAAAGTGGCAATTGGTGGAATGAATTAAAATGATCTATCTATATGATGTTTGTAAGAGACACACGTTTTAAATTTTTTTATTTTTTAATTATGGGTACATAAGAATTGTATATCTTTATAGGGTACATGCGATGTTTTGATTCAGGCATACAATGTGAATTAATCAAATCAGGGTAATTACCTCAGGCATTTAATGTTTCTTTGGATTAGAAACATTCCATTTCCACTCTTTTAATTATTTTAAATTATACCCTAACATTGTTGATTATATTCACTGCGTTATGCTATCAAATATTGATCATTCTATCTAAGTAACTATATATATATATTTTTTTAATTTCAGCTTATTATAGGGGTACAAAAGTTCTGGTTAGATATATTGCCCCTGTCCCTCCCATTCCCCCGAGTCTGAGCCTCAAGTGTGTCCATTCCCCAAACAGTGCACATCGTAAGTAACTATATTTTTGCACCCATTAGCCATTCCCACTTTATCTCCTCCTCTCTGCTACCCTTCCTAGCCTCTGGCAACCATCATTCTAATCTCTATAAGATCAGTTGTTTTTAATACTTAGCTCCCACATATGAATGAGAACACGCGAGATTTGTCTTTCTGTGCTTGGCTTATTTAACTTAATGTGATGTTCTCCAGTTCCATCCAGGTTGTTGAAAATGGCAGGATTTCATTTTTGTGGGTATATAATATTCCATTGTATATATGTACCATAATTTTCTTTATCCATTCATCTATTGATGACACTTAGATTGATTCCAAATCTTGGCTATTGTGAATAGTGCTGCAATAAACATGAGAGTGCAAATATCTTTTGGATATACTGATTTCCCCTCCTTTGGATATATACCCAACAGTGGGATTGCTGGACTGTATGGAAGTTCTATTTTTAGTTTTTTGGGGAACCTCCATACCATTCTCCATAGTGTTTACACTAATTGACATTTCCACCAACAGTGTACGAGAATTTTCCTTTCTCCACATCCTTGCCAGCATTCATTATTGCCTCTTTTTGATAAAAGCCATTTTAACTGGGGTAAGATAATATCTCATTGTAGTTTTGATTTACATTTCTCTAATGACTGACTAATGATGTTAAGCATGTTTTCATATACCTGATGGCCATTTCTATGTCTTCTTTTGAGAAATGTCTATTCATATCTGTTGCCCATTTTTAAATCAGATTATTGATTTTTTTCCTATTTATTGGAGATCCTTATATATTCTAGTTATTAATCCCTTGTCAGATCAGATGAGTAGTTTATGAGAAATACTTTTGATTCAGAGACACAAATAGGTTGAATGTTTAAAAATTGCTTACATCAAATTTTTATAAATGTAAAATATATATTGAAAAGAGATGTCAAGTCAATAACCTAACCTACCTCAAGAAACTAGAAAAATAAAGACATACTAAGTCCAAAGCAAGCAGAAGAAAAAAATAATAATAAAAATTAGAGTGAAAGTAAATGACATAGAGAATAGAAAAACAGTGGAGAAAAATCAATGAACCCAAAATTTTGTATTTTGAAATTATCAAAGAAATTTACAATGCTCTAACTAGACTGAGGAAGAAACAAGGAAGTCTCAAATTAATAAAGTCATAAATAAAGTAGGAGACATTACTACTGACCTTAAAGATTTAAAAAATTAGATTTACAAGGGAATATTGTGAACAATTCCACACCAACATTCAGATAATCAAGATTAAATGGACAAAATTCCAAAAACACAAAAATTATAAAACTAACTCAAGAAAAAAAATAGAAAATCTGAACAGGTCTATAACAAGAAAAGATATTGAATCAAAAACCTCCCCCAAAATAAAAGCCATATGCCAGAGGGTTTCAGTGATGAATTTTATCAAACATTTAAAGAATTAATAACAGTCGCTCATAAATTCTTCCAAAAAACAAGGACAGGTGGGGGTACTTCCCTAAAAATTCTGTTGGGCTGGTTAGTATTACTGGATATCAAAACCTGACAAAGACATCACAAGAAATGAAAATTACAGGTTAGTGTCACTTATGAATATAGATGTCAAATTCTACAACAAAATACAACTGGATATATACATGCAAAAAATTAAATTATACCCCTACCTCACACCAAATACAAAATTTAACTCAAAATGAATCACCCACCTCTTGATACTCACAACCTTGAGGGTTGGCAGGACCTGTGAATTGCTACTAACCAAGAACATACAACAAAGATGTCAAACCATGATTAAGTTACATATTAATATATTACAGTCTTATAATATCCTTTCGCTAGCATCTTGCTTGCTGGCTTTCTTGAAACAAACTGCTGTTTTAAGCTGCTGTATGAAGAAGTTCTTGCTGTATGGCAAGGGACTGAGAGTGGTCTCTGACTGACAACCAGAAAAAAACTGAGGCCCTCAGTTCTACAATCCACAAGGAACTGGATTCTTTCAACAGTCATGTGAGCTTGGAAGCAGACTCTTCCCCAGTCAAGACTTGAGATGATACTGCAGGTTGACACTTCTATTGTGGGCGTTTGGGAGATCCTGAAGCAGAGACCCCATCTAAGCTGTTCCTGGAACTCTGACACCTCAAAACAATGAGACAAAAGCTTGTGCTGTTTTAAGCAACTAATTTTTTGACAATTTGTTATTCATCATTAGATAACTAATATAGAGGGTAAAAATTAAGTGGATGACAAGTACAAAAAAGATGGCCATGGTCATAGCATGTCACTAAAATGTCTTGATCTTAGAAAAATGTACCTAACTTCTTTAAACCTTGATTCTTTGCTACTATACTAGACACAATGTCTAACTTATGGCAATGAAATATTGTTTTGAGGTTAAAATCAGTTTATGAGATGAACTGATTTTTGAATAGGCTTTAAGAAACCTATAGTAATACAAAGTATTAAGTATACATATTAGCCGTCGTCATCATAATTATTATGTAGTATATTTTTGGAAGCCACATGGTTTTAATATAGTTGTAGAGCTAATACATACAAAATGCCTAGCGTGTTGGCTGGATCTCATGTAATAATTACTATTATTCTCAGTTCCAGTGGGGAGGAGTACGTCAAAATCTAAAGACTATTAGGCACAAAATGAAAATTGTCTGAAGGCTCACAACATCAAGCTGGTATACTTTGGCAAATACTATGCCCCTCATTAACGAGTAATGTTTCACAAACATCTACTTCCCACAGATCCCATGTGTCCCATTGGACATATTACCACTAAAAATTATTATTGCAGTCACAATTTTCCAAAATGTTTATCATCCCTAGTAAGACCACTGTGTAATTATTATCATTTCACAGCTTAAGGTTAAGCAGCATTTACTGATTTTGCTATTAGGGTGATTTAATGGTATGTCAAATCTCTGGGATGGTAAAATACCTTCAGGTGCACAGTATCTTTCATCCACAAATCCCTCCTATTTACAGCTATCAAAACATATCATTACAAGCAAAAGGCAGGAAGATAGAAGTGAACAAATACATGCATTATTCATAAACTGTTTTTCTCTTCTGCTAGCTTTCTCAAAACCTTCTTTTCTTTAGGAGATGCCCAGAAGCATGCATTTAGATTAGTTTATTAACAAGAACATTAATCAGGAATCCGTGTTTTAAGACATCTTGTTGATCAGGAAGAAAAAATAAGATGCCTATAAGAAGATGTGAAATCTAATACTGCTGCAATACATTGGTAATTATCTCAGTCATGATTTATTAATTTAACAATTCAGAAAAGAAAAAATGATGTGCTTGCAATTAATAAATACTTTATAAGCCAAAACACATATTCTCAAATATCATAAAGCTTTGCATATATCCATCTTAGGAAAAAGTAGCAGTTTCATTGACATTTTGAAATGATTTTTCTATCTATGATCATTCTCCCTCTTATTAAAGATTGACATCTGAACACAGGAAGTAGTTTCAATCTTATTTTATGGATGAAAAAACTGAGGTCAAGAGATTCACCTAAGACTGAAAAGGACTGTGAGTCCTATCTCTGCTTGCTAACAATGATCTTTTCCCAATCACTGTGTTAGATTGCCTTCTACCTTGAAAACCAGTGACTTGTGATCAGAAAAAATAGAATTTTTGTGAACCTGTTTCCATTTCTGTATGTTAAAATGGATAAGACTCATTATCTAGCTGATAGTATTGGAATGCAAATCATTAGACCTAAGAGATTTCAGAGAACATGTACATTTTAAGTATTAGGATTACTAATAATGCACTCTTAATAACATAATAAATAAATAGCAGTCTTCACTATGAATATTCTATTTGGTAACATATAAAACTTGCATCAAAACTAGTCCCTTAAAAGATATATAAATCATTGATTTTATAGATCAGTCCTTATCACAATCCATGTTCGAATTCAAAGCTTTTATTTCCAAGAAAATATGCATATGATTAGAATCAGACAAATATTTTTGCTCTCATGATGTTGTATATTTTATTTTCTATATTAGATATGTTATCTGGAAACTTAAATTACACAGTATGTATAAATCATGTGAGTTTAGAAAATAACATGAACATGGAGGAATGCAAAAGTTTTTCCTGCTTTTAATAAAGAAATATAATTGATTTCACACCTTTCAACAAAGAACCCAAGATTTAAAATATGTTATTTGTGTTATACTATGGTTACTTATTAAAATTATACACTAATTATTTCCAAAATCTTTTATAATTATTACCTATTAATTTAGACCTTTTTTAAACATTACTTTAGAAATTTCCACAAAAACGTATTTTATTCAGTCATTGCAATAATTATTAAATTCTTATTTATGAATCACACATTTTAGTTTTTGTGTTCAGTAAGAAATTTCTTTGCAGTTCCCATAGCAATTACAAACTTCAAAGACCTAAGAAAGGATTGAAAAATTTCCCAAGAGCTGGTACAGCCAAAATGATAGAAAGATGAAAGTGAGTAAGTTGCTCTTATTATTTTCTATTTCAAGCTGCTTGTACGTTAGTGACTTTGCCAAAAATCAGTAATACGATCAGTTTCTTGTCCAGACACCTGCAAAAGAATTCATTCTAACAGTAATTCTACATTTCTCCTAAGTATGCCTATTACTTTTCCATTAGTAAAGCATTCTTTTTTCCTTTTGGAAAAAGGAAATGCACTGGTCAAAATATCTGAGGTGAACAGTTTCCTTTAGAGTAATAAGCCAGACCAGGGAAACAGCTGAGAGTAAGGAGACCAAGAAATGAATCCATCACATGAAATTATGACTTAGTATTTGATGAGATGCAAACTCTAGGGGCTTTAGTATTTTGTCTTTAAAATGGTGTTCTTCATTTCTAATGTCCTCATAGTGTTGAAGATTCTATGTTCTAAAATATAATTAGAAGTATCTGCCCAGGAATGTCAGCAACTGAAAATTTTCCAAGTTTTGATGCAAAGATACCCCTATCTAATACTAGAAAATGTTTCTTGTTACCCATTGAATAACTGCCCCCCCAATCTAATCCTTGGAACCTTTGAATAGGGTATCTTAAATGGTAACAGGGACTTTGCAGATGTGGTTAAATTATGGATTTTGAGATGGAGAGATTACCCTGGCTTATCCAGGTAAACTCAGTGTAATCACAAGACTCTTTATAAGAGGGAGATGGGGGGATCTGATGATGGAAGTAGAAAGAGCAATTGGAAGATATTATGTTACTGGCTCTGATGATGTAGGAAGGGTCCACAAGCCCAGGAATTCAGGAAGCTTCTATATACCGGAAAAGGCAAGCATTCTTTCCTGAATCCTCTAGAGGGAATGCAGTTCTGCTAATATCTCGAATTTGGACTTTCTACCTCTTGAGCTGTAAAAGAGTGAATCTGTACTGTTTTAAGCTACTAAATTTGTGGTTATTTGTTATGACAGCAATAGGAAACTAATATGCCCACCCTAATATGGAGATATAGATATACCAAATATGGATGAATGTAATAATTTAGAAAATTTTAATTTCTACTTGGAATTTCTAGAACTGAAATTATCCCTAATTGTAATTTTTGAACTGTTTTCTATAATAAATATTTATGGTGTGAAAGTTTGAAAAGAAAGCTATTAGAAGCAGCCAAACCATGTTTTAGAATTCATTTTGCTCATTTTGAATTTAATTTTTCAAAATATATGTTCATATTTTATAAACTGAAGTGTAAAAATTACATTAATGAAAGGTATTCAACCATATTATGGAATAGTGTCTCCATAATAGTGTTGGAGCTTATCATATATGGTTTACTGAATATTAACAAAAACTGCAAAAATATTTTTAAAAGGCTACATGAAAACCATAAACCACATATTGTGTACCTTAAAGGAACTATGGATTTATGTTTTTATTTTTTGGTAGGAAACACATTTTAAATTCTGTATTTTTCACTCAATGAAAGAGCATTTCAATTTTTACAAGAAAACGTATTTATTAGAATGTTAGCAGCATAAATTCTGGATCTGGACTGTTGGTCACCAAATCCTATGTGTGTGACTTAGGAAGTTTTAGCTATTTTATGCTGTATTTACTCATTTGTAAATTAGAGTTTAAAATAATACCTTGTTGTGAGGATTATTTGAATTAATACATGCAGCACTTTGATTAGTACCTGATACAATGTAAACAAAGGTTCAGTGTGTTAGCTATTTTTATTGCTACTCTTCTTACTTGATCCCTAAGTAGTCCAAATGACAAGATTTTACTTTATCATTTACAAAATACGGTGTTGTATTCCATTATAAGATGCTCCACTATAAAGTACACTATAAAGTACACATGCTCCACTATAAAGTGAATACATTTTTAAAATCTCTACAAGGATCTACAGGATTCCCTCTCATTTCTATATCACTTTACCTAAAGAAGTTTCAATATTTAAAAAAAAAAATGATTGACTCATACAGGAATATGGTTGCAAGTGTTAAGAGGTTTTCCTTCCTAATTTTTTTCTTTAAATTTATTTTATTTTGAAGTATTTTTTAGACTTAAAAGAGTTGCAAAGCCAGTACATACAGTTCATGTATACCTTCACTTAGCTTCCTCTAATATTAACATCTTAACATAAACATAGTACATTTGTTCAAAACTAAGAAATTAAGATATTAAATTACAGACATTATTCAGGTTTTACCAGCTTATTCAGTATTTTTTTTTCTGTCCCAGGATCCAATCTAGCATACCACATTGCATTTCATCATCATTTCTCTTTAGTCTCTTCCAGTCTGTGACAGTTCCTTCCTAATTTTTAAAGCAGCTTGTCTTGTAAAAATGCAGGTATTTTGAAATCTGCTGATTTGAATTCTTGCAAAAGGATTCGACTTTGAAACAAAAATTTCATGATCACTGTTTAGATCTTTTAATTGGTAAGTTTTTAAATTGAAGAGAGTTAATGAGTAGCTTCCTCAGCAGTTTTAAATTTTGATTTATTTTAGTGAAAAATATTCTCAAATATTTTTTCATATAATGAGGGTTTTTGAAAATTTTTTTAACACCAGTTTCTAACAAGTCAAACTTTTGTATTTCATGTTAATTTCATCACAGTCAGGTAATGAATGACACATGTGATGGATAATATTTTGAAATCCTGACAATTATTTTCTGTAATATCTTATCAACCCTTGTTCCTCTTCCTTTCAAGCTAGAGTATCTAGAATCCATTGTCCCAGAAGTGAAAACAGTTAAATCTTGCTTTTTGAGCTTTATATTGGTTGGATTCATTGCATTATAAATAAAGTAATGGGAGAATGATGAAAATCTGTATGGTTCTCTCCCATAAGAGTTTAAGACTCTCCACACTACAGCATTGGATTATCCAGAGCAAAGCAAAGAGATCTTAGATGTGAATGATTCTCCCTTCCTTTTCCTTTGCTTTTTGGCTTGTTTCTGGGGTGGAGAATCATACAACACTCAGATAGTTGGGATATTTGAGAGCAGAGGAGGCCCAAGAACAAACATAACATCCAAAATATCCTGGGAAGTCTAACAGGATATGGAATGTCATGATAAGTGGTATGTCTAAAATTAGTAGCCCTGTACAGTGGTAGAGAACAATGCTTTTTGGTCATCATGGCCAAGTGTTTTCTGTCATGTGCTTCCATGTTATTAGTCTAAGGCTCCTATTTTCCTTTAGGGAAAAAATGACTTAATTTCATTTGTGAATTTGGAGGAGGGGCTGGATATATATATATGTGTATATATATTTATTTACTTATATATCTCCAAATACACATATAAAATATATATGTGGGTGTGTGTGTGTATATATATATATATATATATATTTGTCAATTACCTTGTCGTGTTTCCAGAAAGCCCATGTTTTACATTATTTTCCAGCCAGTAAGTTTTGCATGGGCAAGTCTCCATGTGTATATGTGCGTGTTGGGTTTGGGGAGGAGGTTGGATGGGAAGGGGTGATGGTATTCCATTGTAGCCTGTGACTGTCTGTGTTTCATGAAAAGGAAATACACTTGCCTTCACATAAAAGCCATATTCACTAGTAATAAAAGTGATGTTTTGGCCTGCATATGCTTGACTCCTCTCTACCCTCATTTTGTTGCAAATTTATGCAGCAAATCCACCATTGTTAATACCTAACTGTAAACACATAGACTATTATGTATCAGGGACTATTCCAAACTTTTTAATATAATCACATTTCAATATTTATGATTATTACCATTTTTTACATGAGGAAACAGAGATCCTTAATTAGGGTGTCTCAGATTACATAGGTAGTGAGCATTGGGACTGACATTCAAACTCAGGAAGCAGGGCTTCAGTCAGCATACGTGCTATAAGAACTGTAGGTGTTCTATTTAAAGATCCTTCAAGTTCTGGTACTATGAAAGCAGTGGACTCATCCTACCAGAAAGGGTGGCCTAGATGTGGCCCAAATGCCCATGTCAATGTTCTAGAGCTGAGAAGAGGAATCTGAAAATAGAATGTGCTCCCCACTCCATGTTTTCATACTGAAACATCTCCCACATTAGATGTAACATTTTTAGAGTGGTCAGCAACCCTACACTGATAGGAGCTTATTATAAACATTAGCAGTTATAGAAAAATAAACTTACATTCCTTGCCTACCTGCAGTCATGGGCTGAGATTTGTAGCTGCTATATAAGAGTAAGAGTAGTTACTCACAGCTCTGCAATTTTGAATTGGGCTCATTTAATCAATTAAACATATCATTAAGCCATATATGCTGCTGTAATCACATTTAATAAAATAGATATTCAGCTTTGTTGGCAAAAATTGAGGTGCTTCACTGTTTCATTTGAAATTAGTTATAGAAATTTCACTTTCCTCAATACTTTAGTAAAAATAAATAAATGTATGCATACATAAATGCATAAATAGATAGGAATTCTGGAATGCATTATCTTCTTGATTAAAAGTAAGTATAAATACTGAAATAAATGTGGCATTAAGTAAAACTCATTTAAAAGCTGTTGGGATTGTTTTAACAGCTAGCACCTCTTGATGTAGCAAAGATGAGATGACTACATTTTGACAACAGCTTTTATATGAGCTACCCTTTCTACAGTTTTTCTTGCTATTGCTATCAGGCATCACTGCTTACTTAATAAATAATATGTTAATAAATGATTTAATCACACACTTATCTGCTTTTGTTTGTGTATCACATATTTTTAAAAGCTAATTAATCCTTCTCATATTCATCATTACACATATATTATGTGAAACAAGCACATGGAGAGAATAAAAAAATACCTCTACATTCATCTAGTTGAACCCTAATTATTTCAAGTAAATTCAATATTTTTTAAATCTTCCAAATTATATATTTTGCAGCAGTCTGGTATCTTTGTGTAGAACTAACAATGATATTTATTTATGGATTCTTTCATTCAAAAACATTAAGGACCTGCTACGCATTAGGGGTAGTTTTAAGTACTGAGGATACAGCCTTGAAGAAAGTTCCTTCTATAATGAAGTTTATATTTCAGCACTGAGTTTAGCATGTGATGAGAGTAGACTTCCTTGTTTCAGACCATAGGGGAAAAGTATTATGTTTTTCATCATTAAGTAATGCACTAGCTGTAGGTTTTTCATAGCTTCTGTTTATCAAGTTGATAATTTTCTCTTTTATATCTGGTTTGGAAAATAAAACATTTGAACAAAATCCAGTTTTGCATTTCTTATTCTGTTAATATAGCGAATGACAGAGATTCATTTTCAAATGTTAAACAAACTTTGCATTCCTGAGATAAATTCCAATTGGCCATAGAATATTATCCTTTCACAAAAATTGGCCTTAATTTTTGGATCTATGTTTATATGGGATATTCAAATGTAATTTTTCTGTAATGTTTCTGTCTTTTATATTAGGGTAATGTGGACGTGATAAGTTGAAGTACGAATTATTTTCTCTTCTTCAATTTTCTGAGAGATTTTGCATAGTATTTATGTTATTTCTTAAATAAGGTTAGAATTGACCCACGAAGCCTGAATCTTTAGACTGAATCTAAAGTCTCTGTATAACAAGGATTTTAACTACACATTTAGTTATTTTTGTCAATTTAGGGCCATTAAGATTATTTCTTCTTGGATGAATTTTTACAGTTTGTTTCATTCATGAAATTTCTCCATTTCATCTAAATTGTTACACTTATTGGTATAAAGTTCTTCATAATATTCTCTTATATGCCATTTAATATCTGTAGATTGTGTAGTCATGTCAACTCTCCCATCACTGATATTGGTATTTTGATACTTTTTGCTTTTATTCCTGGCAGGGCTAACTAGAGACTTACCAATTTTATTGAAATAGTTTTCCATTTCATTGATTATTTTTCTGTTTTTTACTTCATTGATGTCAACTGCCATCAATTTCTTTCCTCTCACTTGGGGTTTTGTTTGCTTTTCTCTTGCTGGTTTCCTAAGATGGAAGCTGAAGACTTTGGAGACTTTATTCTTTTCTAATATAAATTTTTAGTGCAATGAATTTCTCTTAATGCTGTATTAGCTTAATGTCACAGATAGTGTTGCATTTTCACAGAAATATTGCATTTTCATTTTTATTCATTTCCAAGTAAATTTTAATTTTGCTTTTAAGACTTTCTTTGACGCACAGATTATTTATATACTAATGAGTTATTCAGTTTACAAATATTTGTTTGTTTCAGATATCCTCCTGGTATTACTTTCTGGTTTGCTATCACTATGCTCAGAGAATATAGTTTGTATGATTTAGAAACTTTTAAATTTGTCAAGACTTGTTTTATGTCCTAAATAGGTTTTATCATGGTAAATGATCCATGTGTACTTGGAAATAATTAACAGTCTGCTGTTGTTGAATGGAAAATTCTATAAATATATACTAGGCCAAGTTGCTGATAGTGTTATTAAACTCTTCCATAGTCTTACTGATTTTCCGGATACTTTTTACATCAAATACTAAGCAGAGAGATGTTTAAATATCTGACTTTAATTGTAGAGTTGTCTATTTCTCCTTATAATTCTATCAGCTTTTGTTTCATGAGTTTTGGACTTATGTTATTATATACAAAAAGATTTGGGTTTGTTCAGGTCCTCTTGACAAATTACACTGTCATTATGAAATACTCCTTTGGATCCCTGGTAATATTACTTCTCCTGTAATTTACTTACTCTGATATTAATGTAGCTACTCCACCTCTTCCCTGGATGTTTTTAGGATTTTCATTTTTACTTGTTTTAAGCAATTTTATTGTGGTCTCATTTGATTAATTTTATTATGTTTCTTAAACTTGGGGTTTATTGAATTTCTTAGATCTGTGGCTGTATAATTTTCATGAAATTAGTAATTTAAAATAACCTTTTAATAAAGATATTATTTTTATATTTTCCCAGTTATTCCCCCATTGTGGCCTATAATTTCACATTATTAGGCCTTTTGAAGTTATTCCATAGCTCACTGATATTTTGTTAAGTCTTTTCTTTGTGCTCTATTTGGATAGTTTCTTTGCTTCATTTTCATGTTCACTGAACTATCTTTTGTCATGTTTATTCTTCCTAATTCTATTAATTATATTTTTCACTCAGACATTGTAATTTTTATCTCTAGAAGTTCAATTCGGCTCTTTTATAAAATATCTCTTCCATGTTTCGATTTAACATGTTTAATCTGTCCTTAGATTTTTGGTCATGGGGATACCATTATAATAACTGTTTAATATATGTGTCTACTAATGTTAACATCTGTATCATTTCTGGGTAAGTTTTAATTGATTATTTGTTCCCTCACTGTGGGCTCGTCCTTTATGTGACTGTTAAGTTTTGACTGGATGCCAGGCAATGTGAATTTTACCTTTCTGAGTGCTGAATATTTTTGTTTTCCTATTCTTATAAATATTCTTAATCTTTGTTATGGTACATTGTTAAATTACTTAGAAAATGTTTTACTTTTAATCTTCTAAGACAGTATCAGCAGCATTTACTTTAACATTTTATATTGCTCACTACGAAGGCAAACCTTTCTGAATGCTCTACCCAGTACTCTATGAATTATAGGACTTTGAATCCTGGTTGTGGGGAGTCACTCTCCTTTTTGCCTTTGTTGCAGTGTCTTGAGAGCCACTATTTCATGCACATTCCCCACTCCTTTTTTTTTCTTGTCTTTTTGGTTGGGAGATATGGGGGAAATAACTGCTCTCTTATTATATCTGGGCCAAAAATATTTAGTCAAAAATGTTTTCTAGCAACAGGAACTCTCTTGCATTTCTGATGGGAATGAAAAATGATATAGCCACTTTGGAAGGCAGTTTGTCAGTTTATTACCAAACTAAACATACTCTTACCAGATAATCCAGCAATCATATGGTAAGCACTTCTTGGTATTTACCCAAAGGAGCTGAAAACTTGTGTCCACACAAACCTGTATGTAGATGTTTATAGCAACTTTATTCATAATTACCAAAACTTATAAGCAACCAAGATGTCCTTTAATAGGTGAATGAATAAAATAAACTGGGGCACATTCAGACAATGGAATATTATTCAATGCTAAAAAAATGAGCTATCAAAAGCCATCAAAAGGCATTGAAGAAATTTAAGTGCATATTACTGTGTGAAAGAAGCCAATGTAAAAAGGCTACACATTGTATGATTTCAACTAAATGACATTCTGTAAAAGGCAAAGCTATGGAGATGGTACAAAGATCATTGATAGCCAGGGAGTTAGCAGAGAGGTTAGAAGGATGAATAGGCAGAGCACAGAGGACTTTTAGGACAGTGAAAATGCTCTGTATGATAACTATAATGATAGACACATGCCACTATACAGTCATCCAAATCTATAGGATGTACAACACCAAGAGTGAACCCTCATGTAAACTATTGACTTTTGGGTAATTATGATGTGTCAATGTGGGTTCATTAATTGTGACAAATGTTCCACTCTCAGGAAGACGTTGATGAGGTGGGAGGTTATGCGTGTGTGGGGGTAGGGGTGATATGGGAAATATCTTGTACCTTCTGCTAAATTTTTCTGTGAACCTAAAACTGCTCTAAAAATATAAAGTCTATTAAAAATGTTTTTTTTTTTCCCTCTTAAAAAGTAAAACTCAAACTTTTGGTGAATATGTAGAAAATCTTATTTTCTAGTTTACTACGATTTGTTTCAATGTAATTCTTTAATATGTAGAAGATAGAGAACTATTTTACAAAACTACGCACAAATGCATGTTAAATCTTATAATATTTTTAGATATTTTCTGAGAGTTTTGGCATGTTTCTCTAATGCTGTTATGATTAAAGTATGTTTGATATCAGTTCAGATGGTGATTATTATTTTAGGATTAGTCATTTCTTTTTAGTATGAGTATGATTTTTAAAATATTTAGAAATAAAAAACCACAAAATTACAACACTTTCATAAATGTAAAGTCAAACTTTAGTAGGCTTTGCACTATCAAATTATTTTAAAAGCTATAAGCACCCATTGTATGATAGCAGCACAACTGCTAAATAATGACAAACACTGAACAGATGTATCTTAATCTTAACCTACAATAATATAGCATCTCCCCAATATTTCTACTATGGTTGATAAATATAAATATTCATTTTAAAAACAACTTAAAAAAACACAGTATAAAAATATTTATACCAGGTTTAAGTACAACCCCAGAAACAGCCTAAGAAGTTTAATTATAAAGCCTGGACATAAAATGAAATACTGAAGGCATCTAATGTTTGCAAAAACAATTGTGTATTTTTTTAAATTAAAATTTATAAAATTTATACCTGCAGTATAATTTTAATCTTTAGTTTTGAGTAGTCTTTGAAACATCTTGGTGAGATCCTATATTTCCACAGATTATAGACAGTAAAATCACGCCTTGGCATTTAAAGTCAATTACATAATGGCTTGTCAAAAAGTTCTAGTATATCCTTTAAATCTATCCTGTTCATTTTTTTTTTTTTTTTTTTGAGACAAAGTCTCGCTTTGTTGCCCGGGCTAGAGTGAGTGCCCTGGCGTCAGCCTAGCTCACAGCAACCTCAAACTCCTGGGCTTAAGCGATCCTACTGCCTCAGCCTCCCGAGTAGCTGGGACTACAGGCATGCGCCACCATGCCCGGCTAATTTTTTGTATATATATATATATATATATTTTAGTTGGCCAGATAATTTCTTTCTATTTTTAGTAGAGATGGGGGTCTCGCTCTTGCTCAGGCTGGTCTCGAACTCCTGACCTTGGCGATCCACCCACCTCAGCCTCCCAGAGTGCTAGGATTACAGGAGTGAGCCACCGTGCCCGGCCTGTTCAATTATTTTTGAACAGAATTTTTCCCTCATTAGGATGTGAGACTTCAAAAAATTTTGAGGTGAGAGAAACAGGTAAAAATATGTGAACAAAAATATTTGAATACCCAATTATTTATAAAAAATAAAGTAAGTGCGTTTTGTCATTGAACTATTTTTTTAATGTTGAAAGCCTAACTTTGTTTCTTACCTAATCCTTCATATAGATTTAGTTTAAATATATTTGAGGGATTTTTTATTATTTTCTTGTAAAGATTGGTGGAGGAGAAATTATTGGAGCTTTTATCTTTGAACTGCTGCTGTTTGAGTAGAATGAAAAAAATCACATATTCCTTTGAGACACCTGTCTCGTTAACTTCAGTATAGATTTTGTCAGCATGAACGCTGTATGACTATGCATTAAAATTAATTTCATAAGAAACTCAAGTGAAATTACATTTCACATGGGTTTAGTTTAGCAAAGTATTTTTCATCAGGGCTATGGGGCCATTTAAAGGAAGTACATGGATTTTTAAGTGGATGTAACTGATGTACACTATGAAGAATATGTATCATAAAATAATTAGCATGTGTTCTCACTAGATATTGACATATATTAATAATTCAACAGAGTATCAGTTGATCTAAACTCCTATAAAGAGAAAAATCCCACTGTTTTTCTTTCTAACACCACTAATTCCTCCTTCCATTTTCTAACACTGCATATATACCTTAAATTGTTTAATCTTTTGATAATGGATTGCCAAATTATTATACATCTCATTATTATTTAGGCATAATCAGGATTTTTAATATGTAAAATTAGTAGATTATAACCATAAAAATGGAATAAATTAGTTCTTAAATGGCAATATGATAAATTTGGTAGGAATTACAGAAAATAATAAGTTCAAGACCTAGTGTCTACCTTCAAGTAGTAAAATCATTATGGGGTAATGAGTATTTATTAACTTGTTTTTAATACAATTTATTACTTTTAACTTAAAAAATAACTGTATCACAGCTTGCTTGCAAAATTCCTGAAAATGTAACAATCACCCTCTGAAAGCTGATGTTAAGCTGGTTGCATCACACCATTAGCAGGTAAAGCAGCCATTTTATTATGAACAAGAGTTTGGTTGTTCAGAAATTCAAAAGGGACACAGGGAGGTCCCCTTGTCTATGTTCCACTTTGTTTGGGTCCTCAGCTGGGAAGACACAAATGGTGGCAGATTAGAACAGGGTTGGGCTGGAGGATCCAATTCCAAGATAGCTTCTCCACTCACTTTTCTGTGATGTGGGCAGGGCTCAGCTGGGATTGTCAATCAGAGAACCTTAATGTGGCTTCTCCTTCTTGGCATTCTCAGTGTAGTCATACATCCTACATGACATCTCAGCAGCACCACCTTTTCTGGCCTACTCTCAGAAGTCAAATAGCATCACTTCTTCCATATTCTATTGGCTGATGCAATCACAATCACAAATTTACCACGATCCAAGAGAGTGGGTTCTTGGATCTTCCCTCTTAATGGGATAAATATTAAAAAATTTGGAGCCATGTTTGAAAATCACTATACTGTGCCTGCAATTTTGTATTCTACTTTTCCACTTAACATTGTAATATAAGCCAGAAACATCTTTCTTATAAACATCATTTAAATACCTGTTTGGCATGATCTAGCTTTCCTGGCAAAATTGTTCACTGCAGATGCAAATATCAAGTTTTAGTGCTATTGAATGGTTTAAGCAGGAAAAGGTAGTGTCTCTTTATATAAGAGATATCTTCATAATAAGGAATCATGAGAGAATAAAACTATTTCATGGAAATTTAGCTAGGTAAAATTATTCCAAAAGAGTATCTGCACAGAGAAATATATCTTTGGACATTTCATTGAAAATTACAGGGCATATTTAATTTCATGAAAGAATATTGGATGTTGTGTGTATTTTAGCAAGTGCAATATAATATCATAGAACTACTAAACTGCAAACTTTCTGCTGCATCAGCCAATCTATGTTTGTATCTACAACTTTGTCAAAAGCCAATAAAGCAAAAGAGCTTATTCATCTCACTAAGGGGTTGTAAGCTCTATTTATTTAAAATGGAGTTTGGAGATTGATAGGATTCATGCATCACTTTCATTTAGTAACATCAAATGTTAAGCCTCAGTAAAACTGCCTAATAGGAGAAAAAAATATGATGTTGATTCAGTGATAAACTATTCCAAAATAAAAGGATGCTGGCATTGAGATTAGTTGCATAGATTTTGAAAATTAAAAAAGCAAGAAATATGTTTTGGCAATATGTCTACTTTAGAGAAGCTTCTTTTTGTAAAAGAAAATTTAAAAAAACAAAAACCCTAATTCCTATTTAAGAATGCTAAGGATAATGTACCATCTCATTTAAAATTATTAGCTGGAATATTTGTCATACCTAGTAAACTGGAAAGAAACAGAAAACCAAACAAAAGCTTCTGAAGTTGACCTCCTTTAATGGCTCTTCCTCCAAATTCATCATTTTCCTGTAATCCAATTTAGGAATGTTGTAATTGTTCTCAATACACACTTTGTCCTAAACTCCTTACATAGCCATTAAGCAGCTTGCATTGTTTTTTGTTTTGTTTTTTTTCCTCTAAGAAATCCTTTGTATCCATTTCTTCCTTCTCATTTTACAGTTGCCATCTTAGAATAGATGAGAGGGTGAATATTGATTTTCCAAGGCTGAAATTGCCTTTTTAATAGAATTTCAATGCTTTTAGATAGGTTAGCTCCTCATTAAGTCCGTAGCTATCCGTATGTGTTTTAATAAGTATGATTATGTATCAGTATGACCCATAATGGTATTTGAATTAGTGATATTTTGCTGTTTATATCATCTCACCAACAGTAAAAGCTACCTTTTCAAAATGTCTTGCTTTTACCGACTCACTTCTCTACACTCTCATCCATAAACTTATTACACTAATCCACATGATAAAAAGAAGCTACAATAAACTTGTTTAAATACTTGCATTCATATGTTATCCTTGCTTTGTACCTATCCCTGATTCATGGTAGTCTACTGTCGAGTATGTTTTCATGATCTACTCCTATTGAACTTTTGCAAATATATTTCCCCTTCTTCCTCATCATGGGCCCTCCACTCAAATCAGACCTGCTGAGTAGATGCTTTCTATATACTTCAATTAACAATCTTAAAATACCTGTTTCTATCTTAACTTAAAATGGGTCACTATGTGCTCATCTACCTTGTTTCAGGTGTCTAGGAATGGGGATGACCAGGCATACTGTTTCATCCCACCAAACCCATGGCTGGAATCACCCCAAAAGCAGTAGCAGAGGATTTCCTAGAAGGGAGTGCCCCAAACCATCCTGAGGTGGGGCTGGCTGGGATTCCAAAGCAGGAAGCACTAAATGCCATGGTGATCATCAGTCAGAAGCCTTTATTGTGGGAACTACTTGCAGAGTGGCCTATAGCAATTTTTGTGTGTGTCCACAGTGAAGGGGTCAGGTTATGAAGTTTATATGAGGGTTTAAGGAATTTGAATGAGGGCCAGGGCCAGTTTCTTTTAATGTTTTGGTCAAAAACTCCTATATCTTTATCAGTGCCTGGGAATGTTCACGGGCCCAGTTTGGGTTCAAGTCTGCTGGGAACAACCTGCGGCTGTCTGGGCCACAAAGAAGTCAAGGTACTCTGTGATTTCCATTAGGAAATAGAAATAAAGTGAGGGGTACTGGGTGACCCTACAATCCATCCTCCTTGAGTGGCTCTTATACTCTCATATGCCCCCCTCTTTGGTGATGTTTCGTGAGGTGGCAGGACAAAGGTGGGATCACCTGCAAGGCCCTTTTCCCTAACTTTATGAAACAGTGTAAATGATACCCATACCAACAGTAAATACTGGTGCACATGACAAGACATAAGACCAGAATTCCCCAAAGGCTTACTAGCAGAGATTTCCACCAAGGACCCCATGCTGGAAACAATGATTTTATCATAGATCACCAGGGGTCACCCCCCGCCCCCCGTGGTCAATTAGCTACAAGTTCATTTGTAAATGAATAAGGGATTGATTAATTTCAGCTTCTTCAACTAGAATTTATATACAACCACCCAGTTTTTAAAAGGGCATACGTCCCCCTTGTGCAGCTGTCAGCATTTCTAGAGCCATTCAGTTGTGTAGGACCACTTTGCTCATTGCAGCTGTTTCAGCGTTCAAGGCCTCCAAACCATGATCAGTGTCTTTCAAAGCAGTTGAGACAAATCTTCAAAGGGCTACTTTCTGCATGATATCAATAGAGTCTCCCAGAGGCACAAATACAGTCAGTAAATAATCCCATCAAGAAAAAAAACAGACCTACTCCATAGAACCCTCCAGATGGGATTGCTGAGGAGCACAGGGATGGTGTCAGAGATTCTGGAGTGCATCCACAGGAAGCTGAGTGTGCACTGTCCAAGCTACCCTGGGGGAAGCCAGGGCATAAGGTTAGTACCACAGATCTACTCGGTACCATTCAGGGAAATCCAGTATATTACTGGCCTATGAGACCAGTCTGTGGGAAACCAAATTGTGTCCCTAAACATAATGGTGTGTTGACATTGAGCAGTTTGCGAGGAACCTAGGTACCTGGTGTTGCTTATCTGAGTGTCCTTAAAGTGATTTCTTTTAATAGATCTCTGCAACCTGGGAGAGCATCCCTGACATAGGGGTGAGACACACACAGCCATTCCAGATTTGCCAGTATGATCATTTCTGAGATATGGTGCTCTTCAGTGCAGCTCCGGCTTTGGTGGTTGTCTCCCTGTGGGACGTGGTTAGGGAAAAACTTACATTGTGTCCAGGGTTGCTTGATGTCATATCCCAATTATTCATGTTTGCATGTGTGATGTCAGAGATATCTAGGGTACACTTTTCTGTGCATTGTTTAGTTCTCCGGGTTCGTACAGAGACCCAGTCTTCACCCAGCAGTGGCTCAGTACACATGGAGTTCTTCCTTGGCTACTCAGGAACATAAAATCATATACCCAGAAGTTAGATTGGCTTTGCATAGGGGACCCAGGCCAGAAAAATGTTCTCTGAGGATATACAAATATTAATGGGAATAATATAACAGCAAAGAAAAAGGAAGCTCAAGCTTACAGCAAAAATAAAAAATGTATTAGCAACACACTGTGGGGGGACATCTTCTATAATAAAATTGGTATTAGATTCCTCCTCTACAGTAATCTTGGGAATCTTCCTAGGAGAACTACACCAGATATTCCATCCTACTGTGGGAGGAGTTGCAGCCCCAACAGTGATAAAACTGGCTGAAATCTACCATACTGGTGCCATTTCAGTGCCCATTGGTATGGGGGCACTGCCTGCCCAGTACCAAAGGAAAGTGGGGGTCAGATCCAGGGTCGTGATAACCTCCTGCCTGAAGGCACAAAGGACACCAATCCAGCCTGGTGGTATTTTCCATCCCAGGTCCCATCTCAGGTTCCCTGCCCAGTTGTATGGGACAAGGGAAGCACTAAATCAGGGCATTCCCTATCAAACTGAGTTCTGAGGTTAAGGCAGTGTCTGATTTTTTTCCCCATGCCTGCCTGGCTTGTGCTTGGCTCTTTATGTATACCAGACATTCATAAGCTGGCTTTCCTCCTATGGCAGGCGCCTCATTCAAGGTATGTACAACTTCCCTTAAAACCATAGCCCAATTTCTCAATGAGGGGAGTCTTGTCAAGAGCTTAATTTGTTCCTTTAAGAGACCATTTTTTCTCTATATAAGTCCTATAACTCCGTGGGTTAGAGGGCAGATGAAACTACCATGCAAAGGTTTCCATTTCTGCCCAACCTTGGATTAGGGATCCTATAAAATGTGTTCCTTGACATTGGTAATTGTTCTTAGAGTGCCATACATGAGTTGTAAGTGTTACAGACTCTGTGTAGTTGAGATCTGATTTGCCGTTTGACAGGGGGAAGTTTGCAAGAGGCCATTCACAGTGTCTATGTATGTGAGTGCGCGTAGGTATTCCTTACTCTTAGGGAGTTGGGACAATGTCATCTATTTGCCATGTATCAATGGCTCTGTCTCCTTTTTTTTTCATGTTTCTGCTGGCCCCTGTCACTTGTGAGGATGAGCCTGGCAATAGACAGGGCAATTTTGTATTGCCTTTCCTTTTCCTTGTTGGACACCTGTAAGACAGCTTCTTGGGACAGTTTCTGAGTAGTAAGCACCCTCCTATGACCCCTCTTCTGATGTATCCAATGTGCTTTATCTGCTGCTTCCGAGGTGACAGTGACCAGGCTTGGGCCATAGTATCTGCTTCTACATTTCCACTGGGGGATGATCATTGGTGAGCTGCTTTGTAGGACACTGTGACTTTATCCCCTGGTTGTTGTAATCAGTCCCAAATGTCTGCGTGTAGTTATGTCCTTCACAATGGCCTTCCATTTATGGACTGTTAATTCTTTTTTCACTGAGTTATCCACAGTGTCAACCTTTTCATGACTACCCAGGAATCAGTATACAGAGTTACTGGGTATGGCTCTTTCATAATCACTAACCTGTCAGCTCATAGCTCCATCCATTGGCTGCTAGCCCCAGTTCCAGATTCCACTCATACGGTATTGGTGGCTGGTCAAATAGCTATGGCAGTCTAACTGAGTGGCTGACCCTCACTGGAGCCGTCTGTGTACCAGGTATCCTCTGATGAGTTCCTATCTGCTTTTATTTGATGGAGCTTCTGTGGGGGCAGCGTTGGTTTTAAATCTACGGTATATTGTATGAGCCACAGCAGGGTCTGTAGTTCTATAGACACTGGGCTAGATGTAATGTACCCTCTCTGTTGAAAATATGCATACCACCCAGCCAGAGCACTCTTCTGTGCTATGGGCTGATGTACTTCTGGCAAATAGGCCATCCATCCATATGACCCTTAATGGGGTAAGCTATTTTTACTTCCACTGGCATATCTCCAGATAAGGCCTCTCTTTGCAGAGGGCCTGGTAAACAACAGGGAACTGTTTTCCAACAGAGTATACCATTGCTAGCCCCCACTGAACAATTGTGACCAGAAGCCAGTGGACATTCATTACCCTCCCTCTGTGAGATGACCCGACTCATTCCTTCCTCTGTCAGAACCAATTCAACAGTCTCCCAGGGGTGACCTTGTTTGGATCACTAAGACTTTTTACCTGAGTAAAAAGTACTTTTTCTTTAGTTCCCCAGGCCCAATGGGCCCCCTTTCTTTATCAGGTGGTATAATGTCCTCAGACGTTGGGCCAAATGGAGAGTAAAGGTCCTCCAATATCCTAGCAGACCTACAACAGTTTGTAATTCTTTAACTGTGTTGGGGTGCTGGGTATGCCTGTATCTTGTCAATCAAGGCTGTTGGCAAAATCCAAGACTTACCAACCAGATTATGCCTAGGAATTTTATGATGACTCCCGGCCCCTGGAATTTCTGCAGGTTGACCACCCAACCTCTTGATTGCAGGTGCTCTAGAACATTGTGGGTAGCCTTCTGCAAAAGACTCAAATCAGTTACCCTGTGATTTTTCAGTTGGGATTAGAAAGAAAACAGGGAGATCTATGGGAACCTACACACAGAAAAAAGTCAGGTGGTAAATTTATTTCTTGTAGTGTAAATTTACAGACCAAATTTCAGACAGAAATAATAATAAATTTAATAGCATCAGGTTACACTTATTAAGGACCTACAATGTGCCAGTCTCTATACTAAAAAACACTTACATGTGTTATTTATTTAATCCTTATAACAACCCCCTAGAATATGTCCCATTATTGTCTGCCTTTTATAGACAGGGAAACTGAATACAGAAGGTTTATTGCCACATGTCACAGCTGGTAAGTGGCAGAGCTGAGATTGCAGTTCAGCAGGTTTGACTCTAGGTAGGTGCTCTGAGTCATTTTGCTGCATCACCAGTAAGGAAAACAAAAGAAACAAGAGAAAAAAAAAAAAAAGATGCTTCAAAAAGGAATGAAGTTGCATGGATACCAAAAAGGAGAGGGAATTTTATTTAATCACTCACATTTATTTGAGTGCCTGCTAAGTACCTGGTGACATTAAGCTTTAGAATATATCGGCAAACACAGCAAACATCCTTGACCTTGTGGAGCAGAAAACCCAAGTAGAAACAAAGCATGTAGATACACTTTAGCATCAATGGGACATTTTTTAAAACTCTGAACATATTGTTGAGTGGATGGTTCAGCCTGATGTAAGTGAACAGGCCTGTAGTCAAGGACATTTCGAGAAAAGTTCTTTAACTTTGAAATAGTTGGTTAAATTTTGAAGTAGGTTTTTTTCACTTTACTTAAATAGGGACTTACTGTCAGGAATTAACATCAAACTCTGAATTTCTTGAGATGGTGCCTATTTCTTTTTCAAATATTATCACAATTCTTAGTACACATTTTGAGTTCAATAAATATTTACACAATATATTAGTCAATGGATTGTGTCATAAATATCAATTATATATGTATATGATACTGTATTTTTTTTACCAGCTGCAAATATAGTTAACCTCTGATTGGACTTTTCAATTTTATTAGATGGCTTTTCCCAGAACGTTCAACTAGATTAAGGGTAACTTGGTCAATTTTTCCATTTAAAAATACTATGAACAAGAATATAAATAAGACCATTAGATGGAATCCTCTATAGGGGCCATTTCTTTTTTTTTTTAATCAGAGCAATGAACAACAATGATGGCTTTAGATATTGTTTTGGGACAAAAGTAGCTCTTAAGCCTCAATCAGCAATTTATCTTTCACAAAAGTAATGATCCCTGAACATTTTCAGAGTCTTAAAGAATTCTCCAGTGATTTGGGGGAAGGCAAAGTAGAATGATATAAAGGATCTCAGAAGACTAATTTTTTGCATTGAGATATGGCAGGCAATTATGTATTGTGAAACACACACACAATTTTTCTTAAAGCACTGTAAATTAGTTAACCTATCTTATGTGAATATATGAGTACCATTTATTGGAAAACTATTAGAGACACAAAAATTGAGTGGTAACTTTTTCAAAAATTTACAAATCTTAGACTTTTCCCTCTCTAGTATTTTATTATACTATAATTTTTAAAAAATTGCGAATGTTTTATATGATTGGAAGAGAATTTAATGAAGGATTATACATATGAGGCCAGAAATTATATCATTTATAGACAAAAGAGTACATTATAAAACATTTAAGCTTTCTTTTTTAAAGAACATAAAAGAATTTAAAAAAAAATCAGACATAGATTTGTCAGCAGCAATAACCCAGTAGCTTAGGCAAATTTACTCTTTTAGTGAAAAATCTGTTCTGAAGATGTCGCCTTCTCTTATAGGTCTGAATGGTACTCAGGTTACATTTGCTAATTATTTGAAAGGTTGGATTAATTGCTTTTGATGAGGATGTGTTGAGAGAAAGAAAGAAAATGGACTTTTCTGCTTCTTCTTCTTTCATTTCTTGTATAAATAAATAGTGATACTCTTTGAGCCAAGGAAACATAATGGGTTGCTTATAATGAGACTGGTCCTGCAGTATCCCAAGTATAGTCAATCCAAAACCTAGCAGTTTGTAGAACTGGGCCAGTCCTAGTGATTCTACATTTGAGATTCACAATTCCACTTGTATGCATGGAAGTGTATGATTCAGGCTAGCTATGCATTCAATTCCTAGTCTGATTCATGCCCATGTAATATGCACTTGAATATATGCACTGATTATATTTGAAACCTAGACATAAAAATATTTAATACAAAAAAAGACCTCTAAAATGTTGCAGTTGCATTTATTTACCAAACATGCACATTGTGTTTTACTAAATGCCAGGCACTATTCTAAGGGTTCTTCAAACAGTAATGTTTCTAATCTTCATAATAACTGTAAATGGCTGATGGTATTGTTATCTCTACTTTACAGGTAAGGAAACTGAGTCATCAGAATTATTTACTTATACAAGATCACACAGCTAGTGAGTAACAGAGATGAGGCTTAAATATATAAATTCCAGATTCTATTCCCTTAGCTACCATTGCTATGCTGACCCCCTTGTAAGGAATGGCATTGAATACACTTAAGGTTAGTAATTTCATTACCAATTATTGTGGTTAAAAACATTACAATAGCTGGCAAAGACCTGGAGATCACTGGTTATCCTTAGATGGCAAAAGTCAATCCCAGGGTTGACATGTCTAATAACAATGACCAGTATTTATTTACTATGTGAAAACTACTCTATTAGCACTTTTCGTATAGTCTCTCATTTATTCATTACCACAAATTCATGAGATAGATGTTTTTGCTTCTAATCTATACGTTGGAAAATTGATATTTTAAGAGATTAACTTGCCCAAAGTTATATAGCTCATAAATGCTGTGGTGGGGATTTAAATCCGTGGTCTCATACCCGACAGCCTGCAGGCCAACACAGCTCCCTTTCACTTTTTGTGACTTTCCAATTGTGAAACATTTGATTATCCAATTGCCCTACCATTGTTAGACAGTTTAAGCTAAAATGTATTCTTTAATGGCACATAAAAATAAGTATACAAAATATCATGATTAAGCATTTTGTATATATAAGCAAACCTATATATAAGTTTTTCCCACTGGTCAATTGAAGGAATAGGAAAATTTTTAATTCAAAAGCCACTATAGTTTCTTAAAAAGTCACTATAATTGTTCCCACTGTTTTTTTTTCTTTCCCACCTACTCAGAAATAATATAATAAACATCATAGAAGAAAGATAGATAACTTTGCAACTGATCTATCTGGTGGAAATATTTAAAAAAACCAAAAAACATCATCATTTGATTATTTTAGTAAGTAATAGTTGCACTAGATGGAGTAAGGCTAAATTCCCTCAAATTTATTATTCTTCCTTATTTTTCTAACATAAATGATTTTTTACACCTATAGTCTTTAAATTGAATCAGTCCTAAAATTTAAGAATATTATGTCAGAGTCTCCAGATTCACCTAGCTCCTTCAGAGATAATGATTGCAGAGTTCTCAATTTAACATATTCCCTTTAAGTGAACAACATCTTTTTAACCATGCCAATATGCATATAACAATGCCAATAAACACTTTAGGGGGAGAGTACTACACAATGCCGAATCACTGATAATCTTATTCCTTTCTTTATAAGGTTAATATTTTAGCAGTTATAATGCAGAATTCCAAATCTGTTTTCTAAATTAAGCATTTTAAAGATAAACTTGTGGTTCTGTGAAGTGATAATATTCATGCAGGGTACTTTACATTCATACAGGGGAGGGAAATCTTTTCTGTTTTCCCATTACTTTTAGTGAAAGGTCCGAATGCACTGTTAAATCTAGTGTGTATTTGTGTGTGCATGTTGATGTATGAGTGTACATGTTTGCTAGTAGGTTCGCCTGCATGTGTCAGTGCAAAATCACCAAAACAGTCTAAAGCGGTTCATGCTAGTCTATTCCAAAGCTGTAATTCACACAAATCATATTAACTAAGTTAGCTATGTCACCTCTTCATTTCTATGTAACTCTCAGAGTTAGCCAAAATACATTTTCTGATTCTATTGATAGTTGTCATTTGTTATGAATGTGACACACATTTTGTCAAGCAGATTCAAAGAAATTCTTACATAATATTTAATGGGAACTCAATACATATTTTTAATTAAAAATAAATAATTTTTTTTACATTGCCATGTGTTTGAAATTTTAATAATGGACAATTGGGCAGAAAATGAAAGCAAAAAAAACTTAAATCTCCATAACTTGTCTTCATGGATATAAATATTGCACTACATTTAGTAAATGAATAAATATGTAACATTAATAGAGATAGGTAAAAATAAAAATGTTCTTCCTACTCTCACAACACTCACTCAATATAGCACAAAACACTTCTGTGATCACGTGTGGAGTTTTTTCCCCATATACCATGCAGTTCTCCAGGAGACACCAACTGGTGTCCTATATCATCAATTCAATTCTGATACTATCTACCTGGAGATAGTGTCGCATCCCACAGGTTGAGGGCTCAGCCACACAAAGCTGACCCCGATTTCAGATGCCAATGGCAATTAGTAAGTTGTCACCTATATTTCTGATGGACCAGCTGTAAATTGAGGTTCCCACTATCCTTTCTGTGGGTTCTATTAATTTGCTAGGGTGGCTCACAGAAGTGAGAAAAACACTTATTTTTACTGATATATTAATTATAAAGGATACAGATAAACAGCTAGATGGAAGAACTGCATAGGAGAGGTATGGAAGAAGGAGCACAGAGCTTCCATGCCCTCTTTGCACATGCCACCCTCCTGAGAACTCCAAATGTTCAGCAATCTGGGAATACTGAATGCTTTCCTTTTTATAGAGGTGTCATTACACAGGCATGATTGATTAGATCATTGGTTACTGATGATTAACTCAATCTTTAGCCCCTCTCACCTCCCCAGAGGTTGGTGCGGGGAGGGCTGGAAGTCCCAACCCTCTAACCATGGCTTTGTCTTTCTGATGACCAGCCCCCATGCTGAAGCTACTAGAGCTCCCCCAACCCAGCCCCTGTAGCTACCAGTCATCTCATTAGTACAAAAAAGACATATTACTCTGCTGATTCCAAGAATTTTAAGAGCTGTCTACCAAAAAACAGGGGTAGAAACCAAATACAGGTATATAATTCATATTAAATCACAATATCACAAATATATACATATATGTAGATATTATTTTTTAAATACTGAGGCTAAGAAAGACTAGTTATTGCTTTTTTAATGGGCAAGACAATAGAGTTAGCTAGCGAGAAACCATGGGCAACTTAGACCTAAACTAGCATTTACAAAAAAAAATAATTCTCAAAATCCTTAAATCTTTATTTTTATTAAAAAAAATCCCCTATTTTGGCATAAGACCTCCTATTGAGTAAATATGTTTTCTGAAAACAATGACAATCACTTATGTACTTTTTTTCCTTAGGAGAAACTCACTTTCCTTCTTAAAATGTCTAGGGTGATATTCTTTGCCTAGAATATGTGGAAAACCTTGCCTGTTATACAGAAGAGATGCACCAAGCTGCATTTCTGAATGCTGGTGATTTTAAGACCCTTTGGAATTTACAGAGCCTTACTTGCCATTAAAATGAAATAAGGATCTGCATCAGAAGGCAGCAGGCGCCAGGGAGAGTAATATGGGGGATAATGTAGCTCACTTCTTCAGGGAGTTATGCACTAAATTCCCAGAATAAACCAGAATGAGAGTAGCGAGTCTTGCCAACGTTTTAAAAATTACACAAAATAAGTTGCTTTCCTCAACAACTCTTTTAAAAAAAATGATTCATAAAAGCAGGAATACTCTCCCCAAGAGAGTATATCTTGACTTCAGAACTCTGAAAGTTATATGATAAGTTAAAAATAAAGGGAGAGGCTTTTTGTTTGTTTGTTTTTGAAAAATCAAATAGTAAATGTTTAAAGCATATATTCAGGTTTAATTTCTGAGAGAATGGGCTAACATAAATTTTCAAGTAGATGTATTTATATCTGTAAGTCTTGATACATTGATTTTTACATAAGATGCAGCAAGGGTGTTAGATGCTACTTTTCATAGTATATTATTCAGAACTTCTTAACGTGAAGTGTATGGATGGGTTTCCGGGGGCTCACAAATGCCTAAAATTATATTCTAAATTATTCACATGTGTATGTCTTTTATATCTTTCCTTAAATTCTTCAAGGGACCTTGACTACAAAATATTTAGGTCCTTGACTCTAAAAAACATTATAAAACATGTCAGTCACAGTTTAAATGTTTTGCTAGTTAATAAATGTACTTGACATCTCTAGACTCTCTACTTTTTTTACTGAATTCTTATAATCAGCCTTTAAAACTCTATACTTTTTCAGCATTCAAAGCTTAATATTTAATACAGCAGCCAAATATAAAATTCCACCAAATATTTTATGGAAACCTGGAATTCGTTTATGACTTCATACAGAAGCAATTCAATCTTTCTTGTTTTAGTTGATGCTGACCCTTTGGACTAGGTGGGAGGGAGAATTGTGGCACTTAAGAGAGTGGTCTCTAGAGCCCAAGTGGTCTGGATGAAAACTCTGCTTTGGCACTCACTGTCTGTGCGACCTCAAGTAAATGATGTGGTTACTCTGTCTTCAGTTCCTTCACCTGAAAATTACGAATAAAAACAGAATCCATTCCATAGTTCTGTTCTGAGAATTCCGTGATATAATTCACATGAAGCTCTTGGAAACATATTAAGCACACAGTAAATATTAGCTAATAATGAAAGCTCATAATACATATCACTAATACACACTAGATGTGCCTCTAAGCACATTACATTAGCCTCTTTAACCCTCATGATAATCCAATGATATAGGTTTTATTGTTATGCCCATTTTGTAAATGGAGAAATTAAATCATGAAAAAATTGATTAAGTAATTTGGCCATGGTTACGTAGCTCATAAGTGGCAAAGTCAATTCAAACTCAGGTAGTTTGGTTCTAGATATTACATTTAACCACTATAGCTTTCTCATATTATTATTGTCATTGCATCTTTTTAAAAAAAATTTCACTATCTAGCATACCTATTATAATTGACATATAGGTAGAAGAAATCACAGTCTGAGAATTCTTAGAAAAAGGTACACATTATGTAAACTACACAAAGGCATAGTTCTTGGTAGTGTACCTGAAGAATTAATAAACTTTTTCTCTCTTGTGTCTTGGGAGAAAGTAAATGTTAGCTAATGTTGTTTGTAGAATGTCAATACCAAATATATTTTCTAAAAAGAACAGGGTCACATTCACATCCATTGTGTAAACATTTATGTGT
The DNA here is from genome assembly GCA_028533085.1 of Varecia variegata. NCBI lineage: Eukaryota > Metazoa > Chordata > Mammalia > Primates > Lemuridae > Varecia > Varecia variegata. Next base: position 162,687,748 of record CM052438.1, read on the forward strand.
AATAACACAACAGTTTCATATTAACAATGAAAGAAAATACAGTTTATAACTGATAAGGAACAGTTATTGATTATTTGCAGAAGAGAACTAGGACCAGTATTCAACATGGGCCAAAGACAGAACTGAGCTGATTCCTAATCTAGTGTTTTAATTACTACGTAAAATGGATCTGCTTTTCAGAAATAAAATAATGAGTATGTCTGTTAAAAAAAAAAATTCTGTGTTTTACCTCAGACAAAATTATGCTGAAATGATCAATTTCCTCTCCAGGTGCAGAAGTGTATATTATATATTTTCTTGTTCAGCAGCTATTCCAGATAATAAAATATGATGGAATATACATATAACCCACTGGTTTATAAAGAAAAGAATTAAAGAGAAAGAATGTGCAAATGGAACCTTTTTTAAAGATCTGCTCATGGTAAATGAATCCAGAGAGAAATCCAAAGCACTGTAATGACTGTTTAAAAGAAAAATAATGTCCATGCACAATGACAAATGCAAATTATTACTTGTTTTCTAATGAAGATCGTCTTCTCCATATCACATATATAACAAGGCTATTATAAAAGCATACAGAAGAGATGTAAATTTGCCATATAAACAGGCCCTTCAAAAAAATCAAGCACATTTTAAAGCACATAAAAACAAAAACCAAAAAACTATCAAGTGCAAACTAATTTCCTTCAAACCAAGTTGAAAGGGCATCCTTTTTGGTCTTTTAAAGTAGAAATGTCCTCTCCATGATAGAAGTGTTTTTCCCTTTACTTTTATTTTCTCTTTTCCAGTAGTTCCTTTCTTTTTCAAAATGTGTGTGTGTGTGTGTCCACACACACACACATATAAAATTTCCTTTAAAACATGCAAACAAACTTCTCTTCTCTTTTTTTTTTTTTGAGACAGAGTCTCACTCTGTTGCCCGGGCTAGAGTGAGTGCCCTGACGTCAGCCTAGCTCACAGCAACCTCAAACTCCTGGGCTTAAGCATCCTACTGCCTCAGCCTCCCGAGAAGCTGGGACTACAGGCATGCGCCACCATGCCCGGCTAATTTTTTCTATATATATTTTTAGTTGGCCAGATAATTTGTTTCTATTTTTAGTAGAGACGGGGTCTTGCTCTTGTTCAGGTTGGTCTCGAACTCCTGAGCTCAAACAATCTGCCCGCCTCGGCCTCCCAAGTGCTAGGATTACAGGCGTGAGCTACCGCGCCCGGCCCAAACTGCTCTTCTCTTATGCCTCTCTTATTTTTATGTTAATTCATTTTTGAAATCTTAAGGAAATAATTTACTCTCACTGACTTGGCTTCCATGGTCCACATCCAGTGTTGACCTCTTGATACCTGGGCTGTCCTTGCTACTAGAAAAAAACTGAAACTGCTCTAGCCAAGGCCATCGGTAAATGCCAGATCCAGTGGCCTCCGCTTTCTAAACCTTTCTGCATTATCTGCTGTTTTGGACTACTAAAAAATTTAAACCTCTCCTCTTTCAAAATCCACTTGCTCTGATTCTCACACTCCTTCTTAGCCAGCTACCTCGTTCTCTTCCTGCTTTCAATTCTCCCTGTGTTTTTTTCTAAGGCTTTGTTAATCCAGAATATCGACCTCAGTTTTTCTCATTTACATTCTTTCCTTTGTCAGACTCACTCACTTCCATGAGTTGAATTGTCTCAATTATTCCAAAATTCACAAATCTGTAACTCTCATTGTGATACCTCAGTGATCTTGTAATCCATAATCTTCACATTTTCCTACATACTGTCAAAAAGATAAAAGCCTGCTGATACTGCAAACTCATCTTCCCGAAGATAAATTTGATTAGTCTAAAATTAGCAGTGTCCATCCCCCCAATATTCAAATTATACACATTTGTGCTATTTTTTTATACCTCTATTTCCCTATTGCCTTGCCAAAATTTCTGAGGTATGTAGTACAGCTACAAAAAGTAAAGCCTGACTATAATAATAAAGGTATAGCTAGAATTTTAAAAAGAAATCTTTCATTATTAAATTGAAAGTAAAATAGGATTCACAGTCAGGAAAATTTTTATTCATCAAATGTTTAGTGAATATCTGCTAAATGATAGACACTGCGTAAAGTTCTACAGAATATTATAGTTGGTTGTTATAAAAGTCCTTTGAGAATAATTTACTATCCCTATTTCACAGAGCTGGAAGAAGTAACAAGCAGTAAAGATCACCTTACTAAGATGTTAGTAGAGCATATTCCTATTAATGTAAGTGTAAAATGAGGGAGGAAAAATAAACCAAAATAAATTTATATGACATCTTTCCTTTTATATCTCATGCTTTCTAGTTTTCAGTCACCTATTATACCTATAGTTATTTTTTAACCAAAGCTATTATAGATTTCAATGTCAAATAACTGATGATTTAACATAATGCCTAGATCCAAGTTTTCATTCTCCATTTTCATTTTAAGATCAAAGCATCCCTTGAGTTCTCTAGCTTAACTTCATAAGAAATTCATAAGAAAGTTGAATAAGTAAAAGAATTGAACAGGTCTTATTATATGCCTTGACTTTAGTTTCCTTATCTATTAGAAAAAATCAACAGGAACATAGCTTTTTTTCAGCAATTCATAGTTTGTAAGTCCACAATTTGTATTTTCTTTCTGTCCGTTTCTTGGATTGTAATCCCAAAATACTAATTAATATGTCAATCAAAAGCAGTGAGTGATGGCTTTGGTGAGTTTCTACTCTGTTGTTTGGTTTCCATTTTAAACTCAGTCAATAGTATGTGTCTATAAATTGTTGAGCCTTACTGATTCCAGGTGGAAATTTCTCACTTTTCAACATTTATTCATTCAACATATACAAATTTACATTTGTTATGTGCTTAGCACCCTACTAGGTGCCTCAGATATAATGGTACAAGATAGTCCTACCTTTGAAAGATGAAATTTTTCTGAGGGCCATGGACAAATAAATAAGCTATTCCATAAACGTATGCTAAGGATAAGGATTAGTTTAGTGCACCATGGGACTACATAAAAGTATTTTTAATTTTAAAGGCTTCCTGAAAAAAAGAGAACCATAAATATAAATTGTAATGATAAGAGTTGGAGGAAATGGGCATTGGGAAGCAATGGAGTAGGTGTTTAGGGGCATAGATTCTGATGTCTGTTTTCCTGTGTTTGAATTCTTCTTCCCATACTTACTGTGTAATCTTGGAAGAGATGGCTAACCTTTCTGTTCCTCAATTAAAAAAATACAAAACAAAACAAAACAGAAAACCATAAACAAAAAACATCTAAGTACTAAAGTGGTTTTGAGGATAAGTATATTGACAAGAAAACCACAATAGAGCCTAGCATATATTATGTTAAACACTTAAGTTACTGAATTTATTATTGATAGTATTAGTCTTTTAAAGGAAAGAGCATGAGCAATATCTTGGAATCAAAAGAAGAAGCATAAGTAATCTCATCTGACTACGTGATATTGGTTGTAGTCTATAAGAAATCATGCTCAGTAGATTAGCAGGGACCAGTCCACAAAGTGCTGTATGTGTCTTCTGAAGGAGTTGCAACTTTATTTAAGTTGTATCTGAAGACCAGTGAAGGGCTATAGATAAGAATGTGAAATGACTAGGTCTGCATTGTAGATACATACCTCTGGTCTGCATGGAGAATCAACTGGAAGCAGAATCAGCTGGGCCAGAAGCAAAGCGCCCATAAGAAGCAGTTATCCAGGTGAGAGAGGATAGTGACTCAGACTGAGCTAGTATCAATGGAGTACTTGAGAGATATTAAAGACAATTAACAGCAGATTTGGTTACTGATCTAATGTGAAGGATGAGGGTGAGGAATAAATCAAGGATGACATTCAAGACTCTGATTTAAACAAATAAATGAGTAGCAGTATTATTCACTGAGAAAGAATAGATTAGGAGAGAAGAAGATAATGGTGTTAGGTTAGGGTATGTTTTGATTTTGAAGTTCCATAACAGCCAAGTGGTGATGACCAGTGGGCTCGCTGGTACATTGGAACTGAGGCATATCAATGTCAACTTGAAAGACCTAATTGTTAATATTCAGGAATTTGATAAGCTAGTTGTTAAATGATTGGTAGCTTAAAGTGGGCTATTGAGGGAGTATCTACTCCACAGAAATCAGCAAATGCTACAAATTATGCTTTCCCCCTACAGAGAACAAATTGACCAGCACACCACACACAGATTGATCTCAAGTGTGAGCTCTAGCCTGGAAACATGACCTTAGCAGTCACCATTATGGTATGTCATTAAAGCCATGTGAGTGAACACAATAATTCCAGACAAATGTGCCAAGTGATAAGAAAAGATAGCCAAGGATAATGCAATGGAGATCATCCCAAAAGAAGGGAAATCCTGCAAAGGACTCAGAGAAGGAAGAATAAGAGTCATGAGAGACTAGCAGGAACTCTGGGGACACAAAAGCCAAACAAAGAAAGCATTCACATTTGAGAGAATAAAAGAGACATCAAAATTTGTCCCTTCTCGGAAAAAAATTTTTTCAAAAATTTATTTTTGGTTTAAGACAATAACAAAAATACAAAAACAACACAATAATAAATCAGCAAATAGAAATAGCTCCTTTGTGGATACTTGATATAAGCAGAGATTTTTTTAACCTTAAAAGAACATATAAAAGTTTTTTATAAACATATAAAAGACATATGTTCTTTTAAAAGCTTATTTTAATTTGATATATAATGGTATTGGTTCTTTAAGCCTACAGTCCCCAACCCCTGGGCTGTGGATCAGTACCAATCTGGCCTGTTGAGACACACAGCAGGAGGTGAGCCCCTGAGTAAACAAAGCTTCATCCATATTTACAGCCACTCCCCATCTGCCTCCTTTCAGATCAGCATCGGCATTAGATTCTTATAAGAGCAAGAGCCCTACTGTAAACTGTACATTTAGGTTGTGTGCTCTTTATGAGAATTTAATGCTTGATAATCTGAGGTGAAGCTGAGGCAGTGATGCTAACACTGGAGAGCGACTGCAAATACAAATTATCATTAGCAGAGAGGTTTGATTGCACAATAAATACAACACGCTTGACTCATCCCCAGACCATCCCACCTCCCAGCTTCCAGTCGGCAGAAAAATTGTCTTCCATGAAACCAGTCCCTGGTGCCAAAAAGGTTGGGGACTGCTGCTCCAAGCTATTAGAATCATTCCTTCACAACCAGGTTGATGGGATGTTAGTGTTTAATACAAAGGACAATCAGTTTGTTGCTCTTGCAGGTAGCACTCAGAAAGGAGCAATATTCTCACTATGGCACAGATTTTTATCAGACAAACATTATTTCTTCAAATTTATTATATAAAAACCATCTTTCCCACCACATAGACCATGTAAAAAGAGACTAAAAGCACAGCTAACCATTTGCTGAAAACACAGAGAGCTTTCCACCAAATTTAAGACTCTCCTATCCCACTAAGAATTTTATATTATTAATGGAGAATGTTTTTGGTTGAAAATAGCAGATAAATGTGCATTCATTTGAAAATAGAGACTTTGTTTTTTCATATAGAAAGAAAGCTGAAGCAGATGTCTGCTGATGTTGGTTCTGGAACTATGGGTTTCTCTTTTCCCTCATGGTCACAAAATGGCTGCTGCAGTGTGGCTATGTCTGAGATTTCAAGCAAAAAAAAAATAAATAAATAAAAAGGGTGTAGGGCGAGCCCATCATATTTCTGATTATGTTTGTTTAGACGGAACTACATTGCTTAGCCATTTCTAGCTGCAAGATAAGCTTTTTAGCCTTCATAATGTAAGCAGGTATTCGGACAAAAAGAGAGTTGAGTTTGAGAATCCTATGAGTCAACCTACAACAATATCTGTCTCAGGTTTCTTTATTCAGAAGCAAAAATACCACAAGCTGGAGAATGGTGATGATGAATAGAGAAACAACGAAAGAGACAGTAAGCAGCTCATGACATTGGGTATAACTGCGAGCTTTTAGCTCAGTCAGAAACCTGTTCTCCAGAAATAGCCATTTAACATGCAGAGTATGCTTTGTACTATTGGGACAGGACAGAATTAGTGAGAATTAGGGCCCCCTTTTGTGTGTATGGGTCATCATATTGAAGTAAGCCCTTTGCAAAAGCCCAGGATTATGTCTGTTTAAATCATTCAATGCTACTAACTACCACTCTAAATGGATAGCAACTTGTCACTATTCAGGGGAAATCTGGGGAAGTGATATAGTGGGAATAAAACATAATTTAAGGAACAAAAACCTGTCCTTTTAAAGCTTCAATCACTTGGCTCCTTTCATATTGCCACTCCCTCTCAGTTGCAACCACAGAAAAGATGCTTCGGATGATGTTGTATGCTATAACTGACAACATCTGCTACCTACCGCAAGCACAGACATTTGTTCGGCTAAATAAATGTGTGACCACAGGGAAATCACTCTGGCAAATTTACTGACATTGCCATGGTGTTTCAGTAATAAACCTGGAAATCAATTTATCTTATGATGCAGATGGCTGCAGCAGGATTATGCCACGGTGGGGCTCTTGGAAATGAATTATCCAACCAACTCGTTTGAATTCTGAAGTGACACTGACTCATAATAATTGACTACAACTTCATGAGAGTATTATCCTATTATACTTAGTATGGCAGAGCCTCTAAACATTTCTCAAGTAATTTAGGGTTCATACTTAATTATAGCACTTGTATTTCTCTTAGGGGATTTTGCAAGGCAATGGCTTCACTCTTTTTTTGACATTTAAACTTGGTCAAATCTGTTCTTCCTGAACCTAGGTATAACAATTTATCCGCCTTGTCAAATTACAGGGATTTATTCACCAGTGTTTAATTTTCTATGTATTTACTTCTCAAAGGGACTTAGCACCCCATAATTTTTTATATTTACAGTACCTCCCTGGTTCCCATATGGAATGAAACCACATAAAATGGTGATTTTATTAAATTCATGTGATATAAAAATACAAATATTTTTCCAGTGGTTTAGAAATGTGCTCCAAACTTCTATTTACGTAATGAATATAAGGCACTTGAATGTGATAGTGAAAAATCTGGGATGTTAATGTCTTATTAATTTTTCTTATGTATCTCAATGATGAGGCAGTCAATAGCTTTTAAAAAAATCCATTTCACTGTTTTATAAACCTTTATCAGATAGATGTAGCTATAGATATAGATATACAATAAGCCAGGCATTATATATCCTGAGTATATGACAGTGAAAAGAAAACTCTCCCTGTCCTCACAGAACCTATTGTTTAGAAACAATTTACATTTCTCAGAGTTCAGTGATCCCCAAAATTATCTACATTCATTTATAAAGCATGGTTTCATATACATCATCACATTAATTTTTATATTCTTTAACAGAGAGGAATACTATGCTTATAATTGAGAAGAAATCTGAGTTCATAAATAAAATCTGCTTAAAGAAGCAATCCATGTAACCAAAAACATATGTATCCCATAATACTTTGAAATTAAAAAAAACTTATTGGAAGAAAATTCACTAAATCTATGTACTTGTTAAAATTACAAATGAAGAATAAGTCTAATTGATTCTGTAAACCTTTATTATATATTATATAGCTTTTTTCAGGAGTGAGTATAGTTTTATTACCTAAATCTCTGAAAAATCTAGTCACATTATGATAAAATGATTCTGAAATGTCTGTTTAATACTAGAGTGTTGCTGGAATTATTCAACCAATACACTCTTTATTTTTGTTTCTAAAGTGTCTTTGCAATTAATAATACTTTTAGTTGAGTCTTTAAATACTTTTATTTTAAAACTGGATTAAAAGAAAAAGAAGCCTTGTCTTTCAAAAATAATAATAATAAAAGAATATGAGGAGAACTCAGGTGTGGTAGAGAAGTGACACCGAGTTAAATCAAATTCTATTCTTCCCACTAAATAGCACTGTCTAATAGCTTGGTCGATCTCTGTAAATACAGAGTCAAGAGAGTCATTTTAGTAGAGAAATGTTTCAGAGATACTTCTGGATTAACGGTAAAGAAAAACACAAACTCTGCCAACAGCCAGTGGAACATAAAAGACATTGTAAAATTTTAAATTATCTAAATATATAATCTAAGTAAATACTTGCTGTTAAACTCATTGTTTGGCTGATACTTGATAAGCATTTTTTACTAGTTCTAGGAATAATATCATCTAGTCAGACAATCGTTTTTGCTAAATAATATATTTATCATTTACTTCTTATTACTCTAACTTGAAAATGAATAAAAATAAATGTAGACTTATGATCTAACACAAAAGATCAAATTGTGAAATAAGAATCACACAAATCAGAGATTTTACCCAGTGCCAAGCTTTACTAATAATTCCAATGATATGAACAATTAAGAAGTACAGACAAAACAGGAAGAGGCCTAAGACATTGAGGGTAACTCCAAGTCCTTTCATTCTTCATTCACATCAGGCATATGCCTCCTACACTGGGGGCCTTTTAGGTTACTGATATAAGTTATAATTGTATAGCTTATATGACATCCTCAGGTATCCTTGATTTGTTGAACCATAGGTTCTAGGTTTGTTTACCACAAGCACTCCGTTTATGACACCAGCTAAGAGTATTCTGTAGAGAAGTATTCTCCTCTAATTAAATATCATTCCTCTTTTTACTAAGAGGTCCAGTTATAATCTTCACAAGGATATCAAGCAAGACTATCTTGTTTCTTTCCCTAGGGGATCCCCGGTAATTCGAAGAGAAATGGATCAAAGACCATTTTAACTTCCTTCTCAACTTAAACAATGTAGACTTTTATCATAAAATTATAAGTATAGCTGATTAGTATGACTCTTTGTGAAAATGTATATGAGATTCATACACATTTTATTAAAAAATGTATTCATATACATTTTCATAAAATGTATATGAATCTCATATTCAATTGTTATTTGGGGGTTATTTATATAATGCTATATGTAAGCTCTGAGTCTTTCTAGAAAAGAACTTAGTACCAGATAAATGGATATCATAAGGATATTCCTGGTTAATTTATATGAAATAAAAATAATTTGTATGTACTATGTGTTTTAAGAAAATGTTATTTTTATACATGTTGAATAACCAAAAATGGAGTTCACACGTGTGAAAGAAGCTATGATTTCTGCATGCAGGCTGTAAAGAATACATTATTTTTATAGTGAAGATAATTTTAATTTATTTTATATTTTGTTATTTGTTTTAATTATAGTTCAGTATATAGTTATTTGATTTGACTTAGTGAAAAAGAAACTTCCGTAATATGGTTGGATATCAGTATCAGCTGACACATTGTTAAAATCTAACTATGGAAACCACAAGGGCTATGCAAACTGATTTATTTGCATACCAATTCCAGGTCTGCTAGTTATTAGCTTTGTGGCTCTGGGAAAATTGTTTCTCCCCTCTGAACAGCAATCCACCATTTGCAAATTCATACATAAACATTCACACTTATTCATTTTTTATGTAAAAATATTTATTTAGCATTTTCTTTGTGCCAGACATTGTGCTAGAAACTGGAGAAAATGCACATAGTAAGAGTGGAGAAATTCCCCACTTTCATGTAATGCATTAAGATATTGTGAAGATTAAACAATATAATGTATATTCCTTCAATAAACATTAGCTTCATGTTCCCTTTTTTTTTTTTTCAAAATAGTATTTGGTTCTTTTCCATAAACAGTTAAAGAGATTATGTGTTAAACTGTCATATCAGGAACTCTACTGGGTTTACCTACTCACAAGCTACCAAGTTAGCCTTTCATAGGTTTATAGTTATGAATACCAGCAGAAATACTTGATGTCTCTGGGTCAGAGACAGAAGACAGTTTAGTACTTACAATAATAGCACTAGCTATTGCTTGACATATGTTTCTCAAGCCCCAGATTCCCAAAGGGCAACATTATGAGAGCTAGGAGTTGCCTACACATGTAGTGAGGGGTACATGACAGGAGAGGAGCCCTGAAATTAGACAGCCCCAGTCTTATATAGGGGCTGGTGGCAAATCTGCCCAGAAAGAGAAATTATTATTATAATTTAAAATATTAGCAAATCTGCTCTGGAGAGGAAAGGGAGATGTCTCTATCTATCTGTACAGTCTTGGAATGTCTCCAGGGGAGAGAGGTATTTTTATCTTTACTATCTGGAATTAAGTAAACCTGCTCCAAAATCATTTGCCTATACAATCATTTCTGAAAAGGTAGTCTGGAGCAAATTGGCTGTTACTACCTGGATATATAGAAACATGAGAGATTTGTGGAAAATTATCTTCCAACACCATGTTTCCAAAAATAATTTGTCAGCTGATATTTAATTGTATAAAGATGAACACATACTTTCCATGTTTTAACTCATAAAAGATGAGACTATCATCTTCTCATCACATGGGGGCAGTATCTGGGAAGAGAGACATTCCGTATCCTTATTTCATGAAGAAGTAACCAATTTCATTGTTTTGTGTATGACAAGCATAGAAACTTATTTTACTAGGCTATAGAGTCATGATTCTGTTAGAGTAAGAACTCAGCTTCTGTCACTTTGATGTGTGCTGTGATACACTAGGAATTCTATCCTCCTCCTTTTGAATTCCTTTGAACTTCCTGTTTCTTTGTATTAAGGAGATCAGATAAGACTTTCCCTACAAAGGACAGGGAAACTTGTTGTACTCTATCTAGAGGCTCTTCTGCCTATTACTTAATAGGTAAGTCATTATCACAATTGTATACATGTATCACATGTATCACAATTGTACATTGTTTTCAATTTCAGGATAAGGAACTAGAAGACCCCACTTTAATCTTAACCCTAATCTGTGTTTTTGTAAATCAATTTTCAACAAAGCATGCATTTTTAAACTTAATAGGCATTGCTCTGATACTAACAAGTGGTCACAGTTTAGTCATTTTTGGGGGGTTGGGTGTTTTATCAAAGGAGAAAAGAAAGAAGGGTAAGTCTTATGCCTCAGAATTCCTAACAGATTAATAATTTTATGTGAGTCATTTCCAATATATCAAACACAAGAAATCCCCAGGGTTAAAGTGAGGCTAAGACTCACTCAATAACAACAGAGGATTAAAAAAGAATAAAACAAGAGTATGAAAACTAAATATTAAAAGCATTGATCTCTTAAATTTGTTGAAGTAATAACCTTTGTTTCCTATTTCAGTCATTGTTGTTATCAGGTGATTCTTTCACAAACATATATATAGCTTCAAAATAAACACTTTTCTTCCATACCAAGGAGGCCCCAATTATCAACCCTGAGGGCACTGTCAAGAAAAAATAGTGAAAGTCAACTATAGTGATGCCATTGAATTCCTAGATGATGACCCAAAATGTAGAACATAAGACAGGATGGAAAAAAACAGGAACATCATCACAAAAACTCTCCTGATTCCTGAACCCCCAAACACAAAAAAGCCTTGTGAAATGACAGTTGTCTTGGAAAACTACTAGACAACAGAAGAACTAAATATCAATGAGACAAAATTATAAGCTTCTCTTAAATAGAGAAGGTTCAGAAAGCATCAAGAACACTTACACAGCAGGGAAAATTATATTTATGCAATGTACCTGAAAACTTGTTATTTGCATATCATTTTTGTCTGATTTATTAATCTTAATGAGCACTTATTAAGCACTTAGTGAGAAAAACATTATTTGAAATAATAATAGAGTACAAAGTATTATTATGCAAATGTGTTTAACATGGTGTACCACTGCAAATTTTATTTCTTGCTAATTTTACTTCTGCTGTATTCTCTTGAGTTTATCATCTCTTTTCCAGTTTCAGTACTACAAACCATTAGTCTTTTGGCCTCCATGATCAACTTAACTTTCAAAATGCCCCAAAAGTAATTTTCTTAGGCTTAGCATGGCATTCAAGGCCATCTATTTCTTTATCTCAATCTATCTTTTTAGTCTTATTTTTCAATACACGTCTCATCTATCATACCTCAGCCACAGCAAGGTTGCATCTCTGCTCACTGTTGTTTGCTGAAATCTCATTTTTCAAGTCCCAGAACTTCTGTCACCTTTCCCACATGTATACTTTTTTCTGGTTATCTTCTTAATATTTTTATATTCATTTATTAAAGACCTTTAAAACTTTATTTGTTCCTTTTTTGTATATTTAATATTCATATGATTGTTGCCTGTGTACAATTAATTGTTTCTTTGAGCTACCATTTTATAAGTTCTGGGAAGTCAGAAATATGCAATATTTGTATCCCTTATAGAACCTAGGAAGATCATTATGCACTAAAATCTTTTGTTAAATTCCATATCATCAATTTAATTATCTAGATCCTAAATGTTCATTATTTAAAGTAAATAAAACAGTAACATTTCCCAAGAACATTTCTAGCTACTAGCATTTGACTTGGTATCAGACAGATGTTTAAGATAAAGACCTGGAGGGAAATGGTAGTAGCTTCAATTTCGATACATAGTGTATTTGTTTCTACCCTTGATTTCTTCCAATGGCATAGTCAGTTAATCCTGATTCCTTATTATAAGCAAATCTTAAAAGTAGTTCTTTGTATTTATTCAAATGTGTAATCAGAAATTATAGCTAATTCTAAAACAAACAAAAATTATTTTATACGTAAATTATAACCCATTTAAGTGGGGGGAATCTGCACAAATATGCATGAAAATGTTGAGTATGATATTGTGTATATAAGGGCATCTGGTGTGCACAATGTGGAACAATATAGGAGTATCCGAAACAATTCTCCTGTATTGCTATGTATTTCATATCATACATTCCACAGGAGCCAGCATTTATCCTTCAATGACAAAAGAACCAAATCCAGCCCCCCAGAAATATAATGTTTTTGAAGGGATAAACTAGACTCAGGTGGACTTAGATATCAATAAAAGTAGAATAATATTTTGAAACCAAGCAAATATTTATTTTGGTGGTAGAATCAGAAGTTCTAGGTGAATATTTTCTATGTGTATTCTATTTCTAACATATTTGTGAATATCTAACCATAAATTATGAAAAGCTAAAAAAGTCCCCAAAAATAATCCAGTACAAACCTATTATTTTACGATTAAGAAAACTTGTGCTTCAGTGAGATAAAGTGATTTGCTCAAGTTCACACTGATAATTAATATTAAGCTCTAGTTTTCCTGACTCAGAAATCGTGCACATTTTATTTTCTACAGAATACATTTTATTACATTTCCTACAAATATTGTACATACCAGGCATACACTAAATATCTGTTACTTTTTTTCTTTGTTTTCTTGTATTCATTTATTTTCCTCATCCAAATTTTTATTCACTTAAAAATACTTTTTGAGCATCACCTCTGTGCTTCTAATACATGGAAATATGTACATCAATCAATTCCCTTATCTATTACCTTCTGCCTTCACTGAAGAAGAGTGAGGAGTAAAGATCCGTTTAAAAAAATGTCACTGAGCTATATAAGGAATGGAAAAGTGTTTGGGCTAGTCACTGGTGAACTCATTTACTGAGATACAGATCAGAGAATTGTAGATGAAACTATGAAGTGAAGAGAAATTGAGTTGTGCTAAAATGGAAATAGAGGACTCCTAAATCTAGAAGATTGATAGCCCAAAACACAAAGGAAAGAAAACATGTAATAATGGACAGCCTTACAACTTGTAACTGACACACACAGTGTTGTTCTAAGACAATATGACAATCTAATGACAAACTGTAATATCCTTTAATATCACCAGGGTCCTAAAGTGAAATTTAGGGAGTTCTGAATCTTTTCCCATAGGAAAAGCCACCTGTCTGAGTTCATGATCATTTTCTATTTGTAAGAGTACAAATTATTTTATGAGACATGAGCAGATGTTCATGCATCAAGGCAAAAATCTGTTCAGCTAAGAAGAGAAAGGATTTAGACTTCTCAGAAAATAATCTTCTAACACGATCAAATCTGGTTATCATTTCACAGGCTCAATTCTTTGTAATAGCAAGAACTCTGGAGAAATTACAGCATAAAACTACATACAGCATAATTATATGTAGTGCATTGAATGATATCCCTCCAAAAAGATATATGAAATCCTAACCCCCAGTACTTGTGAATGTGACTTCATTTGGAAATAGGATCTTTGTAAATGAATTAAAATAAGAATCTCAAGATCATATCCTCCTGGATTTAGGGCCCACCCTATTTGGAATTACTGGTGTCTTTATAAGAGAAAGGACAGTGAGATTTGAGACACTGAGACACAGATGGGGAAAAGCCATGTGAAGATAGAGGCAGAAACTGGAATTACGGAGCTACAAGCCAAAGAATGCCAAGAATTGCTGGCAGTCACCAAAAGTTGGAGGAGAGGCAACAGATTCTCCAACAGAGCATCCAGAAGGAACTTACCCTGTTGACACCTTGATTTCAGATTTCTGGTCCTCATATTTGTGAGAGAATAAATATTGGTTGTTTTAGCCACCTAGTTTGTGGTAATTTGATATGGAAGCCCCAGGAAAGTAGTGAATTATATAATCTCATTTTTTGTATAATTAATAGTTGTTGGGGGAAAAAAGAAAACTTTAATCTCTTTAAATTATTTATACACACTAATTTGAGAGTAACACAATTTATACTACTCGTGAAAGATTTGGGGCTTAAGTAGCAGTCTACATCAGGAGTGCTTTTGGGTAACCATTTTAATTGCCATAATTTATATCATGATGCAAAATAATTTCCTACCAGCACATAAGTCTGCATATTATAAGATTATACGTTTTGAGTTTATAGAAGTATATTTGTTGTTGTTGATTTTGTTTTCTCTCTTAAGTGAAATGATGGCTGAAGCAGTTAACTAATCACAAATACAGGCTTCAGGTTGCTATAGTTTCAATGTGTGTGTACTCTTGGAAATTCATGTTGAAACTTAGTTCCCAATGCAACAGTCTGTCTAACTCAAAACCCCACTACTTAGCTACTCCTGAAATGGTCCCATCTGTCAAGGGTACCTCTACTTATCTCAATATCATCATTTGTGAATTGACAAATGTTAGGTTACTGGGTTTTGATCCAAACAAAAAGCTTATGATTCAATGTAAGACTTTTGTTACTTTTACTTAGACAGTGTTGATCAGGAGAGATGATAGAAGTCTTTTACATTTATAAATATTCAGTTTATCATCACTCTAGGAAACACAAGTAGAAGTTTAAGTTATACAAGGTAGAGAATTTATTAGCTGAGTTGTATTTATCTCACCAAATACATGAGCACTCTTCCTTCCCAATAGAATCTGGGACTAGAAGTCTTCCCTGAGGGTCAGCCTGCACAATTCTGGGTTCACTAATTGGATTGTGCGCTTACTAAGAATCCTTTGTGTTTGTCCTGAAATGTGTTACTCTTGTTTTTATAATCAATACAACAGTTACTCTGATTAAATATAAATATAAGGTTTAAAAAAAGAGTTGTGGTTTTTAAACAAACTAAGGAAATGATTTTGACTTCATGAATGTAAGACACTAAAGCATGATTTCTATCAAAATAGATGTGGAAGGGGTGAGTGAAAAAGGTTGAGAAAAAAATGTTATAAAATTATACAAACATTTTGTACCGGATTCATTTGCAGGTGTTTTAAAATTTTAACTTCATCTTAAGAAATGTATACTAGAAATAGTAGAATGTACAATAATGGTGTGGTTTCGGTGGTTTTTTTTTTTTTTTTGTTGTTGTTGTTGTTTGTTTGTTTGTCTTCTCTCTTCATCTTCCATGTCTCTTCTCTCTTCCATTTCCAACAATGGAAATGGGTTTAACCTGCATCAATACTGAGCACGTCTTCTATTTTTCTAAGGGGTTTATTTGCCATTCCATTTTATAGAGTGATAGTTCCTAATGAGAAAATGTTATTGCTCAAACTTTTTTTCTGTGCTTTAGGATTCCTTAAGTAACAATTATTATGAATTATTATTATTGTGAACAAAAATAAAACAATTTTCTGCTGTCTTAATGTACTTATACACTTGCAGTATGAAAAATCCTAAATAATTACATGAAAGAATCTAGTCAGTTTGCAGAAAATGATTTCAGCTGAAACTTTTAGAGGATAGTTAAGTGTTTTCAGATTGTTCTGTGGTACATTTGTATAGGCTTGATCCCATGATATTAGTTGAAGTATTTTGGCCATTTTGTTCCTCTCTGGGCTTTTCTCAAACTTTTAAAGCAGAGCAGACTTATTGATTATTGGTTATGCTATCTTCATCCTCCTGCCTTTCTTTTTTCCTTCTGTTTTTTATTCAACAAATATTTATGATGCATCTTTTACATTCAGGTCATTTTTCCAGGCTCTAGTGAACCACATAAACATAGTTGCTAAACTCATGGAATCTTACATCCTGGTGAGAAGAGAGACATGACACAAATAATTACACAGATATTAATTAACTATAATTATGGTAATTGCTATGAAGAAGAGCATAGTGTTATAAAATGCATAAAAGGAACCTGATTAAAGTAGTCTGGAGCAGTAGGGAGGACTTCATTGGAGAAACCAACATTAATGTGACACTTGAAAGATAATCTAAGTGAGCCAGAAGAAAAGGATAGGGGGTAGGTGGGAGTGGAGAGTGTAGATCATGGGGGAGAAATCAAGGAAGTAATGGTCAGAATTCTTATAATCTCAGGTAAGGTTGTTGCAAAATGAGGTCTAGGGAAAAGCTGAATCAGACTGTATTAGCAGGAATTCAGTAGACGCAATCACAAACTTCTAATCGAGGATATCTGGAAATGGAATGTAATAATCTCCTTCCTAGCAAATACGGACCAGACAAGTAGTTTGAGATTTACTGAAATAGACTATTCTACTTTCCAGATGTATTACTATAACAAATTGAAGAAATGGCTTCACAATGTCAAGCTTTATAATCAGATTCAATTCTGATTATACACACAATCTTTTCTTTTTCTTTTATTCTCTTTTTGCCCCAAGACAATAATAAAGAATTAGATCTAGGGAATGTGGTAAAAACTCTTCTTGTTCTTTTAACTGATGTCTTATTTTCTCCTCATAAACTATCAAAGGACTAGGTAGGAACATCTATTTCTCATGGTACTCAGTAGCCCAGGGAGGTTAATTGCCTTTCTCAGAACCACAGTTTGCCTGAAGTAGTGCACAGGTCTCACGACTCCAATGTCCACATTCTTGCCCCCTACATCCCCTGCATCCCTTTATCTCATCAGGAGGTCATTAGTATTTGTTCTCTTTCCCAAATGGCACTTTTCCTATGAGCTAGATCTACACTCAAAGAAAAAGGAAAAACAATAGGAAATGCTAAATGTTGAACTTTTCACAGGTGATGTTTTCAGAAATTGATGTCAAGAATAAAATAGCTGTTGGCAGTTACAACTGTTTGGATGTCATTTTACAAAACAATTGCCTATGAGGTCTTCATGGATTAAAGGTTTCACATAAATTGGCGAAAGCTGGCTGCTCGTGTTCCCTTCTGAACTCCTCTCCTGGCTTTCTTTACATAGCTACATAGCACAGTTGGTCCCCAGATCTGCTAAGCTCTTCCTTGCCTAAAGAAATTAAAATGATCAAGGAAGAACAGCTTTAAATGGAGGAGCCATAAAAATCATGGAGGCTGTTCTCATTTATTCAACAGGTGCTGTAATTACAACACCTCCTGAACATGGGTGATTGTGATCAATTGTGAAGTGGGACTAACCTCATCCCGAGAGATCAGTTAAACACATAAGGCTTAGCTGTAGGGAGGATAAGGCATTATGAAGAAGTTTTGCGTGGAGATGTACTACTGAATTTCTGAAGCAGCAACTAGATCACATGATGGAGGCATCCACGTGCTCACTTCAGTGAAGGAGAATAATTAGCCAGTTACCACATTGAGGTTTAACAGAGAACCCCCCAGGGAAGACAGACTTTTACATGGCCGGCCCCCAGAATCCCCTTCTCCTGGAATTCATTCCTTTGCATACTTCCCTCCCGTTGATTGTGTGCTGGACCTCAGCTCTAGAATACAACAAAGATGATGAGATGTCCATCATTACCTGCAAGTGATTATATTACATAAAATTGTAATGCCCATCTTGCAAGAAGATTTTCTTTCCCTCTTTGGCATTTAAGGAGCAAGCTTCCATGTTGTGGGTTACCATATGGGGAGGGCCACATGGCTAAGAGCCGAGGACCACCTATAGCCTACAATTAACAAAAAACTGAAGCCCTCCATCCAGCACCCGCAAGGAAATGGATTCCGCCAACAACTACATGAGTTATGAAGCAATACCTTCCTAATGGAGGCTCAGATGACATTATAGCCACAGCCAAGATATGATTGCAACCTTTGGAGACTCTAAGTAAATCATTACCTGGGGCCCAGGTAAATTATTACTGGACTCCTAACCCCCAGAAACTATGCCATAATAAATGTGTGTTGTTTTAAACCACTCAGTTTGTGGTAATTTTGCTGTGCACCAATATATCACTAATACACCACAGCAAAGCACTGAATTGTATAGAAAATAAATTCCTCAACAGGGATCTTGTCAAGGAATCCATTCTCTAAAATGGAATAACTGACACCCAAGCTGGATACTAAAGCATGAAGGGGAGGATAATTAAAGACATTTGAGAGTTCACTTCCTCTTTTCAAAATGTGGGGGTTTGAAAAGTAACTAAAGCTGCAATAAGCCAAAGGAGTTGCCGTCTGCTTTGTTTTGTTGTTTAATCTTTACTTTTATCGTAGTGGATGGGTTCTTCTAGCAAAAACTTGCAAAACATGGTCTCTTATTATCTCACAGCCTAATAACTAGAAAGTTTTCTTTTTCTGTCACTCCAATCAAGTCCCTTTTAGCTCCAATAAACTACTCCTGTGGTCACTGTCATGGGCTAATCTGTGAACTAGCTACACTTCCTCACTGCTTGATCTTGCACCTGCTACTCTTTATCATCTTAATTTTCTCTTCTCTAACTTCTTTGTCTCTCCTTTCTCTTACCCATTCTTCAGGTCTCAGCTTAAATGTCACTTACTCTAAGGAGCTTTCCATAACCCCCCAAGTCTAGCTTAAGAGTTCTTTTACTGTACTTCAGTAAGCATTTAACCCTGCTATAGTATGTTTGCTTCTTTATTGAAATTTCCTCTTCATTATCCTGTCTCGTTCACTAGAGTGCAAGTTCAATACAGAAATTAGTGTCTTGGTCACCTATTTGTCTCTTATTCTTTAGCACCTGTCTTGGTGCATAAGTGCATGCTCAAATGATTTTATTTTAAACAAATGAAAGAATGCCATAATAAAAAGAATAGAAGCATTGGAGTCAAGTGCATTTATATTCAAATTTTAGTACGCTGTGTGACCTTGGATAAATTACTGAACCTGTATTAACCTTGATTTCCTCATCTGGCAAAATGAGGATTAATAGCTGCCATTCAAATAATCATTCAAATATTAATTCATTTTTCCAACAAATGAACTGCCACTTATGCTTTTATACTATGTCAGACATGGTTCTAGGGTTGGGGTTACAGGATTGTGCAAAAGAGTCAAAATGCTTGCCTCCAGAAGCATAAAACATTTAATAAACAAGATGTATGAAATATACAGTATGTCAGGTAGTGATAAGTGCTAAGAAGAAAAATTAATTACAGAACAGGAATAGGAAGAATTGATGAGGTGGGGATTGCAATTTTAGATAAGGTAGCCAGGAAAGACCTCACTGAGAAGGTGCCATTCATGTAAAAATGTGAAAGAGATGCAACAGTTAACTATGCCAATAACTAGGAGAAGAACATTCTTGACAGAGTGGGATACTTCTAGCAATTAATTTGCGGGAATAATCACCTGCACAGTACCTGGTACATGGAATTTCTCAGGAAATGTTAGTAACTGCCTCACACCCACTTTTTTTCCATATTGGCGTTTTTTACTTCCAATACACAGTCATTAATGACATATTACACTGTTTGGCCTTGGAAAATGCCTAAATCTTACAGCCCACTCTCAGATTCAATTTGTTATTTATACTGTGAAAAAGTCTATCTATTTTTATTTATGTAAATGAAAGGTTAGAAGTTAACTCTGCAGGTGGCAAGTAGATACTAATCCTTTCTTCAGTTTCTAAGTAGAATAATAGAATATCAATATCCAAAACAAGAATTCCATAAGGAAACCTTAAAGCTGCTAAAACTCTTCATTTTGAGGGTACATAATGAGCACCCATGGAGGCAGTGAAGCACAGTTCAGAAAAACATTTTTTAAAATCTCCTACCACCTAATAAAATTTGACTCTGAGTTTTCATACTTCTAAACTTATGTAGAATTCAGCCCCAGGCATTCTTGAGGCTCCAGCAACGTGGACATAAAGAGGTAGTGTTGAAGCACTTCAGAGGCCATTTTATTGTCTCTGTTCATATGATCTTCATTCCCACTAGATCTATTGCCCCTGTGCTACTCTTGAGACACAGTGAGGCGAGGAATTCTTATGTCCACGATTTGGTCTCCCTAAGTCCACTACACTGCCCTCAAGACTAAAGTTGGGAACCCTCTTGAAGGCACTGTCCTGGAACAATATTCATTGTTCTACCCTCTCCTCCCCTACATGCCTGTGTTTTTCCTTAAGCATTGCAGTGCGTGGACACATGTTCTTCGTAATGGGTTTGGGCTTTGAGAAACAACAGCTGAGGAGGTATATGTCTTATATTTAATATCAATTTTCCGTCCATTCACATACCTCCCCTGAAGCAAGGCAATGAGTAGACAGCTACTTACTAGGAGAGGAAGAAGAAAATGATGAAATACAAGGAGAAATATGTAAATTACTCCCCTACACTTTATCCAACCAAATATAAACGGTAATATCTCCACGGGTATTTATACTTAGTAGTAGTCAGTAAATATTGAAATTCATAAGTGATATCAGTTACAAGTTGCATAAGCCCTCTCTCCTTTCTCCCAGTATGATATTCTTTTGCATAACAATGACCAAGCTCTTCATAACTATTTTTAGAAATATCTAGGAAAAACTTTTTGGCCTAGGCAAAGAATTTATGACTAAGGCTCCAAAAGCAAATGAAACAAAAACAAAAATAAATGGGACTTAATTAAACTAAAAAGCTTGTGAACAGTTGAAGAAATAATCAACAGAGTAAATAGACAACCTACAGAATGGGAGAAAATATTTGCAAATTATGCACCTGATAAAGGATTTAATATCCAGAATGTACAAGAAACTCAAACAAATCAGCTGAAAGTACCTACATCAAATTCCATGCACTTTAAATGTTTGATTGTATGTTGAATAATAAACAGACAAACTTACCTTTTTGTGTCATCACTTTCTTTTGTATCAATAATTCACAATTTGTAAAAATATGAAAATAATTGTGATCCATTCATCTTCTTTTATGGTTATTAGATATCCAGGTTTCCTCTAGTAAGTCTGTAAGAACATGGTTCAGAAGCAGTCATCCTAAATCAAAAGGTAATAAGTGATTCTCTGAGACTGTAGCTAGTAAATGTGTTTGAAATAGTTTGCAGTGACATTTACCTCCATTGATTGATAGGACTTCAGCCAACAAAACAAAGGAATTTTCTGAATGTGGTTTATCTAATGTGCTTAAAATCACAATATCTCCAGTATATTCAGAGAGAGAAAAAAAGAAATATTATGAGTTATTTTGTTTTGATATCATATTTCAGTAGATTCAACCTGCTTTTCCCCTCTCTGCCAAATTTCAGGTGGGTTAGCTCTTGCCCATGATTCTTTTGGACTACCTCACTTAGAATGAATACAGGACTTCTATAATTCACAATTTTCTCTCCTTCCTATGAATTCCTATATTATTTTTAGATCAGATATATGTTTTATAATTAATTTTGTTTTGTTTTTTTAATTTCAGAATATTACACGGGTGCACACATTTTGGTTACATATTTTGTGTTTGTACAGTTTGAGTCAAAGTTATAAGTGTGCCCTTCATCCCGTTAGCATGCGTTGTACCTGTTAGGTGTGAATTTACGCTTCTCCTTCTCCCCCCTCCCACCTACTTGATTTCTAGTTTATTTCCATATTTGCATGTGTTGATCAATTAGTTCCAATTTAGTATTGAGTACATGTGTTGGTTTTTCCATTGTTGTGATACTTCACTAAGAAGAATGTTCTCCAGTTCCATCCAGGTTGTTACAAAAGATACTAGATCACCATTTTTTTTTTTTTTTTTTTATGGCTGAGAAGTGCTCCATGGTATATATATACCACACTTCATTAATCCACTGATGTACTGATGAGCACTTGGGTTGTTTCCACATCTTTGCAATTGTAACTTGTGCTGCAATAAACATTTATGTGCAAGTATCTTTTTTATAAAATGTGTTTTTTTTTTTTCCTTTGGGTAGATACCTAATAGTGGTATTGCTGGATCAAATGCTAGGCCTACTTTTAGTTCTTTGAGATATTGGTTAAGTTTCTTCCTAGGCATCTTATTTTTTTTTTATTGGTAGTTGTTAATGGAATTTTCTTGATTTCTGTTTCAGATAGTTCAATATTAGCAGATAGAAATGCTACTGAATTTTGTATCCTGCAACTTTATCAATTTGTTTATTCATTCTCACAGTTTTTTGGTGAAGTCTTTTAGAACATGTAGTCTGCAAACAGGGGCAATTTTACCTCCTCCTTTACAATTTTCATACCTTTCATTATTTTTTCTCTAATTTAATTGCTTTGGCTAAGACTTCCAGTACTATTTTAAATTGAAGTGAGGAAAGCGGGTATCTTTGTCTTGTTCCTGATCTTATGAAATGCTTTTAGCTTCTCCCCATTCAGTACAATGTTAGCCATGGGCTTGTCATATATGGCCTTTATTGTGTTCAGATATATAACTTCTATAGCTAATATGTTGAGAGTTTTTTTTTTAAACACAAATGGATTTTGAGTTTTGTCAAATGCTTTAACTGCATCTGTTAATATTAACATGATCACATGATTGTTGTCTTTATTTCTCTTAATGTGGGCTATCATATATATTGATTTGCGTATGTTGAACTATTCTTGCATCCCTGGGATGAATCTCACTTGATCATTGTAAGTAATCTTTTTAATGTGCTGTGGTTACCTTTGTGGGCTAACATAAAGAGTCTTATAGTTATAATAGACCTTTTTAAGCTAGTAGCAATTTAACTTTAGTCACAATAAAATGCTCTAGACTTTTCCCCTCCCCTCCATAATTTATCTATTTGTTGCCTTAATATACTTCTTTATATATTATGAGTTCCTTAGCCATTAATTGCAGCTGTTATTGTTTTTTTAGCATTTTGACTTAAACCTTCATACCAGAGGATTGAGAGCCTTACATAGCACCAATACATTACTGGGATATTCGGAGTTTGATTTATAAATTCACCCCTACAAGTGAGTTTTACCTATGTTATGTTATTATTTAATGGTTTCATGTGGGCAAGGATTTTTTCTAGCTAGACCATAAATATCTTGAGGAAAGTAATAAGCATAACTTTTTAAAAATTGTTATAAATCTCCTGAGTATTCTCAGCACTGTGCCAAGCACATGGTGGCAGCAAATAGATATTTTCTTTTAAATCATTTGAGTACTTACTACATGCAGCTTCTTCTCTACTAGTATTTTATTAATATATACATATTTAATGTAATGCTGACATTAATAAAGTAAGGGACATTTCATCCTGATACATGATATTAATTTCAGACAGGTAAAATAGCTTTCAAACAAATTTACACAAAAAAGGCACAGCACACAGCCATGGAACTGAAATCTGAATCCATCTTTCTCTGACTTAAACTTTGTATTCTAAGCCAATATATAATAATGATTATCTACAAACTGAGTGCTTCATAAAAGGTAATGGAAGGTTTGTGAAAATATCCATAGGTGGAGGTGAATCTTCTTATGATAAGCATAACATGTGGTTTACTTATATTGTTTCCCCTATGAGGAATATACATTCTTTTAGATATTTCATGTGATCACCTATTACAGCGAAACTAAATTATTTTAACTAAGGAATCTCACAAAGAAGACTGGTAAATAGATGCATAATCTATCCACACAGAATGGTGTGCTCAGTCCAGAATGACAATATTTCAAGCGTCATATAAATGGATTAATTCAGTGAGTATTAACAATGCTAAATCTCAGGCATTGTGCCAGTGTCATGAATACAAAAAGAATGGCATGCCCCTTAGTCTCTATATGCTTTCAATCTAGTGAGAAAAGGTATATGTGCGAAGAAAACAATAAAATTCCTGATAAAAAATAGACTCTCATTAAGTGATAGATATTGAATTTAAATGCCTTAACATGCTCATGAAAGTACAAATGGATGAGTGATTAATTCTTTCTAGGCAGGATGTAGTGGGAGATTTAGAATGCCCTAGAAAAGAAGATGATTCAGACCTATGATTTGAAAGCTAAAAGACCATTAACTAGAAAAGAATGAATGAGAGGAACATGCCAGAAAGTCAAGAGAGTGTTTTCTAAGCTACAAAACATGACTTGTTCAGAGACATTCTATGTTTATGCTGTGTATAAAAGGTGGAGGGATGAGAAATAACAATGAAATATTAGATGGAAATAGGTATTGAAGGGTTGTCTATTTCAAGTTTTTTCACTGTTGTAAAATCCCTAGTGTCCCATTCTGGTAACTTCTTAGAGTCTCACCTCGA
The DNA here is from genome assembly GCA_028533085.1 of Varecia variegata. NCBI lineage: Eukaryota > Metazoa > Chordata > Mammalia > Primates > Lemuridae > Varecia > Varecia variegata. The sequence continues at coordinate 162,712,421 of CM052438.1, forward strand.
GCACATACAAAGATTTTATTAAATTGGCTTATTCCAGTAACCATGATTATTCAAAGATAATGATCTTATGATTTACATCAACTATCAGTTGAAGGTTCCCCAAATATTTTAAATGCATACATTTTACTACATTTCACAATATGGTTAATATAATTGTTTACCTCTCAGTTTGGTACTCTCTATTGACACCCGTGGCCATATCAAAATTAATAGCAACCAGTATTTAAACACAGCATGGAAGCTAGTGGAATAGGGATAAGAAATCAGGTAGCAGAGTGATAAGTATCTTTGTAATAACCTTCTAGAAGAAGATTCATTTAAATCAGCTAATTTCAGACATTGATAAAATATGTGCAAAGGAAAATGAGCTCTCTGGAGGGATAATGCTGGACTCATTTTTCTAATTTTTATTTTTTTTTATTTTTCTTTCTAACTAGTGTTGACAATTCAGAAGTAGTTTTCTAAATATTTCTATACTCTGTAACCATCTTTTCACCATATTAAAATGCATTTTCCTCTTACATCATTTTAAGACTTGGTAAGAAAAAAAAAATGAACAGAAACAGAAAATGAGGTCAACTCTATTTCAAGTCTAACAAACTTCTGTACTTGTTCTAATAGAGAATATATTTTTTAGTTACATATGTGCGAGGAGAGAATAGTGTTTTGTTTTGTTTTCAGCAGATCTAGTTGTACATATTCTTTGGGGAAGAGAAATATCAACAAGCAGATAAATAAGTGCATTGGATAAATTATAGCAAAATAATCTCTGAAATTGAAAATACCTTATCTCTTTACAAATACTGTATGAAACACTGCTATTGGTTATAATGTAACACTGAAAATAGCCTGAAAAGAGGTACCTTTAAAAAGCATGTTTATTGTGTACTATTTACAATGTAATATTTTTCTTTCTTATTTAAAATTACCACAATAGGGATACAATTTCAACACGAGTTTTGGTGGGAATAAAACACATCCAAACCATAGCAATCAGGTTGGAGAAATTTCAAAGGGCACATGTTTTACAGGTATATGCTTATGTCAAAATACCAAATTATACACTTTAAGTGTGTGTAATAATGTTGGGAGATGGGGCCTGGTAGGAGGTGTTTGGGTCACTAGGGCAGATCCCTCATGAACAGATTAATGTCCTTCCGCAAGGAGACAGTTCTTACTGTCTGGGAAATAAATTAGTTACCGCAAGAGTGAGTTGTTAAAAAGAGTTTGGTTTTCTCCCTTCTCAAGTCATATCTTTGCACATAAGCCTTCTCCCCTTCCGTTTTCTACAGTCAGTGAAAGCAGCATGAGACCCTCACCATGCTTCTTGAATTTCCCAGCCTGTAGAAATGTGAGCTCAATAAACTCTTTATAAATTACCCAGCCTCAGATAATCTGTTATAGAAACACAAAACAGCCTAAGACACTGTCTCTCCTTGCCTTTCCAGCCCCTATAGTTATCAACTTAGTGTCATTGTGATTAGTTTGTATTTTCTAGAATTTTATATGCATCAAATAATAGGCAATGAATCTTTTATTTTTGGGGGGGACATCTGGCTTTTTTCACTCAAGAAAATTATTTATAAATTCATCCATCCATGGTGTTGCATGTTTCAATGACTTATTATTTTTATTGTTTAGTAGTATTTCATTGTATAGGCATCTCCCTTTTTTTATCAATTACCTGTTAATGAGTTTGTATTAGTTTGCTAGGGTGGCTACAACAAAGTAGGATGGACTGGATGCCTTAAACAACAGAAATTTATTTTCTCATAGTATGGAAGCTATAAGTCAGAGATCTGGTAGTGACAAGGTAGATTTCTTCTGAGTTCCCTCTCCATGGTTTGCATATGGTCATCTTCACATGGTCTTTTCTCTGAGCATGTCCGTGTCCCAATCTCCTCTTCTTATAAAGACAGCAGTCATATTGGATTAGGATCCATACCAATGACCTCACTTAAACTTAATTACCTCTTTAAAGACTGTATGTTCAAACACAATCACATTTGAGGTACTGGGGGTTAGGACTTTAACATGTAAATTAGGGGGTGTGAGTAATTCAGACCATGACAGGGTTCTGTCTACTTTTTGGCTATGAACATTTACTTACAATCTTTCTATGTGCATACACTTTCATTTATTTTGGGTAAATACTTGAAAATGGAATGTCTGAGTCATATGGTAGGTACAAATTTAACTTTAAGAAATAACCAAAGTTTTCCAAAATAGTTGTACCATTTTATAATGCCACTATCAGCATATGAGAGTTCGACTTGATCCATATGCTCATCAACATTTGGTATCATTAATTTCTGAGTATGTGAGTATATAGTGTGTGTTTGTGTGTGTGAGAGAAAGACCTGGTGTTTCTTATTTTTTTCTTAATCTCTATGTTTATTAAGGTCATAAAGCACCTAATAATAAAATTAAATTGGGAAATTTTCTCCAGTTCAAACATATAGTAGTGGTTCAGATAAGATGTTCACCCTTAAAATGAAGATTTTAAAAAATATTTGCATTTTGGGATGTAATTTTCATACAAAATTTTCAACAACTTTATATGTAAAATTAGATAAATTTTGACAAATGTATGCAGAATTTAAAGGTCACCATAATTGTGATATAGAAAACCTTTATCAATCAAAATTTCTTCATAATCCTCATCAGTCAATTCCTTCCCCAATACTCAGCCCATGACAATTACTGATTTATTTCTGGCCCAATAGTTTTGTCTCTTCTAAAATTTCTTAAAAGGGGTATCATACAGTCTGTATTGATTTGTTCCTGGCTTTGCACTTCACAAAATATGTTTGAAGTTATGTCATGTTGTTGAATGTATCAGTAGTTTGTTATATTGCTGAGTAGTGTGCTGATGTGTGATTATTCAACAGTCTCTTTACCCATTTATCAGTTGATGGATATTTGGATAGTTTCCAGTGTTTACATATTATAAATAAGGCTCCTGGGAAGATTAGAGTAAAATATTTTACATGACTATATGTCTTAACCTCTCTTGTATAAATACCTAAAAGTGGGTAAGTTTGACTGTATGGTTAAGTATAGATTTATGAACAGTATAATGATGTTTTGATCAACAACAAACTGCATATACGATGGTGGTTTCATTGGATTATAATACTGTGTTTTTCCTGTACCTTTTCTATGTTTATATATGTTTAGATACATGAACACTTACCGTTGTGTTATAATTACCTACAGTATTTAGTATACTGTGCAGGTTTGTAGCTGAGGAGCAATAGGATATAGGTTTGTGGTATGACACGTCCTCTGGGATTGTGTAAATGCACTCTATGGTGTTTGCACAACAAAATCACCAGATGACGCAGCTCCCAAAACATATCCCTATTGTTAAGTAGCACATAGCTATATATCTAAGTTTGTAAGAAACATTCTATGTATATATGATTTGATTTATTTATACCTGGAATATTTTGTAGAATTAATTCGTAAAACTCTGAGACTGTGACAAGATTTTTAACAACTCAGTTAATTCCTTTTTAAAGATTTATTTTGAATTGGCACATGATATTTGTACATATTCATGGGGTACAGTGTGATATTTCTGTTTTGATACATGCATACATAGTATAATGATTAAATCAGGGTATTTAGCTTATCTATCACTTCAAATATTTATCATTTCTTTGCAATGAAAACATTCAAAATCCTCTCTTCTGGTTATTTTGAAATATACAGTTCAATATTGTTAACTATAGTCAGCTAACTATGCAATAGAACATCAGAACTTATTCCTCCTATATCTCTAATTTTGTGCCTGTTGACCAACCCCCCCCATCCCTCCTGTCTGCTACCTTCTTTATCCCCCTCTCTACTCTCCCCAGGATCTGGCAACCATCATTCTACCCTATACTTCTATGAGTTCAGCTCTTTTATATTCCACAAAAGAGTGAGATCATTTGGTGTTTATCTTTCTGTGCCTGGTTTATTTCATTTAACATAATGTCCTCCAGTTTCATACATGTTGCCACAAATTTAAAAATTCCATTCTTTTTCATAGCCGAATAGTACTCCACTGTGTAAACTCATATTTCACATTTTCTTTATCCATTCATCTGTTGTTGATGGACACTTAGGTTGATTCCATATTGTGGCCATCCTAAATACTGCTGCAATAAACATGGAGTGCAGATATCTATTTGATACATTGACTTCCTTTCCTTTGGATATATCGCCAGTAGCAGAATTTTTGGATCACATGGTAGTTTTATTTTTACTTTTTTAAGAAACCTCCATAATGTTATCCACAGAGATTGTACTAATTTAAATTCCCACCAATATTGTATAAGTGTTCCAATTTCTCCACATTGGGTCCAGCATTTGTTATTGTTTGTCTTTCTGATGATAGCCATTTTAATTTGGGTGAAATGATATCTCATTGTGTGTTTTTTTGTTTATTTTTTAAGAGACAGGCCTTGTTCTGTTGAATTCCTGCACTCAAGTGATCCTCCCACCTCAGCTGGGATTACCACTGCGCCTAACATTCATTGTGGTTTTGATTTGCATTTCTCTGATGATGAGTGATGTTGAGCATTTTTTTTAATGTATCTATTGGCCATTTCTATGTCTTCTTTTGAGACATGTCTATTCACGACCCTTACTCATTTTTTGATCAAATTATTTGTTTGTTTTATGTTTGTTTTGCTATTATTTGAGTTTCTTATATATTCTGGATATTTCCTCCATGTCAGATGAATAGTTTGCAAATATTTTCTCCTATTTGGAAGATTGACTTTTCACCCTTTTGATCATTTCCTTTGTTGTGCAGAAAATTTTTAGTTTGATATGGTCTCATTTGTCTATGTTGGCTTTTGTTAAATATGTTTTTGACTTCTTATCCAAAAAAAATCCTCGCCCAGACCAGTGTCATACAGCATTTCTGTTATGTTTTCTTCCAGTACTTTTATAGTTTTGTGTCTTACATTTAAGTCTTTAATCCATTTTGAGTTGATTTTTGTGAGATATAGAACTCTAGTTTCATTCTTCTAGATGTGGATATCCAGTTTTCATAGCACCATTCATGGTGTTTCTTATTTCAATGTAAGTTGCAGTGGGTTTTCAAGGTCTTGGTACTTTGGTTATGGAAATTGCATGTTTTTTTTTAATGGGCTTTATTTTTTAGAACAGTGTTAGATTCACAGCAAAATTGAGCAAAGTGTACAGAGAATTCCTATATACACCCTATTTCCATAATGCATAAACTCCCCCATTGTCAACATCTCCCCACCAGAGCAGTACATTTATTACAATTGATGAACGTATCTTAAAACATCATAATCACCCCAAGTCCACATTTTACATTAGGATTACTCTTGATTTGTACATTTTATGGATCTGAAAAAATGTATAATGGCATGTATTCACCATTATAGTATCATACAGAGTAATTTCACTGCCTTAAAGAATCTCTGTGCTCTGCTTAGTCCTCTCTACTTTCTCCCTAACTTCTGGCAACCACAGATCTTTTCACTGTCTTTGTAGTTTTGCCCTTTACAGAATGTCAAATGGAATCACACAGTACATAGCCTTTTAGATTGTTTTTTTTCATTTAGTAGCATGCATTTAAGTTTCCTCCATTTCTTTTCATGGCTTGCTACATCATTTCTTTTTAGCCCTGAATAATATTCCATTGTTTAGATGTGCCACAGTCTGTTTATCCATTCACTTACCTAAGGACATCTTCATTGCTCTAAGTTTTGGCAATTATGAATAAAGCAGCTATAAACATCTGCGTGCAGGATTTTGTGCAAACATAAGTTTCCCAGTTTAATGGGATTATTTATTTTATCATTGTTGAGTTTTAATACTCATTAACATTTTATATTTTGTATAAGAGCTCTTCATCAGATGTCTTTTATTAATATTTCCTCCCAGTTGGTGGCTAGTCTTCTAATTCTCTTGACGTTGTCTTTCAATGAGTGACGTTTTTAATTTTAATGAAGTTCAGTTTATCAATTCTTTCTTTCATGGATTGTGCATTTGGTGTCATATCTAAAAATTCATCACCATACCCAACAACATTTAGATTTTCTTCTAAGTAATATTCTAGGTATTCTATAGTTTTGTGTTTACATTTAGGTCTATGATCCATTAGGAATTAATATTGATGAAGGGTGTAATGTCTGTGTCTGCATTTTGGTGGTCTAGTTGTTCCAAAAGCATTTGTTGAAAAAACTGTCTCTTTTCCATTAGTATTGTCTTTGCTCTTTTGTTGAAGATCACTTGACTGTATTTATATTGGCTTATTTCTGGGCTCTCTATTCTTTTTCGTTGATCTATTTGTCCATACTACACTGTCTTAATTACTGTAACTTTATAGTGTCAAGTCCTTTCATTTTTGCTTTCTCTTCCATGTTCTAAAATTGGAAGATAAGGTCATTGATTTGACACATTTATTTTCCTACCACCGGCATATACTGCTATGGTTTTTCCCTCTAAACAATTATCTTGCTGTAACCAGTACATTTTCATATGTTTTATTTTCATTTCCACTAAGTTCAAAATGCTTTCTCATATTATTTTCAATTATTGAATTGACTTATAGGTTGTTTAGGTATATTAGCTTAGTTTCCAAATATTTCAGTGTTTTTAAGATACTTTTTCTAATTTTTGATTGATTTATGATTACCTAATTTTTTCTTTATCCTTGGTAATATTGTTTATCATAAAATCTCTTTTGTCTGATGCTAATATTGCCACCCTAGCTTCTCAGTTTGTTTTCATAGTTTTAGCAGAGTTTATGATTTTTGCATCCTTTTGAACTGATTTGCATCTTGAAATTCAAGGTGAATTTCTTGAAGTTTGCATAGCATTCAATCTTTTTTATATAATCTCTGAAATCTCTGTTTTTGTTGGTGTTAGCTATAACTCTTTGATTTTTATTTATGTTGCAGAATGTTTTAGTGTTTATCATATACATTTTTAACTTATCAAAAATTTATCTTCAAATGATATTAGGCCAATTTATGTATAGTGTAAGAGCCATAAATGTCATAATTTTATACTACCCCTCCTGTCCTTTGTGCTACCATTGTTATACATTTAAATTTTACATATGTTATAAATCTCACACTACATGGGTATAATTTTTATCTAATCAATTATCTTTTTTAAAGATTTTGATAATAAGACAGATTCTTAGCTTGCACATTTATGCAAAAAGTAACCATTCCTATGGATCTTCACTGCTTTGTGTAGATCTGGATTTCTAATATTATTTTTCTTCTAACTGAAGGACTTCTGCTAATATTTCTTCTTATATGAATGTTGATGATAAACCCTTTTAACATTTCTATGCCTGAATAGGTTTTTATTGTGCCTTCTTGCTTCCTCCCTCACAATTTTTCCTGTGGCAAAATACATATAATGTATAATTTACTATTTAAACCATTCTTAAGTGTATAGTTCAGTGGCATTAAGTACATTCTTATTGTTGTGCAATCATTGCCACGCTCCATCTCCACAACTATTTTCATCTTGCAAAACTGAAACCACACACCCATTAAATATTAATAGTAACTCTTCATTCCTCCCACTCCTCAAACCCTAGTATTCACCATTCTACTTTTTGCTCTTGTAACTTTGACTACTTTACATACCTCATTTAAGGGGAATCATGCAGTATTTGCCTTTTGTGACTGCTTTATTTCACTTAGCATAATGTCCTCAACATTTATCTATGTTGTGATATTTGCTTTCTATTTAAAGCCAGGTAATATTCCACTTTATGTATATACTTCATCTTGCTAATCTCTTCATCTATCAATGGACACTTGGTGCTACTATATTATAGGTACCATGAAGAATGCTGCTTTGAACAGGAGTGTACAAATATCTCTTCCAGACTCTGTTATTAAGTCTTTCAGGTAAAATTGCTCAGTAAATTTTACTCAGTAAAATTGCTGGATCACATTTGAGTTCTATTAATATTATTTTAAAACCTCTTCACTATTTTTCACATGTGCACCATTTTACATTCCCACCAACAGTGCACAGGGGTTCAAATTTCTCCCATATCCTGGCTAACACTTATTTTCTGTTTCTGTATGTATATTTGTTTTATGGGTATGAGGTGATATCGCATTGTAGTTTTGATTTGCATTTCACTAATGATTAGTGATGTTGACCATCTTTTTATATGCTTATTACAATTTGTATTTCTTCTTTGGAGAAATGTCTATTCAATTCCTTTGCCTGTTGTTGAATTGGGTTGTTTGTTTTTTAATGTTGAATTTTATGAGTTCTATATGTACTCTGGATATTAATCTTTTATGAGATAAATGATTTGAAAATATTTTCCCACTTTGTGGGTTGCATTTTACTCTGTTGATAGTGTCTTTTGAGTCACACAGTTTTAAAATTTGTATGAAGTTAAATTTGTCTATCTTTTTTTCATTTTTTCCTGTTTTTGAGTGATATATTGACTGGACAAATGATTATAGGTTAAAATTTTGCCTTATTAAGTACTCTAAAAATGTTTTCTCATCTTCTTGCTTGCGTATTTCCAAGGAGAAATTTACTGACATCCTTATCTTTGTTTCTCTGTACATAATGTGTTATTTTTTTCTTCTGATTTCTTTTGAGATTTTCTCTTTATTATTTGTTTAGAGCAACTTGGTTTTGAGATTCCTTGTGTTTCATGTTTCTTGTTAGAGGTTTGTTGAGCTTCTTGAAACATTATTAGTCATTATTATATCAAATATATATTTTATTCCCACCCCATTTTGGAGATTTCCATTGTCCATATAATTGGCTGCATAGCTGCATGAATTGTCTCCTGTTTTTTTAATGATCTATTCATTTTTTTTAATTCTTTTTTTCCTATCATGCTTCATTTTGGATTGTTTCAATTGCTGCCTTTTCAGGTTCATAAATCTTTTTTTTTTTTTTTTTTTTTTTTTGAGACAAAGTCTCACTCTTGCCTGGACTAGAGTGCCATGGCATCAGCCTAGCTCACAGCAACCTCAAACTCCTAGGCTGAAGGGATCCTACTGCCTCAGCCTCCCGGGTAGCTGGGACTACAGGCATGCACCACCATGCCTGGCTATTTTTTTTCTATTTTTAGTTGTTTGGCTAATTTTATTTCTATTTATAGTAGAGACAGGGTCTCGCTCTTGCTCAGGCTGGTCTCGAACTCCTGAGCTCAAACAATCCACCCACCTCGGCCTCCCAGAGTGCTAAGATCACAGGTGTGAGCCACCGTGCCCGGCCTCTTTTTTTTTTTTTTTAATGTTTCATTTGTCTTAAGCAAAACACCAACTTCACTGAATAAATATAATGATTATATCTCATTACTAGTAATATATCCTGTAATTGATTAACAGAAGTTCATCCATTTAGCTTTACCATACATTTATTTCTCCATATATTTTCCAAGCAGACAGGAACATTCATGTATCTGGGCTTTTTCTCATGCAGTTTGTTTCTCCATTTTCCACTTGTTGAAATTTAAATCATGTTACAAAATCTATGTCAAATAAAGTTTTATCATCTATTCTTTAGAAATTATTATTTTCTTTACAGTTTTTTCCAGGGTAATTCCTTTTAAAATATTTTCTTCAGCATTCAATTTATTTGGATTCTTTCTTATATTTACTTAAATATGCTTTTCTTTGTCTTACATTACTGGTATCTTAAAGTCAAGCATTCTATTCTCTTCATCTTCATATATTCATCCCCTCTCCAATTTTTCTCATTTTAGGGCTCACTAAATGAGTCAAAATGATGCATCTTTGTTTTAGCAATATTTCACTTTGCATTGATTTCTATCCCATAATCAAGACATTTAAACAGGTTTTCCAGGGAGCTTCATCATTCAGAATATATTAATAACTTAGAGGTTTCATAAAATAATTAAGCTAAGAAGTTTCTTATGGTTTGGGACCTTTCCTCATGGCAATTGCACCTTCCTATAAGTCCAAAGCTAAACACAAAGCCATTTCACAGTAGCTAATTAATTTTGTATACTACTGAAGGCATGGTTCTCAGACAGATAGAGCAAGGTAATATCTCCGGCTCTCTTAAAGGACTATAGTTTGACCCAAGTGTGTATAAAGATCACAGAAATCTCTTTTCCCCAACGTACAGCAGCATAAAGAGTTTTGATGCCTCCCTTTCCAGAGTCACATTCTTATGACATCTAGGTAAAATAGCATCTCTGGAGGTCTTTTTACCATTTCATAATTTTTCGCAGTAAACATGTATTTATTGAAAATTTTGAGTTATCAAACTTTTATAGACAAAAAGAAAATTTGAGTTCCTCTCAATACTATAGAATACTATATAGAAAGTTACAGTGGAAGAGTTGAGTTGTCTTAAAGCAAATTACCAGGCTTATGGTATTAATAAAAGAAAAAGTTTCTCTGCAAAAGATGTACAAAAGATGTTAGGACATTCAACCCATTCATTATGATTCATTCTTAGTATGATTGGGGCATGGAAAGCAAGATTCTAAAATTATTCTGCTTTTCTGAATAGTGTACTTCATTCTGGTTAATATTTAATTTTCATAATCCTAATAAATAGTTAATAAGGCTTGTCAATTTCATTTTTCTATTATACATCTCATTCACTTATCTCATCAAGAGTCAAGAGCCTGGTTGATAAGACATGCAGCTTGAATAATGAAGGTAGCTGATGAGCCTGCTAATCATCATTTCTCAAATGGTTGTGTACATATGGATCACTTGGAGATCTGGCTTAAATGTAGTTTAGTATTTCTGGGGTGTGGCCTAAGGTTCTGCATTTCTAACAAGCTCCCAAGTGATGTTGATGAAGCTGGCCTGTGAGCCACACCATACACAAAATTTTTAGCCTCATGAGTTCCTGAAGTTTGTTTATGCATTGTAGTTGGATTCTATCCTCTTGGAAAGAGAACCTCAACTTTTCTTGGTTGAGAAAGAAACTAAATGCCTCAATATCATAATCTAGGTTTTATATTCTTGATATTGCCCAATCTGCTTAGAGTTCTGCTCTGGGTAACTGATTCTGACAATGCTTCTGTGTTTGCACACATTACTTTGCCTGGGCCTTCCTCTGACTGCCTACCTTTCCCTCATAACACTGTTTCTTAAAAGTCAGCCAGTGATCACAAGGATCAAAAGCTGCTGGGATGCTTGTTAAAATACGTATTCCATAGGCCATCCTGGAGTATAATATCTGTGTGTAATGCTCTGAAATCTGTGTTTTGAAATAAGCACACTACAATTGAAAACAACTGACATATTACTTTCCTTTCAAGGTACTACCAACTTATATATGCTTCTTTGCTGTTTATCTAAATTTAATTCAGTGTCTCGTTCTTATCTGTAAAGGATCCCACCCAAGGATGCTCACGTGGCCCTGCATATTAGACTCCGTGTTGAATTCTGGCCTGATTTTTTTTTTTTTTTTTTTTTTTTGAGATAGAGTCTCGCTCTGTTGCCTGGGCTAGAGTGCCATGGCATCAGCCTAGCTCACAGCAACCTCAAACTCCTGGGCTTAAGCAATCCTTCTGCCTCAGCCTCCCAAGTAGCTGAGCCAGAAGCACGTGCCACAATGCCCAGCTAATTTTTTTCTATATATATTTTTAGCTGTCCAGATAATTTCTTTCTACTTTTAGTAGAGACGGGGTCTCACTCTTGCTCAGGCTGGTCTCAAACTCCTGACCTCGAGCGATCCTCCCGCCTCGGCCTCCCAGAGTGCTAGGATTACAGGGGTGAGCCACCATGCTGGGCCTGGCCTAATGCTCTTTTAAGACATTATCTTTTCTACTACCTAACTTTTGTTTGCTTCACTCTCTGTTTCTGTCTTTCTCAGATTTATCTTTCATATTCTGTGTTACACTCCTGCTCATGCTAGTGCTAAAAACAAATCCAAAAGAAGTTACAGTAGCTCCCCCTTATTTGCAGGGGATACATTTCAAGGCCCCCAATGAATGCCTGAAACCATGGATAGTCCTCAATCCAATTGCTGTCAATCAGAGCACGTTTCTGGTCATGTCTTCCACCCAAAAATTTAATGCTTATTTGATGCTTTTTCAATCTTAGCTAAGCACTTATTACACACTGTGGTTATAACTCTTGCAGTTTGAGGTGTGACAGCAAAACTAGCACAAACTTCTTTTTCCTTCTTCACAATTTCATGGAGAAAAGATTCATTCTTACCATAGATCTTAGCAACTTTAGCTTACATTTTTTTCTTTCCTTGTTAAATCAAGAACTTTCACATTTCACTTAAAAGAAGCACTTTATGGCTTCTCTTTGGCATATCGGAATTGCCAGCATCACTACTCTTGTGCTTTGAAGCTGTTATTAAGTGAAATAAGGTTAACTGGAGCACAAGCACTGCAATACCTCATCAGTGGATCCTATAACCTAGACAGATATTAAGTGGGCTGGTAGCATATATATCATGAATACATGGGACAAAGGGATGATTCATGTCCTGGGCAGGATGGAGCAGGAGGGTGTGAGATTTCATCATGCTACTCAAACCAGTGGATGCACAGTTTAAAACTTACTGTTTATTTCTGGAATTTTCCAGTTAATATTTTAGGACTGTGGTTAACCACAGGTAACTGAAACTGTGTGGAAAGTGAAATTGTGGATGGGGGGGGGGAGGCCACTGTACTTCCATTTTTACTGTGGATGTAATTACACGATTCCAAATAAGATCAATTTAATATATATTTAATAAGCATTTATGTGTGTGTGACTGTGGGCCAGGTTGCTCTGAGGAAAGAAAACATGATTAGGACATAGTGCTGACTCTTAAAGAGATTATAATTTATCTAGTTTTAAGGGCAACTTAGTCTCAGAAGCATTTTTTTAGACAGTCAAAACATAAGAAATACTACCAAAACTTAATGAAGATATGTTTATTTCTGCTCAGTGTCTTTTGGGAGAACCATTTGTATTAATTTCTTATTGCTGCTGTAACCAACAACAGCAAACGTAATGGCTTAATATCTTACATTTCTGTAGGGCAGAAATTCAAAATAATTCTCAGTGAGCTAAAATTAAAGTCCTTGTTGGACTGGGTTTCTTCTGGAGGTTCTAGAGGGGAATCCATTCCTTGCCTTTTCCACCTTCTAGAGCCCATCCAGATAATCTAGCATGATGTTAGAATCTCAGGATCCTTAACATAGTAAAATCTGCAGAATCCCTTTTCCCATGTAAGGTAACAAATTCACAGACTCTGGAGATTAGAACATGGACGTCTTGAAAGGGTTGGAGGACACATTATTCAGCCTACCACATCATCCTTTCTCAGTTTAGTCCATGTGGCATGTCCAGGGCCATCTCTAAATGGAATCTATAACTAAGACTGAGAGGACTCTACTATGATGGCCACAGTAGTTAAGTTCTGAAGTGGATCTGTGACCAAAGATAAGCAAAGTATGATCTCTCCTTATTACTTTTGTCAGAGCGATTTTTAAGATACTCTCTCCTGGGTTTACTATGTTTCTAAGGTATGATTCCTGAGTATCTGGCAACCATATTTTCCTTGGTATGGAGGGCTTTTACCAGAGAATGAAAGGAACACAGAGAAAAACATTGGTGAGAGATGGAGACAGGGAGAAAAAAAAATTCTGATTACCTTTTTGGAGCTCAACAAAGAAGCCAATAGCCCCATTCTCCATTCCTTCTTCATCAAGTCTGAACTGTTTTCAATCACGTCTGAACAAAACAGACAGTGTGAATATAGTTATGGTGGATTATCTGAATCATAGATAACAGAAAAAGCTGGTCACGTTGAGAAGACAAAAGTTTACACAAAGGGCAAAAACAAATGTTGCAGAATTGGTGCACAGAATTATCAACACTGGAGCATGAACAGTGATTCTGAACTTAGACCATTCTGAGAATACTCTGAATTTTTTTTTTTTTTTTTTTTTTCCTGACACAGGGTCTCACTCTGTCACAGTGCAGTGGTGTCATCACAGTTCACTGTAGCCTCGAACTCCCGGGCTCAAAAAAATCCTCCTGCTTCAGCCTCCTGAGTAGCTGGGACCCTTGAATATTCTTTTTATCGGATGGCCACTTTATGTAGCAGGGCTAGGTCTAGCAGCTTAAGTCGCTATGTTGAGCTGCCCAATATATAAGGTATATATACATATAATTCAATAGGCCTTTACTAAATGCTATGGATAAGCTTCTATGAGATGGAATTAAATAAAGAATGCTGGAGTAGTATAGGCTATATTTTAGGGAGGAAAACAACCCAACTAAACAAGAGGGAATTTAGTCAAGTCCATAACTGAGTTTATTGTAAACATTTAGTGAATTAACTGGTGTTATTGGTATAATTGGAAACAAGTATAACACTTTTACTTTTTACTTTTTTGTATTAGGATTTTTGAAGGAGAACTATTTCTATTTAGTGGACAGTTATTTTTATTTCTTGCTTTATGGAGAAGCTCTAACAGGCAGATGGTGCAGTTCTGGCTCTATCTGTCCAGTTCATCTTTCTACACACTGGGATGCCCTGAATTTAAGAGGAGGTTCCCAGCTATGCGAAGAAGATGACAACAGTGCAGATCTAAGCTCAAAACAGCAGGTTTTGTGGCACAGCAGTTGGGACATTCATATATTCACCAAGATTAGAAAACTTCAGAAAGAGTTACTCATGAAAATCTGAACTGACCTTTAATTAGAGCTACACAGAAAAAAACTTTTTTTTTTCCCAAAGCTATTGTGAACAGATGACAGATGCAAGATTTATTGCATCAAGAATTTAATCAGAGAAACATACTTTCTTTTCTTGGGATGTAGTAAATTGTTTTGTTACATGAAGGAAAATGCGACACTCCTGTGTGCACAATTGCTTATTTACAAGTCCTTTTGTTTTCCTGGCTGTTGTGAAATATTTGATCCTTATTCATTTTAATCAGATATTTAAATACTAGCATCAACTGGAAGGAGCGATATATTGTGTTCAAGCTTTAGATATGCCTAAAAAACTATATGTTCTACCAGCTCCATTTAACAAGGATATAACAAATGACAATATAATTCCAATTGTTTATGAAATCATGAAAGGCTGGTTTCTGGGCATTTTCCACAGTATTTGGAAACACAAAAGATTCAAAAAAGTAAAAAAAAAGAAGCCATAAAACTCCTTTAACAAAATATATTAGAAAATATTTCAGGTAAAAATAGCCCTAGTGATATGCTTTGTTCAAAATGAATAAACACAGTAAATTTACTAGTAATAAAGTTAGACGCCATATAACAGTTCAGGCACTATCCCTGCCATTTGAATTTAATACCATGTATTGCTTTCAATAGTAAAGTTAATTATGTATTTAATAAGATTTTAAGATACTCTTCCACCAGCCACTTCATGGCATTTCTGGTTGACTCTTTCAGGAAGCCTCTGTCCTAATAAAAAGTAAAGGAGCCAATATTTCAAAAGCCAATTTCATTTTTAAATGCCATGTAGAAACAGGACAAGGGAGAGAAAGCACAGAAAAAGGCAATTATAATAGTAAAGAGTGGCCCAAAGCAATATGCAGGAAGATGCACCCCTGGTCCTGATTTATGTCAACATGACCCCCAATCATGACACGGAAGTCAATTCATAGGATTATAAACAGGCAGCAGCTCAGTAACAGAGGAACTGGTGAGGCAGCCCTCCAGATTTATCCATTTCCCATCTGATCATTGTCAAAAGGATAAAATTCACACCTTGGCCTCATCTGTTCTTATTACAATCTTTGTCATTGGAATGAGGCGCCTGAATGTTAATAACCATTGCAGTCCGGGAAAGCTTGTAGTCTGCAGCACTGCTGTAACCTTTTCAATATTCCATATTTGATTGGCTCTCCAATCCACTCTGATTTCTCACATGAAAGAGAGGTTGTAAAAGGTGATAACAGAGGCAGCCATCCAATCAAACTGCAGAACCTTGAAAAGGTCAAGCACATATAGAGTTGCCTCCCTGAGAACATATCAGAGAAATAAAATAAAGGCCTCTTTTCTTATCTGAGATTTCATAATATCAGTCATGGACTACACCAACTCAAATAACAAAAGATAAAAAAAAACAAAAACTTGTTTATCTTCATAAGAAATGAAATTATTGGTATAGAGTGAATCTCTTGGTTTTTGTTTATTGCTTTTTTCTAAATGAGTTTAAGTCTATGCAGGATACTATTTGCAATCTGAAATGCAAACAGTGTAGAATAATATTTAAAATAACTCAGGTTTAGGAACCTGAATAACATAAATTCTAATCCCATCTCTAACATTTATTAGTCAAGTAACTTTGGTTACGCAATTTAGCATCTCTAAGCCTCAGTACTCTCATCAGTTAAACACGATATGTTTCCTAAAGCACTGTTTTAGAGATTGGGTCAAATAGATCAATTGGGTCAAATTGATCAATTATTCACCATAGATCAATCAAAAGAAAGATGGTGGCACACAGCAATAGCAGCAATAACAGTAGTAGTAATAAAAACATAAAAATAATGGTAATAATAGTAATAGCAGTTGTACAAGTAGTAGTAGATACATCGTAGAAACATTAATTTTCATATGTATATTAGGGGATATAATTCAATCAGACTGTTTTTACCAAATGACTATGTATCAAGGAGGCATATTTAAATATAGATAGATAGATAGATAGAAAAAATGTTCAGGGGCCAGGCGCGGTGGCTCACACCTGTAATCCTAGCACTCTGGGAGGCCGAGGCGGGTGGATCGCTCAAGGTCAGGAGTTCGAGACCAGCCTGAGCAAGAGCGAGACCCCGTCTCTACTAAAAATAGAAAGAAATTATCTGGCCAACTAAAAAAGTATATATAGAAAAAATTAGCTGGGCATGGTGGTGCATGCCTGTAGTCCCAGCTACTCGGGAGGCTGAGGTAGTAGGATCGCTTAAGCCCAGGAGTTTGAGGTTGCTCTGAGCTAGGCTGATGCCACGGCACTCACTCTAGCCTGGGCAACAGAGCGAGACTCTGTCTCAAAAAAAAAAAAAAAAAAAGAAAAGAAAAAATGTTCAGGTAATATGTCCAAAGCATTGGCTTCTGATATGAAAACTCAGAAACTTCTATACAAGGAAAGAAAAAAGGGTAAATTAATTTAATTTCTAATGGAGAATGAGGGTTAAATTAGATCTATGTTTCTTAATCCGAACTATACTTAAACTTAAGATATTTCTTACATTCTCTGCCTTAAAATGTCTTAGGAGAGGATATAGGACATAAGACAGTAAGCAAGTTGAAAGCAGTTAACGTGAATAGTGTGTTTTACATATGAATGGGTAGGAAATACTGTCTAGAAACTACCGAAGGTTACTCATGTACCATAAGTTGTGTGTGTACTGCCATTGGCCTCGTAATTCTATTTCCTTTTCTCCTGTTGTGCCCCACTCCCCATATTTGGATGTAATCTCAACTGTCTAGAAACTGTTGCACAGAGTTTATTTATAAAAACAACAATAACAAATTACTATGGTCAAAAACAAATTTGATTGAAAATATAACTTTTTAATTATAAATATTACTTTGGTTATATCTGCAGATTGACACGGCTAATGAAGAGAGAAAAATTTCACACTTAGAAGGAAATAAATAGTAAGTAATTGTAATTTGCTAAAATATTATCTTAATTAGAGGAATTAGTTCAGATTCCCATTAATACAAATTGAGGAGCTTCTATTTATAGTATAATGCTGCTTTGTAGCAGCGAATAATTGTTTTATTACAGTGATATTTTTGAGGATGCTTCTAGTAAGTAGGGCATGAATTTTGAATGTTGAGACTTTTAGGTGTCTTATAGAGCTAGATAATGACCAACTTGGTGGTGTTAATATCTGTAAGCTCTAATTTCATAGCATTCCACTCTGAGAGTAAAGTTCAAACATGTAAAAGTAATGAAATAGTCTTGGATTCCCTAAACAAAGAGAAAATACTAAGATTTTTTTATTAAAATATTTTCAGTTAAACAAGATGTGGAAATTATGTAATAGAGTCACTGAAACATAATTTGATGACAGACACAGAACTTTAAAATAAATAGAAATTATGAATATGATGAAAATCACTCTCTAATCACCCTTCTCTCTATCTTTCACTCTTACCTCTACACACACACACACACACACACACACACACACATATACATATACACATGATGGGGAGTAGAAGAGACAGAGATACAGAAAAACAGAGACAGAGATAGAGAAATCATTCATGGCCATGAAAATACCATTCAATCAACAGGTGTTTTATTGACTGTGTAAAACAGATCACTTGAATTTGAATCCTAGATCTGCCACTTACTAGCTGTGTACCCTTGAGGAAATTATTTACCTTCTTCATGCCTAAATCAAGGCTTGGTCCATTCATCAGAATTTTATTGCTCAACAGAAATACCTTCCCTTAGCTAAGGATATAGCAGCAAACCACACAAAACTCCTTGGCCTGAAAGAGTGCACATTTTAGTAGAGGATGGGCTGGGTATCCATTACACACAAGAAAGAGTGCAGTGTATTTTTGTAAAATCTAATCAGAAAATAAAGTGAGGAAAGAAGTGAGGATTTTTTGAAGATGGAAAAACAATTTTATTTTAGGTAGGTGAGCTACAAATTGCTCATGGGAAAGCTGATGTTTGAGTAATGACTAGAAGGAGATGGACAATTTGGCTTTGCAGACACAAAGAGTGAGAGGGATCCAAGAAGAGGGAATGGCAAAAGGTTCTTTACTGGTACAGCACCTCAGCTTTGGTTGGCTAATAACCCAGCATGGCTATCAGGTAACCAATAGTAACAATAGCTATCACTTTAGTGCTTACTATGGGTGATATATTCTGAAAATTGGAAATATTATCCTTATTTAATATATGCAGAAACTAGGTATCAGAGAGATTAAATAATGTCCCCAAAGTATCAACAATTCCAGTAGAAAGTAACAGAACAGTTTCAAACCTACTCTGGAGTCCTGCAGCTTCTGCTCATGCTTCGTCAAACAGAGAGAAGGATGAGATCAGTAATTCAACTAATATTTATTGAATACTGTACAAGGATTTGAGATACGTTAGCAAATAAAACAAAAAATTCCTGAATTTTTGAACTTATAATTTTCTGTCAAAAGAGATTAAAAAATAGATGTATATAGGTAATCAAGTAAATTATAGCTATACTGTATAATTTACTTAATATATATATATACACATTTAAATATGTTTTATATAGATATAATTAGATATAGTATAATATATTCTTTTGGAAAAAATAAAGCACAGAAAGGGGATTAGGATTATGAGATGGGTTGTAATTATAAATAACTTTTTAAATATAAGTTTCACTTAATACCCATTGATTATGCCTAGCTACTCCTAGCATTCAGGGTAGAATAACCTTCACAAACATTAGAAAGAATTCTTACCACATAAGAAAAGGTTTTCTGAAGTAGTATGTCACAGAAATGGACTTTTTTACAATTTTGGAAAATATTTAGAGGAAATGTAAGGGAGGGATGCAAGGGAAGTCTGCCCCTGCAAGCAGCATAGCTAACTCTATGTGTGTGTATGTTTGTGTGTATACAAACATACAAATGCACATCCATCCATAGGCCTGTATACATACATATATACATATATATGTACACACACATGCATATATATTATACATGAATGAAAATTTGCATATAAATATAGAAAGTATATGATTTATTAATATAAATATTTGTTTTACCTATGTATTTATTTCATCAAAATTAGTAAATGACATATGTCTCCTTTAAAGTAGAGGAGAAATATCTCTTTAAAGTTAGTAAGACAATTCTCACCTGAAGTTATTCATACTAGGGGAAACTGCAATGCAAAAAAGAAAAAAAAAGTGAATTACTCTGAAATTCACCAGTTAAATGGCTTTTAGAATTTCAATCATAGGTTTCTTCCTCAAATAGAAAAACCTCAATTTAAAAGAATTCTCCCCTGGGTAACGTTTGCCTTTCTTAAGCAGAATAGAAAGTGACAATGACAAAATGGTATAAATACAGTCTCATAGAATATGGTCTACCATCATAGCCTTTTGAAAAATCATTATTTAAAAGGGAGAAAAAAAAAGGCAGTAACATTGATGATCAAAAAGCAAGGCTGGTGTCCAATGCTTTCTTTGTCCTTGGTTTTTTTCTGATTGTGGCCTCTTCACCTGCATCAAAATACATGATCACAAGCTCTTGCTTACTCAAAGTGCAGAGCTGCTTAATCACATGGCTTTGGAAAAAATGGTAATGCAGGGCTACATCTCCTTTCTCCAATGCCAAGGATCTTTGATGCAAAGCTTATAAAGCTTTGCTCATTGAAGTCAAGCCAGTTAAGAATATTTATTTCAATCAATAGGCCCACCGTTGTTAGGAATGACCTGCATATTTCAAAAATTCAAATGGAGGAAGGTAAAAAGAGAGTTAAGCTTTGAGAAATGTAGGAATTTGGAATGGCATCTCCCTCCTTTCTTAGTCTACGGGTATTTTATAAGGCAATAATTGTTTTGGTGCATAGACAAAGCTTGTGGCTATTCTGAATGAAGTCTTCTGTATTTTAAATCAATATTCTTATTAATGGCTTGTTTTATTATACTTTTTATAATAATTGATATTTATAATTTTTATCAGTATAAAATACATTTATCTTTATAGTCTATTCAGCATTTGTGTTTCTTCTATGAAATTTCTGCTCATATATTTGCCTAGCTTTTTCACTATGTTATTGGTCTTTTTCTTACTCTCATAAAACTTCTTTTGTGTTAATTTGCTTTTGCTTATATGCTTTGGAAATATTCTCTACCAATTAATGGCTTGTGTTTTCACTTTTTTAAAGAAGCATTTTTTTCATCAACTTAAGTTCTTAAGCTTTAATATAATTGAATGTATTAGTTTAGCTTATGTTTAGTGTTTTGTTGTTTTTGTTTTTGCTGTTGTTTAAATAGTCTCTACTCCTATGATTACTTATGCTTATTAAAAATCAGGGTAATTTAAAACACAATCAAAAGAGATTTTATTTAATATTGATTCAGTTGGCACAATTAAAAATTTTTACAATATCAAGTGTTGGCTCAGATATGGATAATGGGCATGTATTTGTGCAACTGCTTGGAAAATATTTTTAACATAATCATGTAAAGGTGAACATTTGTATCTATTAAGAAATAGGAATTACAATCCCAGAATACAACTAAAAGAAACCCTTGGATATATTTATTGTGTGCAAAAAATTCAGAAAACTAGCCATAGAATGATATCCCTTGTATCAACTGAGAAAATTCAGAGGCAGGCAAAAATAAATAATATGTGTGATAAAATCATATTATGATAAAATCAATATAATATGTAATATAAAGTTCAAAAGAATAGTGGCCTGGGTCTGGAATATTGAGGTTAGGGGCGGGATGTTAAGTTAGAAGAGAAACCCATAAGTAGATGTCATATTTGGAAAACATTCTATGCTTTTCATAATTGTCAGGGCTTCTGTATGTGCTATATTAAAAAAATAATAATATAGGCCATGTATAGACCAATTATAACACTGTGTGATGAACAAAGTAGTATGAAAAAAATTGAGGACCAAAGATAAAGTAATATAGGATGTATTCCAATAACTAGTGTAAAAATAATATGTAAATATTCCTTACTTATATTTCCCACCTGGTGCCACTCCTTGGAAATATTCCACTATTAGCCATCCTTCCAAAAATGTTCAATACATAAGCATATATATCATGGTATGCCATGTCATATCATATCATATTTTAGCATTCCAGAGTATATTGGAATAATGTAAAAATGAATACCCTGCAATTTATAGTATATTCTTCCATTTTTAATCTCTAACACTATCCCTATATTTATCTATCTATGAAAGAGGGAGTCAGAGAATCAGGAAGTAAGGGAGAAGGGAAAGAAGGAAGAAAGGGAGAGGGGGAGAGATACAGAGAGAGCACACACAAGAGGACAAATGTGGAGACTATTCTACTAATACATACTATTAAACTGTTTAAATTGCCTCATCTTCACGCTGTGTTCTTCAGGAAAGCCCATCTGTTAAAATTCTCTGCTCACTCTTCACAGAATTTCCAAACAGCTATATATTTCATAGGAGAAAACTTTTGGAGATATTATGGGAGTAGATTCTAATATTTTTGTAAATATTTATGTAAAATGTTCCAATATATTTTAAAATTATATGTATTTATATATAGAGAGATAAATATATATATAGGTAGATATTGTTATAGATGTACATATAGGTAGAGATGTATATGCATAAGAGTTACAGAGTTAGATGGAAGGAGACACTCGAAAATATTAACTGTGTTAATATTTAATTATGTCATAGAATTATGGAAGATTTAATTATCTTTTCTATAATGCCTTATATCTTCAAATTTTTCCCTCATTAATGTGCATTGAACTGTAAATATTACTTAAGAAAACATTCATCCTTGTGAACAATCAAATAAATTGGGAGGTATTGTTTCTCATCTATCAAAATTAGCAGAGATTGATACTCCCAGTTGTAAAAAGTCCTGAAAAATTCAATATTCATTTATTGCTAATGGCTGTATCAATTGACCCAATTAAAAGAGAAGACAATTTGCCAATATAGTAAGCAGCCATAAAAAACTTTCATATCCTTTCATCCTGGATAACAACTTTGTCACGCAGTACCTCCAGCCTCCAAATAATGCAAGATAGAACAATCAACAGCAAATACAACATAATCTGAATACATGAACTGTTTATTGTGAGTGATAAATTAGAAAATATTTTGTGTTTTTATAATAAGGGGAATATTTATTATAGGATATTTATGTAATGGATTATATAATCATTAAAATGGTAATTAAGTCATTAATAGTTTTAAAAGGTTATGAAAAGTACAAAAAGTAGACTGCATCTTCGAAGTTAGATAATTGCTTATGAAAAAATGTGTGAAGAGTATACAAACAGATTGAATACAATCCTTATGGTCAAGAGGTTTAAAATCTAATTTGGCTGACAATAAATAGAATATAGAAGTTTCTCAAATTTTAAATTTCATTCCATTTTATTTTTTTATATTTCAGACTGGAAAATAGGACTTTTGACATTTATATCATGACTGAATCTGCACTGAATTTTCTAGACATAGCCTTTAGAAACCAAATGAGAGTCCTTTAAAAGATTATTTTATGCAAATTGGAATAATAATGGTATAATTTTCAGTTATATAGCTGACTCAATGCTGTCTGTCCAAATTGTAGAAAATAAAGGGAGGAACAATGCTAATTCCAGTTATTTGTTCTTCAAAGAAACTACACAGTCCAAATATAAAGGTGCATTTACCATTTATTATTGTATGTACTTGAGCAAGTTATTTAACTGTCCCATCCTCACTATTGTCATGTGTATGTATGTGCATGTATCTGTGTGTCTGTCTGTGTATGTGTGTGAAGGAGAGAGACAGAGAGAGATCCAATTAAATTACCCATATAAATCCTGAGTTTGTCATAAAGTTAGTGCCAAAAAATATTTCATATCATATCTATTATGAGTAATGTAGAAATGACTTTTGAAATAGGGTTTTTTAAAAAAGTATAACCTAGAACCTGAACAAAAATGGATTTTTAACCCAAATAAAATTAATAGTGAATGAGATTTTGTTCATTTTCCAACATTATAATATACAATCATTCATTTACCGCTGTTATCAATATGGCCATTTATTTCTTTGTAGATGTTTCCAATGTTGACCTTTAAAGATAAAAATAAAAGTCCAGGGAGCTGGGGTCAAGATGGCTGACTAGAGACAGTGCATGCCAGACCGTCCCAGAGGGAAGGTGGGGTTTCAAATAAAGGAAAAGGGAGAGGAGATGCAGCTTAGGGGTAGGTTATAGAGAGAAGTGCAAGAGCCTGCAAGGGACCTCATGGGGGAAAATTGTGAAGCAGAGAAGGAAGAAGATAAAGGAAAAAAGATATTGGTGAGGATCAAATCCAAAGAGGCTTGGAGCCCAGTGAAGGGGTAAGGGGGAGGGGTCCCTTTCTCCCTCCCACACTCCTTTGGTAACCAGCAGGCTACCAAGTTTTTTGGAAGCTTTCCCACCCCCACGAGCCCAAGTGCTGTGGTAAAGATGGAATAGCGGGGAGCCCTTGTGTGATCCCAGAGTTTAGACATTCCATGTGGGGTTGCCCTCCAAGAGAGTGACCTGAGAGGCTGGAGAGCCAGCTTTCTTCCACTCAGACTCTTATTCCTTCCACCCCACCCCACCCACTGCAGCCAGGAGAGCAGTTTGAGCGAGAGTTTGGCAAGTGACTGCCTGCCTCCAGCTGGCTGAGGTTTCCACAGAGAATGGGGCCCATGCCTTTCTCCTTGAGGACCTGCAGGGGACCTGGGGCACCTGACCTGGGAGCTCACTGCCTGATGGCATTTCATGGAGACACATGTCAGTGGGTCAGACACTAGGTTTCAGTCCCACAGCTGCCTATAACAGGGCTGTGCATATTGTCCTAAGTGTGCTTAGGAGAGCTTGGTCTCCTCTGTTCCTTTTTGGCCTCCTGGCAGCTGCAACCATATCTCTTTGAACTCAGCCTGAGGGCAGGGAATAGCCCAGTGTTATATTCTCAAAATGGCACCAGCTGTGGGCTTGCAATCAAAGACAGTGGAAGCCCCTTTCAAGCAAGTGGCCTGGGCAAGAAATTGCGAGGAGTGTGGTCCTCTCGGGTCTCAATCTCACAGGAGCCCATAGTAGGGTGGTGGAAATTGTCACAGGTGTATATAGGAGAGCTTGTGCTTCCCTGTCCCTCCTCAGCTGGGTGGGACTGCAGCTGGGTCAGGCTAAATTTAGCCTGAGAGTGGGGTGCAGCCCAACTTTAAACTCCCCCAGATGGCACCTTTGGCATGTGACCCTTCCCAGGCAGACTACGTTGGCAGGAAATTGTGAGGAGCACAGTTTGCTTAAAATTTCCTCTCACAGCAGCCCATTTAAGGTGGTGGATATTGTCCTACATATGTGTCTGAAATCCTGGCTTCCCTGTCCTTCCCCAGCCAGTTGGGGACTCCAGCCTGGCTATCCCAAACTCATCTTGAGGATGGGGTGCAGCCCAGTGTTAAACTTGCAAAATGGTGCCTTGTGCCTGAGAATGAAGAGTCTGGCAAGCAGCAAGGGCAAGAACCTGTGGAAAATGTACACTCATGTCTCTGTCTCAACTGCAACCCATAGCAGGGTAATGAAGACCTTCCCAGGGGTATATGGAGCACCTTGGCTGCTCTATTCCTCCTCAGAGCTTCACAGTCACTACAGGTGCACCTGTAGAGTTCCTTGGTAGCTGGACTCTCAGAATGATGCCAAGCTCAAGTTTCTCTAGACTCAGATGTCTGTGGGATTCCATGTGGGCTCCTTTTCTGGAGCAATATACCTATGCAATCTCAAGGCATCTCCCTATGTCAGGCCTCAGACCTGCACGGGTCAGGGTGTTCTCTTGTAGCCAAGATCATAAAAGCTACTTACAGAATATAAAGGCCGGGAGGCTCCTCTCCTACTATTTCCTTATGTCCAGGAGCTTCTCCCAGCTCTTAGCCGGTCTCCAGCATGGCAGGTTGCCCTGAATCCTCTCTTTATCAATTTTTGGTGCTTCCTGTCACTTCTCTGGTAATCCTAGTGTTCTTTCCTAAACAATTTGTTCAAAACGTGAGAATCTGCTTACTATTCTGGTTCCTCTCCATGGGAGAGTCACATACTTCCTATATCTAGTTGGCCATCTTGATCTTATCTTGGTCACATTTTAGAAATTGCATCCTCCAGGGAACCTTCTTTAATACTTTATCATTGGGTTACCTATAGTTATCACACTCATAACACTGCAATTACTATATTGTTTCACTCATAGCCATGTAATATAATCATGTTTACATTTTTTATCATTCACCAATTTTTAAAATATATGAGGTAGGTGCATAGGAAGCAATTTTAAATATGTGCTTAAGGAGTAGAGGCTTATATATTATATACTTAATTGTTAAGTGTGAAGATTTATGATTTTAGGGAAAATAAACATTAAATTTTGTCAAATTCAATATACATCTTTGAAAATTGAGCTTTGCAATATAAAATAATTTTTTCCTAGGTCACTCCTTGAGTTTATGAAAAAATCAGAAAGTGACCAAGGTCTTGGATCCAGTGCTTTTCAGTCTTGGATCCAATACTTTTCAGTATTTTTCCACATTATTAGGTTGTCTCATTTCAGACACAGACATAGGGCAAACATACTTAAATAAGATATTTTCCTTATTTTTTCAAGAATGCAAATTGAGCTACTTGAGAATGAAATAATGAGAGTGCATCTTGTTATCATTATGGTCTTAACAGAGAAGAAAATGCACTATGCTTCTATAAAAAGATTTTAAGATTCTTCATGACAAGATGCAATTGACACATCTGTTTTAATTGCTTTATTTCTATTGTATTTATAAATTAGAATAATAGACATTATTTAGAATAGTTATCTGCCTTTAAGCATTTTTTTCTAACTCAGAAATTTTGATTTTTAAGTTACTGCTTTATTTAGCTACATTACTTTTCTACAATTAGCAATCATTTCACCTCTTCAAAGTATTCCTTCTTTACTACCCAGTTTTACAGTCAAAGTTATTTCACATCAAAATCAGAGAACCCTGTTTTATACTCATAAGCATGTAGAAGTGACATCTATCAAATGGACAAATTCACAAATTTTTTTTCTCCACCAGACTGTTTCTTTAGCAGATATTTGCTAAAGATATTCAAATACACATTTCAGCAAGAAGATATGAAATGTATTAATTAAAACAATTTTGTTCCCTTTTCAGGTCAACTTTCAGTTATATATTATTTTGACACAAAGTGAATATAATCTTTTACACCAATATGTAAAACCATTAATTCTATGTTGCCATTAGGCTAGAATATACAGCAGTTAATACTGTCAGCACGTAATCATTGCCAGCTTATATTGTGATAGAATTATGCTCAACATTTCTTACAGTTTGCTCAGTGATAGCTTTTCCATGCTAGCAAGGAAATTAATTTGTTGCTTGTGATAAGTGCAGAATTGATAACCTTGGTGATTGATATGGAGTTACCAAATCATTGGACCATTGAATTTGTATTCAGAATTGACTGGATAAGTCATTTTCCTTTCTCCAGATCTAAAACTACTCAGAAACTCTGTATTTCATTACCATAAGAGATAATGTCTGCAAGGAATTTAATGTCTTGAAAAAGGCAGATAAGAAGTAGGAAAAAAATCTGTTATATTTATCCCATACATATGTACAACTATTATGAATTCATAATAATTAAAATAAAAAACAAGCACCACATGCACCCATCATTAAATTGGTACTAATTGATCAACACTTACATGCACATATGGAAGTAACATTCATAGGTCATCCGGCAGGTGGGAGCGGGGAGGAGGGGATAGGTAAATTCACACCTAATGGGTACAGTACGTGATGTCTGGGAGTTGGGCATGCTTTTATCACCAACTTGGGTGGTACAAAGGCAATATATATATAACCAAAGCATCTGTACCCCTGTAATATTCTGCAATAAAAATATTAAAAATTAAAAATAAAAACAAACAAAAATCTGTCATACGTATGAGAGTAGATTGATTCTGTGATGAATAGGTAACCTCTTTCACTTTAATCTTGAGAGAATTAATTTCTTCTCTATCTTTCCTAAAAATTTTTTCACTTTTATTTCCCATAAAGCATGATTTGGAAACTTGTTTCCAAGGACTCACTCATATTTGTATTTGATAAATAATCTTTATGTCATTTCTAGGAAACATGATAGTATAGGATAGGGGTTAATGATAACTAAGTTATTGTTCACCTGTGTGCTTTCAATCTATTAATGGAGATAAGACACGCCCATTAAAAGCCATCAATCCTAGACTCTATTTAAAGGTAAATATTGGATGAACAAAGGAAAATGCTGGCAAACTTAGGAAGAAGAACTTTCATTCTGTTGAGTAGTTTTACAAAGTTACATGGAGAAGAATAGCCATAATTAGTGGACTGGATATTTTACAAGGAAAGATATAAGGCAGAAAGCATTTCAAAGTAATAACATTAATGAGTGATCCCAGTAAAATAGTATAGGTGAGCTCAAAAAAAAATTTAATTGCTAAAGTATAATAAAGCTATAAGTATTAATGGCAGGAGGGGATGGTGGAGAAAAATTAAATAGAGCCTAAAATTATTCACAAAATAATTTTAATTCTAATTGGTAAGCAAATGTCATCCTTAAAGTTTTTTGAGAAAAAAAATAGATACAATCAAAGATGTGCTTTATGTAGTGGAGTATCACTGGCAAGTTAGAAATCCTAGTTTATAGCATACACTTCACTCTAATTAGGTGAAATTAGGTAAGGTCATTGAATGATACAGTACACTTTGTGTACTGTAATGCCCCATGATGAAGAGATGAGTTGTATAAAATAGGGCAAGAAGGTATTTTTCTTCTAATAGGGATATCTATGTATATCAGAAAGTATATCAAATGGCTATTTTAATGGAAATAACTCAAGGACATCTTAGTGGATACCTACCTTCAACTTAGCCGTGAAAGACAGAATCCTAGGAAAGACTCCTCTCTCCAAAGATCACAGAAATCTGTCCTCCTCTCCCCATGTACATTATCATTATCCTGATCTAAGTTTTATTTTTGCTCCTTGAAAAGCATAATGGGACCTCCAAACTGCTCTCCTCATACCCCCCTTCTTCCATCATATAATCTATTTACATTTCAAATGTAAATTAAAATATGCCATTCCCTTGTTTAAATACTTTAGCAATTTGCCATTTTTCTTGTAATAAATAGCAAATTGTATACTATGGTCCCAGAAGCCCTTCAAAATGTGTTGTTCCGTGCCTACTTTACTAGACTCATCTTGGACCACTGAATTCCTTTTCCAGCCATAGTAGCCTTTTGCAGTTGCAATACATTCTGTTTCCTTTAGACTTACGCTGTTTACACACATTATTTCTGTTGACTGTCAAGCACTTATGTTTTTTCTTTTTTTTTTTTACCTGTGTTTGAAATTAAGTTACATAGACAAAGGCATCAGACAGGGATTTAAAAAACAAAACAAAACAAATGTTATTTTTGAAAAATAAAGATGGTACATGACATACAAGAACTTTTGAGCAAATGGCCTCCCCCTCTTCCATTCTTCAGGAGTGGGCAGTCTCAAACATCCAGGTCAACCTCCATCATTGCTCCCCATCACCACCCTGGAAAAACATGCTACCATGGAAGTCATGATTTGGTGAAGCAGAGCATTTATTCTCCCTGCAAAGAGCCAAATCTCCCTTAAAATAGGGGGTGAGGATAAAAAAGTGCTGGATCACATATAGTCACAATATAAATAAGAACCTTTTCCTCCCATTGGGAGGATGGCATAAGGGATTGGGGAGAGTTTGAAAAGTTTATTTCAAGGCAGAGTTTCCCTGTTTACTTATGTTTCAGAGCTCAGTTCTGTGCCACTTCCTCAAGGAAGCTCTCCCTAATCCCCTAGTCTATGTTGGTACCTTTATGTAGAAATCGCAGAATCTTTAATGTGCTTTATTGTGCTGTGAATTTCTAACAGAGTGCTGTAGCTGCAATGTTTCTCATTCTCTATGATCAGAAAACAATTTGATTCCTGAGAATTCTATAATTCTAATAACTATTTCAAGAAATATAGTTTGAGAAATACTGTTTTATGATAACCAGACATGTGAACATATTGCTGGTGCAAACTCAGTCGTGCCATCAGCAATGTTATCACATCTACTTATCATCCGGCACGTAAGTCTAAAGGAAGCCACAGTAACACTAAGCCCCAACAAAATCTGATGTGAGTCAGAGCAACTTTCCAGAGTACCTGTCCTCCCTGGAGTGGCTTAATAATTCAGGGTTTACCATGTCAACACAGGGGATTTTCATAATTATTGTGAAAGGGGAAGAAAGAAGAGAGGTAACACACCAACAATTATATGCTTTGGTCTAGAAGTGACACATGCCTCTTTTACTCACAGACCATTTGGTAGAGAAATTATGTAGACTTTCATACCTTCAAGGGATGTAGGAAGTGCGTTCTTTCATGTACCCAAGAAGTAGAGAATGAATAGCAGTGGTATCACATGTGATACTTTAATGATCAACTGTTATTTAACAGTGTCTTTTAAACTGTCAAATTCAGAAGACAAAGGTCATATACAAATTTGATCCTGTGCCATTCTTGTTGCTTTACAATTAAAAATGTCTATGTTTTAATAAATATGTTCAATCACTTTTTTCCATTCACATCTCAGGGCAATATTAGATTTAGTTTGAAATAGCTGTCAATCTGTATTTTTTCTCAAAGCCCTGTTTACCACACTTACTAGCATCTGATTTCTTAATTTTTACTAGAAAAAAGGTGCTTGGATATGGGAATAGGTCCTCTTCAGCCAGATGGTTGGGTCAACTCCAATATAGTTTATTTTTAATTGACCAATAGTGTATGCTGCTCAGAAATTAAAAGTTTAATACAAAAATTTTCTGCAGATCCTTAGGTGTAGAAACAAAAAACAAACACAAGATAGAGAAATGGGAAAACAGGAAGTTTTGTATTATATATTCTGATATAAAATTAATATTATAATATAACATACTTATGCTAGAATATATATTAATATAATTATGATATAATTAGACTACTGCTGTGGAGCTTACAATACATTATAAGCACAGTGTTTCCTTAATTATGAGGTGTCTTTTTTTTATAATTCATCATATATTTGACAATAGTTTACAAACGAAACAGTTCTCGTTAAGTGTGTTTATAAAAAGCATAGGATTTCAGAAAACTCCAAATGCAGAAATAATGTAAGTCTTAGAATATAGAAGATAGTGTCATCTGAATTTTAGTTTATTATGCGAAAGATTTTCTTAGTTGTATTATAATTTTTGTTTATTTTGGGACTAATGTTAATTTATAGGACTACTGAAGCAAATTAGATAATAGGAAATCAGCATATATTGCCTTTATAGGCCAGAGGATTTGCATCAGTTTGATTCTGGCAACAATCGTAAGAGGAAAATATTAATAATGTCATATAACAGATGAAGAAATAGGTTTGGAGAAAATGAGTAATTTGCCCAATTTCATATTGCTTACAATTGGCAGGACCAGGGTTTTAACCTATTTCAGCCTGACTCTGTAAACTGCTGTATGCTTTTTCTACTAGTCAGGTGAAATAGTGACAATTTACAAGAAATACCCTGAATGTGCTTTTTTGAATATTGTAGAGTGCTCCACAGAACTCTGTCCTATCTCTTAAGGACTCTGTGTGTGTGTGTGTGTGTGTGTGTGTGTCCATGTAGTCAGAATAGGGAGAATAACAATATTTAGTTCTTATTTAAA
This sequence comes from Varecia variegata, assembly GCA_028533085.1. Classification (NCBI taxonomy): domain Eukaryota; kingdom Metazoa; phylum Chordata; class Mammalia; order Primates; family Lemuridae; genus Varecia; species Varecia variegata. The sequence goes on from CM052438.1 coordinate 162,743,863, forward strand.
CCAATTTGTTTGACAAAATTTCTAGGGTGAAAATGTTAAAAACTGACAGTATCTTTAGGTCAAAGGATAATTATAGTTAGAGATTAATTTAGTCACATCAGAGAAAATTCACTTCAGACATTTTTCTAGTGTCAGCTGCAATATTTTTACTAATGGGAATCCAGGCTTTAATAAAAAATAAATAAAGAAATATAAAATGACAGTACATCAAAGGAAAGAACAATGTTCTTTTTGGCTGGAATAGATTTATAATTTACTTCTTTCTATTGTAAAAGTGAAACCTAAAAGGCTTCTTCTTTTCAGTCTTTTTAAAATCAGAATTTCTTGACTAATTCTAGCTACCCATGCATTGCCATCTAATTCAGACATGCTCTGCGGAAATATTCCACTTGGCAGAGATACTGTATACACTGAGAAAATAATTTTTCTCTGCCTCTCATTAGGATAACAGTTCAGAAATGTTGCCAGTGTCATAGTTGTGAGAAATGATTATTATCCATACATTTCTTTACATTCTCTAAATTTCACATTAGATCTGTGAATTTGAACTGCATAGTTTTGATCCTCATAAATATTAAAAACAATGGTGTTGCATTATTGTCTTACAGCAAGGTATGTGTCAAGAAAGATTTGTATTAAAATAATCTTATAGAAAGACATTTTCTATAACACCATTTAGCCTCCTCTTTACAAGGTCTCATGGGAGAAATTTTCACATAACTGTATAAAAGTAAAAACTTTTGCCTAAGAAACAGGTTGCTTTTTTATCTTTTGGATTCTATCCATGACATAAAATTTTTATCTTGTTTATTCTTATGGATTAGTGTAACCAACAATGTCTCCTACTTCTATTGGGCCCACTCAAGTGTTACGTTGACACTACGCTGAAGTATCACCTCATCAGAAAGGTCTTTCCTGATTACGCCACTCACTTGGCTCCAGAAACTCTTATCCCTCGTGTTCTATTATATTTTTGTCTTTGTCACTTATTATCAATTAACTGTTATATATGTATGTGTGTGTGTACATATGTATGTTTGTGTATATTTATATATATTTATCTATATCTATCTTTTTTCCTCCACTAAATGGAAGCTCCATGGAGCCAAGGACTTTGTCAAATTGCTCACTACTTTATACCTAATGGTAAGCGTAGTTCCTGGGTTGTGGTAGCAGCTTATTGACTAAATGAATGCAGGAACAACCAGTATGATTTTTTTTCTCCTGACTGTAATCCCAAACCTAGCTCACACCACACTTTCTAAGGTATCAGTGTCTTTTTTTTTCTTAGCAGTTTTCATCTGACTGTGCCCTTGCTCAATAGATGAGAATATCCATTACTATACCATAATTGGATCAATTTGAAACTCTGACTCTTACACATTCCCTCTGTGTGGCATATTTTTAGACAGCTTCCCACTTACCTTGCAACTTCCCTTAAAGAGAAGAAGCAGCTGCTCCATAAGCCATTTCCAGATCATCTTTTTATCATTCCTATTTCGAGTTGGTTTTCCTGCCTGACTACCAACCCTTCTTGCCTCTATCTCCTGTTTTCTTTGTCAACAGGACAGCTTCTGACTCCTCATAGACTTTAGCTTGGATTTGCCTGACTAATACAGTATCTTATGACTGTAACCAGTGAGTTGGGACCCAATCATGGGTTTACCTGTCTCATCAGATTACCTAGATGGGATGGGAGTGTTTACACACCAACTAAAGTCCTGCCCCATTACATTCACATATATCCTTTGTGCTTTATCTAAGACAATGTGTCCACACAAAGTATTATATCTTCATAACATTACTCATGATAAAGCTTTCAGTTGCCATCATTTTCCCTACCTGCTTTATCAGATAATGTAGGATGTTTTTTGCCTTGCTTCTATAGGAGTCAGGAAGGCAAACTGCAAATCTTGACTCTATTGCTAACAAACTGAGTGACAGTGGCTATAAAAATATATGTATATATATATTTAATATTAAGAAACACTGTGCTACATGATTACAGAACAAAGCCATAGTCATTTATCTGCAATTAGTCATGAATTGCAAATATACTGAACTATGTTAAAAGATCTTTCTTGTAATAGGTTACATTTTTTTTTTTTTTGCCACCTGAATAGATTTCTGAAACTGTATTGCTAGTCTTAAAATGTTCCATTCCTACCACAATAAATCAATTCTTGGTTGACTCCTCATTCTTTTAGCAATTAACACAATTTTTTTTTTATTTATTTATTATAGCTTATTATGGGGGTACAACCGTTCTGGTTAAGTATATTGCCCATGCCCCTCCCAACCCCCCGAGACTGAGCCTCAAGGGTGTCCATTCCCCCAACAGTGCACATCGCTCTCATCATGTAGGTAAACACCCGTCCCCTCCCCCCCCCAACACCCCGAGTCAGATCTTCAAGTATGTCCATTC
>CM052438.1:162746787-162794932 GCA_028533085.1 Varecia variegata
TCTTCCCGCACTCTCCAGATTTTCGCGAATTCCCGTTCACCTCAGATTTTTCTTGTTCTCTATGTCCCACGTTGATTCTCCGTGGATTCACACTGTTGATCTTGCGGGAGAGCAATCCTCTAGCGTTGCGGCAGACCGAGATCCAAACCTTCCACTCTGGGAGCACGGATCCAGGAGGTGATCACCTCTCCGCCATCTTCTCGAGAGCCTAATAGGTTACATTTTAACTGCTTACTTTACTAAAGCTTCATCCCGCCTTGGTCCTATGGCCTAATGCTGCATTTTTATTGACTAAGGTACATGTGCCCTTGCTGAAAGATGAAAAAATTGAGCTTTCTATTTCTATGTAATTGTGCCTAGTTGTTGTTCAACAAGATTTCTTGAATGAGTGAATCAAATTGTGGGATAGAAGATGTCTTTCAGGTTTAGGATGCATACAGTTACAATAGCTTGGGAATATTCTTTGGGGATGATTAAATTTATAATACTAGCTTTATCACTCCCATAAGTGGTAGAACTAATGGGATACTTACTTACCTGGTCAACTATGTATATGTGTGTCTGTTGGGGGGCGAAGCATGTAGGAGAGTGACAATACTTAATACAATGGAACTCTGTAGGGCCTAAAGAACATATTTGATATCTAGAAAATTGCTTCTATGTGCCTTTTCTTATGCCTGTAATTAGAGTATTTGTAAGAATAAATTTTAAAAGAGGAATTATCATAATTTGACAATAAATTGGTAAACATGGTGTTTTTTTTAAAATGAACTTGAATGAATAACCCTAAAATTATGTGTAGAGTGCAGAGCAGAGATATAAAGAAAAAATAGCACTCAAGATGTTTTCAGAAGACAAGCTGTTAATGAGTTGAGATTCAAAGTAACGATAAAGAAAATTATGAGTTAGATGGAAAAGGAAAATTGATGATGAAAAACTAAGAAAAAATAGTAATCAGCCTTAAATGTACCACATTATGAATTCAACACTTCAATATGAAATTTGACCCAGTTGACTTGTGTGGTAGTACTTCAATTTTTGAAATGAGGAAAAGAGGTAAGGAAAACAGATAAGAATGAAAGAGGTATTTTAACATGTACTTAACATTTATTAAGAGAAACCACCAGCCAGAATCTATTCTTTAAGTCTGGGGTCTCCACCCCCTGGACCTGGGCCAAGGGGCACTGGGAGGGTCTGGGGACAGAGAGAGGGGAGATGCTACACAGCAGGAGGTGAGCTGAGAGCAAGCAAAGCTTCATCTGTATTTACAGCTGCTCCCCATCTCACAAAATTACCACCTGAACTCTCCACCCTCCATGTCCATGGAAAAATTGTCTTCCATGAAACCAGTCCCTCGTGTCAAAAAGCTTGGGGACAACTTCTCTAAGAGCATCACATTTGATTCTTTCAATGATCATATTGTGTAACAATTTCTATTATAGGTGGAGAGTAGGTGTTTGTATAGTACCCTCTTCTGAGATTTGATGCTTCTCAGGAATAATTAAGATTATGTAACAACCAAGATATTTAAATGTCTATTAGGAAAAGTTAATTCATTACTTAGCCCAAATAAGAGGTAGGCAATTCATCATTCATCATGCTGTTTTAGATTCTCTTTCTTTCTTACCTCACATGCACTTTTTTGGTAAGTTCATCTACTCCTAATGTTTGTTCCAAACGCGTGCGCGCTCGCTCACTCTCTCTCTCTCTCTCTTTTTCTCTTGGTATATATGCATACTTAGACCTCTCTTCTGAAATCCAGAAATATATATCCAGCTGCCTTCTGAACATCTCTTTTTGTCTTCCAAATATTTAAATCCAATACTTTCTAATCCAGACTTGTTTACCTTCCCCTCTCTACCTGCTTGTCCTTCACTGTTACTCATTTAAGTAAATGGTGCAAACATCATCTAATTGTTCAATTTAGAAATGTGAACATCTTTCTTCACTACTCTCTCTGCCAATCAAATCTAATACTGTAAATTCTTATCCACATGTTTCTCAAACAACAGTTTTCTTTCCATCCTCATTATCATTCTTTTTTCTTTCTTTTTTTTGAGGGGGAATCTCTTTCTTAAAAGACTTGAAAAGCCTTCTTTGAAATTCTAGCTTCCTTCATGTCCTTTTTTTTTTTTTTTTTCATTATCCTCTCTCCCTTTATTTTGTCTTCAGGGAATCTTTCTAAAAAAACAATCTGACTTTTGCAGTCATCTGCATAAAACTCATCAATGACTACCCATTTATCTGGATATAGCATATATTGTCCTATGACCATTTAAGTTTAGATAATTGTAGATTCACATGCAGTTGTAAGAAATAATACAAGGAGATTTTGTGTACCTTTAACCCCGTTTCCTCCAGTGACAGCTTACCGCATAACTATAACACAACATCACAATGAGGATATTAATATAATCTACTGACCTTATAATTTTTTATTAGGCCTTTTATGATGTTGCCATTGGTTAAAAACTCCAGCATTATCTTTTGCTAAGCCAATTCTCAAACATTTATTTATTATGACAAATATTATTAATAATTACACTTTATAGATTATTTTTTAAAATTCATGATGCTTTCACATCTGTGATCTTGTTAGATTTTTAGAAGAGCCTCATTATAAAAGGAAAGATATATATATATATATATATAATCATCAAAGCCATCACTTTACAGATGAGCAATGTGTGCAAAATTTGCTGTTTAATTTGGGATCACAAAGTGAAGTGGTGAAATAAAGACAATTGGATGTCTGTTATGTACCCAGAACTTTACTTGCATTATATCATTAGCACACAAAACCACTCTACGAAGGAAGCACACTATGATGCTAATTACATCATCTAATCTACAAAATCACCCATTTCACATGATGTAGATGAGTCTCAGTGAGATTATGTAATTTACATAAAATCACACTGCTATTTCCTGATGGAGACTACCTTTGTTATTATTTTCTTTTCAAACTCCAGGAATACTTTAGCCCACTCTTTAATCACTTGTGGAAGATTGGAATTATACCTTGAAAGTTTCTATAAAAATTTAATTCTTGTTACAAAAATATTCTTTCTTGAACACCTTAAAAAAGTACTTAAGAACATGAAATTTGGAGAAGTTTGTTGTTTTATGAATTTCCCTGGTGCTCTCCTCCAGTCTCACACAGGAACATTTGGAGTAAAAGTGCTGAGACCACGTTAGTTTTATGACCCTGGTTTCACACTCATGAAGAGATGATGCTCTGCTCCTCAAGTTCTCATTTGCTTACTAAGAAATGGTTTCAAGAAAGCAAGAACACACAAAGGCATCAACTGAAAAGGAAAGTCAAGATATAAGCTGTGGATTCTTTCCTTCTAACTGCAGTTTTACTTCCACAAGTTCCTACCCTAGAGTTGTAAAACTGCTTACTTATGTTGGAAACTGTTGCCTTTTGTGTAGGAGGCAGATGGCATTTTCTTGGCACAGCACAGAGTGAATTTGCAGAACTAGCAATGGGGGGAGGCAACAGAGAAGGAGACACGAAATGTTTTTTCATGACACTTCCTCCAGCAACAGCTGCGTGGACTGCAGTTGACTTGGCATGGAGAAACCATCCCCCGTTGAACAGAGGGGAGGTCTCAAGAGGCTCCATTAAAAATTGCAAAAGGAGACACATCTCACTCCCCATCTGAAAACTGTAGGGCACTCAGAGAAAATTGGCAATGAGATGAAGGTCTATTCTGCCTACTGCCCTGTGCTGAAGTGAAAACTTAAAAAAACAGTCTATGTGAGTAATAATATGAATCTGTTCTATTTTGTATCATACTTTCATTGTTTTAAACAAACTTGACATATAATAGTCACAAATTGGAAACCCTGCGATTATATGTAGTTTCCAGACATGTTTGTTTGTGCCAGATAGAACTTAAAAATAAAGAATGAGTTATCAATATTTAAAAATAAGAAGACTTCATAGAAACGTCTTTTGAAGAATTATAAAGTTCAGCCTCTCATCACTGCCAAGCACCAACAAGCTGGAGCTGAGGAGACAGAGTACTCTCTGGAGAGTGTCTCAAATGCTTTTTTGCCTCATGACTTCAGACCGATTTTTAATCTTAAAGCAGATAGTATGGGATCATTTATATGTATTTTAATGACAAAAGAAAATGTCAGGCTAGACTGAGTCCATTTATGTTTGGGAGAATGCTAGAGTTTCTAGACATCAGTAAAGAATTATGTAGTTGTTCAGTATTTTTTCTAGATCTAAAAGTGACCTTAGGGATTCAGCAGCTTATTAAATGTGGCAGACAGAATTCTTGGCATTTATGGAAGAGACTCTACAGCTCCAACTAAACCCCTTTTCCAATCAGAACAATTCCAACTATATATGTTTTACATGTGACATGGGTTCACAGAGCTTCACATAAGTGTTTTATTGGGAAAAATAATTTAAAGCACTTTAACATTTTCTGTATAGAGGAGGAAACACAAGATAAAAGGTAAATATATTTGTTCTAAATCATCTGGTTTATAAGGAATCTGTATAGAGGATCTGGGTTTCTGTCTTATAACCAGGAGTAAGATCTTTTTCCAGTCTTTTGGGACAGATTTGCTTAGGCTGTTACCCAACAATTAGACTTCAGAGGTTTATGCTGATGGTATAACATTTCTCGTTTAGCAGCATGAAGCCTTGATTATATTTGTAGACCCCAAACTCATTCAGGAGTATCAACACTTAGGGAAAAAAAAATCTGTGAATCCCCTGCTCCATCCTCACAAAGACATACCCAAATCACACATGCACATAAACATCTCTGTTGAACATTCTCTTCCCTCCACTCCCTCCATGAAAATTACTAAAGATTTTCCCATTACTTCTCCATGAAAGTACTTTTTTTAAAAGCATTTCTTGATATGATGTGCAGTCGTGATACCATTAAAACATAGTTGCCGGCCGGGCGCGGTGGCTCACGCCTGTAATCCTAGCACTCTGGGAGGCCGAGGCGGGTGGATCGCTCGAGGTCAGGAGCTCGAGACCAGCCTGAGCAAGAGTGAGACCCCGTCTCTACTAAAAATAGAAACAAATGATCTGGCCAACTAAAAATATATATAGAAAAAAATTAGCCAGGCATGGTGGCGCATGCCTGTAGTCCCAGCTATATGGGAGGCTGAGGCAGTAGGATTGCTCAAGCCCAGGAGTTTGAGGTTGCTGTGAGCTAGGCTGACGCCACGGCACTCTCTCTAGCCCGGGCAACAGAGCGAGACTCTGTCTCGGAAACAAACAAACAAACAAACAAACAAAAAACATAGTTGCCCCACTTTTCCCAAGAAATCTGCTAAGGAGGCAATGTTGTAGCAAGGACTCAGTTTGTTTGGACTCAGACAGACTATAATGTTCAGATTAATCTACTAGCGGTACAAATTTGGGCATGTTTTTTAACCTCACTGAGCCTCAGTTTCCTCATTTTTAAAATTGAAATAATAATGTTTACTCTATATATGAGTCATTAGAATTAAAGAAGAGAACTTTGAAAGTATCTAGTATACTGTCTGAGAAATAGTTGGAGGTTAACAAGTATCATCCCTTCCCCAAGTGGTCAGTTAATCAACCTGAAATATCCTTACCAAATAACATTTAAATTTTAATAGTGGCCTTTAGTGCTTTAAATCACTGCAGTGAGTGTATGAGAATTTTAGTGGCTGCTAACGAATTAGATGGGGGAAACATTTGGGGAATTTAAAAAAATCTTATTTTCTTTGAAACTGAAACTAAGTAGGGCCAACTTCAGCTATTTAGCAATATCTGAAAATAGTTCCTCCCCCCAAAAAAATAATAAAGTCAGACTATTTTGCATCTGCAATTGTATTTTGCCTCTGTAACTGTCTGTAATTGTGTATAGGGTATATTCAAAGCATTTTCCAAGTGTGTCATTGGATTCTTTATTTTTTCTCAAATGCAGCTACTTTTAGGGAACAGGTAGAGCCACTTAGGTAGCTTAGAGAAGCTATTGATGTTTAGATATAGTGCTTTATTCCAAGATCACTTCAACCCAACTCTGTGAAGAAGCTTAAACCTCCAGTGACTGCTCTGTCCCCTTCCTGTGGGGCTGTTCCAGAGGACTCCTCGTATAAGGGCTACTAAAAAGACATGTGTCCTGGACAGCAAATGTGAACTAAATAAAAACACAGCAACAGGGAACCAAGCTTCATTTATGCTTCTTTGAAATGTAAAAATAATACCCAGCATAGTTGAGAATCCGTGAATGCTGATCACAATGCATAAAATAAAAAGCGCAGTCCAAATGAAAGTATCTCATTCCCAGTGACTTATTTCTCATACACAGCTTTGCAGTCTGAACAGTTACTAAATGCAGGGCCTCCTACTTCCTTTTCTCTCTGTCCTCCAGGGGTAACAGAGTGCTCCAAATACAACCTTAATTGGCCTGCTCTGGCTTAACAGAGCCATCTGTTGTGGCTTCTGAGACTGTCTCTCAGGTCTCTGTTCTGTTCCCTGAGCATGGCAGGGATGCTTCACTCTGTCTTGCATCAGCTACATTTTTTATATATTCATTTCATTGTGAAGACTTTTTTTTCCCTAAAGGAAAGATTTTTTAAAAGTCACTCAGGTCTTTTTGTAGGCATTTGTGCTTAACTTTTCCATTAGCAATGTGAAACAAAATCATTTAAAAAAAGCCAAACACAAAAACAACAGCAAAAATCAAGAGACATACAGTATCTAAACAAGAAGTCTTCTTTATATTTGTGAATAAGGCAGGATACATAAGAACAAATTTAGCTCAGAGTGGAATTCCTACACATTACGAAATGGTTTTATGATGCGTTCGTCTCCTTATCAAACACATAGTACTGTCGAAGTGAATATTGTACCTATCAAAGTCTGGTTTCCACTACTAGAATCAGTATTTTAAAATAATCAGTTTTACTGTGTCTTGTTTTGACTGAATTATGCCTAATCTCTGTTTCCTCCCCAAGTCATTGATATTATCTGAGTAATCATGGGCCATCTGCAGAGTGTGCCTGCAAATATTCTTTTCATGTTCCATAAGAGGTGGCACTTCAGGGTGACTTGGTCACTGGGATGCACATTCAGTAAACTGAGAAAATTAAGCCCATGTGATATTTGGGAAATTATGGATTTATCAAATCCGTCTCAAAGTCAGAGAGTTACTAGATAATGCATGTATAATATTCTCTGTTTTGATAAATAGGATAATATATAATTGTAAACATTTTAAAGCTTACATAAGATTTCCTTTAGAGATCTGGCCAAATTGAAAGCTTTCCATTCAAAACCATGTAACTTTAAATTGTACAGTTGTGATATTGTGATTTGTTAATATAATAGGAAACATAGTCATGGATCACTTAACAACAGGCATAAATTCTGAGAAATGCATCATTAGCTGATTTCATAGTTGTGCAAACATTGTAGAGTATACTTATGCAAACCTAGATAGTATAGCCTACTACATACCTAGGCTATATGGTATAATAGCCTATTGCTCCTAGGCTACAAACCTGTCAAGCATGTTATGGTACTATTACAGGAAATTGTAATGTGATCATAATTATTAATATTTGTGTATCTCCACATCTTTTCCCACTGAAAGGTCTTCAGAAGCAATAATACACATTGAGCTGTCATCTCCTGTGATAACAATCAATGCCGCCTTCTGGAATACTTTCTTAAGGATCTGCCTGAGACAATTTTACAGGTAACTTAAAAACATAAAACTAAGAATACACTCTAAAATAACAATAAAGAGTACGGTATAGTAAATATATAAATCAGTAACAGTTATTTATTATCATTACCAAGTATTATGTACTGTGCATAATTATATGTGCTATGGTTTTATAGGACTGGCAGTGTGGTAGGTTTGTTTATACCAGCGTCACCATGGAACACATGTATTGTACTATGATGTTACAAGGGCTATGATGCTACTAAGTGATAGGAACTTTTCAGATCCATTGTATTCTCGTGGAACTCCCATTGTACATGCAGTCCACTGTTGAGCAAGATATGGTTATTTGGTGCATGACTGTATATATTTTGGTCTTTGTCCCCAGTTCCTGGCACACAGCTTCTAAAACCCTTTGTAATTTCCTAAGTGATAGGGGCACTAGGAATATCTTTTGTTCTGATATTTTCTTTTTGACTCAGTTCTTGACACAGAGTTCCTAATTCCTTGAAGTTTCCTGGGTAATGGGATCATCTTTTATTCTAATGAGGTGACTCTTGTTGGCTACTGGATGAGGGTTGGTCACCACAAAGACCAACCCATAATTAGGAGCTTGGAAATTTCAGCTCCACCTTCATGCTCTAAGAAGAGGAGATCTGGAGATTGAGTAGATCATGCCTACATAATGAATCTCCATAAAAATCCCTGAACTACAGGGTTTGGTTTCAGGGAGCTTCCAGTTGGGTGAATACATCCATGGGAGGGTGGTGCACCCCAATTTTATGGGGACAGAAACTCCTGCAGTTTTGTGGGATGGAGTTCATAATCTGTGGGGTATACGCTAACCCCAGTTAATGATAGAATTGAATTGAATTGTGGGATACCCAGTTGGTATCAGAGAATTGCTTATTGGGGGAAAACCATACACACACACACAGACACACATTTTGATGACAAAAAGAAAAGTGTTGGGTGTGAGAGTATATTACAAGAAAACAAGTTTGTTTTTTCTTATCATACAACTATCAATTGGTGGCAAACTATCTAAACTGCAGATTCAGTGTTTTGAAGATGGAATGGTTTTGAAATTTCACTTTGTAGATCTGGAGTCACACATTGGCAATAACTTCTGTTTTCTTAGAAAGAAATAAAATGTAGAAATAGGGAAGTGGATGGTAGTATTTAGGGGACTTTGGAGCTTTCTATTACTGTACCTTGACTTTGTTATCCTTATTCCTTTGATTAAAATTCAGTAAGAAATGTTCATGTTTGGAGATATCCAATTTCCGTGCTTTTTTTTCCAAACAGTTTTTGAAACATATTCTTTCCACCATCAAGAGTAACAAACAACTCACTATATTTTGCTTGCTCTTCCATGTGCTAATATCATGTGTGAAAAAATGTTTGTTTGTTTATCCTTTTGGAGAAAATATAGATAATGGCTAAATTGTTTATATATAACATGGATAGGATCAGAGAATCAGAGGCTTGAAGAAATTTGACAAGAAGGAAATCTTAAGCAAGAGAAGAAAACATAATCTACTCACAGTGCCAGATAGTGTTAGAGAAGGGGCTAAAACTCAGGTCATCAGATTTCTAGTCTACTGAGAATTCCATAGACATGGCATAGAACTTTGCATACACAAACGCAAGGGAAAAGAAAAGGAAAGAAAATTAGTCTATCCTGGTGTGAAAGTCAGGGATATGGTCAATGATGTCATTTTAATTGATTCATAAAAGTGTCCCACTTTTTGCAGCTGTTTTATGAATAGTAACTGCATTTCAGGAGGTCAAGTACTGAACACGGGATGCTATTTGCTTTGCTTACCTTTAGGGATAGACTGGAGGAAATAGAAGTACAAAACTAATTGGTAGAAATCTATCACAATTGACATTTTAAGAAAGAAACCAGAGAACTGTTTTTCAGTCACAAATTCACATCCTTCCAAATACTCCATTTTAGTTTTCATGAGATTATTTCAGTTCATAGTCAAACAAGCCTCTCTCTTCAGAGAAACATTACTTATTTGCAGTAACTGTCTGTCATTTCTTGTCTTTGCTTAAGTAGATAAGCAAAGATACTTTACTTCAGAACTGATTATATCACAAATAAAAAGGGCCTTTGCAATTATTAGTGCGTTCATTCCATAGTAGGTTCCAATTTGCTCTTTTTTTGTCAACAACGAAAAAGATATTTTAAAATAGAATACCTTGTTTTAGAAGTTTTTGAATTTTTCAGATAAATATATTACATAATTAATAAACCATTCTGATTTCATTCATTAACATTTAATTGAATGTTTATTTATGAATCATGGCTGTGTTGCATGATATAACACAGCTTGGGACAAAACATGAAGCTTTATATTTCTCATTTGATTTTAATCTTCATTTATTTAGTAGTGGCTTCTCTTGAAATTTTAAATGTTGTGGTTAGGGAAGGCAAGGAATGACTAGGTTAAAATCTGATTAAAATGAAAATATGGAAGTTCCATTATCTTTTCTAATTTCATCATTAGCTATTATTAACTCAGTTACGCTAGCCATTGACAAAGAGTTGATTTAAAATCTGTCAAGTGCCATCCTGTCTTGAAAAAAATGTGTCTGAATTTATACAAAAATAATTTCTTTTAAAAATTTCATGACCTTGAATAAATTTGGAAAATAAAATCCGCTAGTGTTAAATATGTCATTTTAATGATGAGTATTTCTGTACCAAAAAATTTGAGTGAAGAACTAAATTGGTTTAGACATAGAATATGAGATATTTGTGTAAAAGTTTTTAAAGCTGCTAAAAGTTAGCTTGTGGCTGGTTCTCTTTCAAGGTTTAGGAGCAATACTTGTCGTCTGGTTGGTTACTGCATGATTAATATAGTCTCGTCATCTTGAGACCAAGCCAAAGATCTGTATGCAGAAGAGGCAGGTATTCACTTAAAAGATGCTGTTACAATCATCCTGACATCTCTATGAGGAAAAACAGTTTTCCTCAAAATAGAAAATTTGAACTGAATAAAAGGTAAAAGGCACAGTGTAGGGTTGGTATTGTCTCTTAAGTACAAATGGGCATACAAAGTTCACGTGTGTGTTTTTGTTTTGTTTTGTTTCGGGTACTTTCAAAATTTTTTTTTGTATTTGCTTTTTGACTTGTTTGCTTTTCTTCCAAGAAAAAAAACATGAAGATTTAAAAAGTTTATGGGAAAATAGTAGTAAAATTAGTCAAAGAATCTTATGGAAATGCTGAGTAGGAGGGGTCTAATAATCTTCAATTCTTCCTTGATATTCACGGTCAAGACAGCTTGCCAGAGAGCATCAGGATAATCAATGTCATGTCAAGGAAATTTAATGGAATTTTCCAAATTAAATTAACCATTAGGTAAAATTATAGCTAGCTAGCTAGCTAGAGAGACAGACAGACAGATGGTACATAGGGAGGCTGGTCTCTCCATGTGATACGGTTTTTGAGAGGGAAAAGGAGTCCTGGGACCCACGAGGACGCTGAAAACTCTTGTGAGCCTGCCATATTAGTAAATCATGTATTTTGAGAAAGAGTTCATGTGAGTAAATATAGAATTATAACAATATCTTCCTTTAAGATAGTTGTCTCACGCAACGAGGGAGACCTGGTAGCCTAATTGGTATTTTTTGACCTTGCTTCTTTGGCCCTAGGTAATTGGCTCATCCGTGAATACCTGATCTGTCTTGAGTAAATTAGAAACTTTGTCTCAAAGGCTTTGCTTCCTTCCTATCTCCTTTTACCTCTTTTCCATTCCTTTCATTCTTCAAAGTTGGACTTTAAATATAATCAGTCTATTTGTGAGGATAGTATTAAGGATGGATATAAGATGTTCAGTGGATTTTAGGAAAAAGAATCAGAAAAAAATTGGGAGAGAGATAGAGAGACAGAGAGAGATGATGGGGGGCCAGTAGCATCCATAGTTCCTCAGAGCATTCCAGCAGCTGGTACTCACCTGTCTCACCATTGACCACACTTTATCTGTCCTGGGTTCCAAGAGATGATCCTATATTTATTCATATTTCTGTTTATTCTTGATCAAGTGACTATCAGCAGAATATTGAGTAATCCAAATAGAATTTACTTTTTTTTTCATTATGGTTCAATAAGAAGTATAAGAAATGTAGTTTCCTGATTATGTTAACATTCTATGAATTTGTAATATGTTATTATGGGGGAAGGCTTCATGCATGGTATGCAGTGACTGTGTTATTTTTATATTTTCTTGTAAGTTGATAAATAGCTCAAAATAAAAAGTTAGAAGAATGACATAGTGCCCAAATCTTGGTTTCTTATGCTATTCTTCAATAAAAAGATCCAGGGCTCCATAGATAGATGGCTGATTCTAGGACTGGAATAGGAAATATAGGAGATTATCCAGAGCACCTTGCAGTGCCAGAAAGTAAAAATGTACTCAAAACGTCCCCAAATCCCAAATGATGGGGACTATGTTTAAGGGATACAGAAGCCAACATAAGGAATTCCAAGTACCCAAAACTGAGGTAATATTAACAAAACAAATAAAATAGTATTAGATTATAATGCAAAGTCTAAAATAAATATCCATGAGTCCATACTTACAAATAAGCAATTGAATTACTAAATGAGTGGGGGAGAATAGCCAAATCTCCTATACAGAATTCTTAATTATGTATATAGGTACTTCACCCTCAGCAAGAGGAAACAATTCCCCAGTCCACTAGTGTGGGCTATTCACATTGATTTCCTTCCAAAGAATATAATATGAAAAAGTGGGAAAAGAGTGTACATTATAGTGGAAAATCCTAATAGCCACTATCTTAGCCAGATGATCAATGTTAACATTGAGAGTTATAAGTCATGTTGATAGTGTGTACCCTTGAGATGATGTGATGAAAATGACACTTCACAGCTGTGGTCTTCCTCCCCAAAATTCATAATCTAGTTTATATCATATAAATTTGAATTGAATGATGGTCTACAAAATACTTGACCAGTAATATCAAAACTGTTAAATTATTCAAAAACCAGGAAATTCTGAGAAATTGTTACCACGAAGAGGAGCCCAGGGTGATATGATGACTAAATGTCATGTGGTACTCTGGATGGGATACTGGAAGATTCAGAACACATTAGGTAAAAACCAAGAAAACATAAATAACATGTAGACTTTAGTTAATATCATGTAACAATATTGGTTCTTTAATTGTGACAAATCACTTGTATAAGACATTAATTATAAGAAAATTTCAGTGTGGGCTAAATGGGAACTCTCTGTGCAATCTTCCCAATTTTTCTGTAAACCTACAACTATTCTAAAATAGCATATTTTATGAAAAAATACCATAAAAAAGTACTGACAATCCTTTAACCCAGCTTAATTAAGTTAATTTTATAGTCCTATTTGTTGAATAAACCAAACTCTCTTCATTTAGATATTATACAGACATACATACACACAAAAAACACAATTTTGTGTAAAAGTTGTTTGGGTACAATCTTTATTATTATCATTACGATAATAGGCTTCATTGAGCTAATATAACATTTTTATTTTTGTAACTTTACTATATGTTTTACTATCTGTGCACCTCAGTTTTCTCATTTGCACAATCAGAAATTGTGGACTCACTGAATTGTGGTAAGAATGCAATCAAATTATATTTGTAAAGCATTAGCCGACTAGGGCAACCTTGTCTGGTTTCAGTTCTAAGTGGGATGGGGCAAGGGCAATATACGTAACCTAAACATTTGTACCCCTATAATATACTGAAATAAAAAAGCAAAACAAACAAATAAAAAAACAAAAAAAAACAAAAAGAGCATTAGCTGACATTTCCAGCCACGGAATGTATTATAAATGAATATAAAAATTTAACTCTCCTGGACTACATATCATGACTGAAATGGATCTTCTCAAGAAAAACTGGTATTCAATTGGTAACATGCCTAAAGTATCTGAAAATCAAGGAAATAAATTCTCATTGATCATTAATATTATTTTTAATTTGGCTTCACATTCAGTAAAGAAACATTGTATCTCTGTAGCAGATTGTATTTTCTAAAGACAGTCACCAGCAATATCTCCCATTCCACATGCTCTTCTCCAATGTGACCTTGTCACTCCCCTTTTAAGAGACAGTGTCTCATTCTCCTCCCTTTGAATCTAGACTGGACTTAGTGACTTTCCTGTAACAGATAGGATATATCATATATGATTCTGTGAGCCTTTCTGGTCTGTCTCAGAGAGAATCATGCAGCTTCCACCATGTAATGCTCGCTCTTGGATGCAGCCTCTCCTTGGGAAATGTTTTCTCTTGGGTTCAGCCACTGGTAAGCCCAAGTCACATGAAAAAGCCATGAGTAGGTGCTTTGATTGACAGCCCAGATGAACCTAAACTTTTGAGTTCTTCCAGCCCAGGTATCAGACATATGACAGACATGTGAATGAATAAACCTTCAGATGATTTTAGCCCCCACCTGCTTGAGTCAGCACATCATTTTCAGTTTTTCTAGCTGAAGCTTCATATATTGTGGTGCAGAGACACAAGCCGTTCCTATTGTACCCCATCTAACATCCTTACCAACAGAATCTGTGGTTATTGTTACACCACTAAATTTAAGGTGGTTTACAGCATTGATAATCCTATCACATCTCTAACATTTTTCAGGTCTTAAATGTGTCTCAGTAAAATTTGGTAACTGTTGTTTTGATTTGTTTTGATTTGCTTTATCACATTTTTTAGACTTCTATATTTCTTATTAGGGAAATCTATCTGTATTTTGTTATGCATTAGAATATTTGTTTCTATTACATATAGGAACTATTTATTTCTATCTTGTCTTCTGATTGATCCATTTATTCTTTATTTGATTATTCTGTTTGTATATTTTATTAATACATATTTTTGGAATTTTTATTGTAGAAATTTTGAGGTAATTATCTGAATTTTTTAATTTTATGATTGTATTATCTGCAGGTAATGATGGTATGCTTTTATCTCAAAAATTATCCTTTCTTTTATATCAAGTCTTCTTAAGGGACCCACATTCCCAGGGTAATATTTAATAATATGGTTGACAATTTGTTTCTTTTTTTTGCTTTATTTGTGATTTTCACTAGAATGAAAATAAGATTTGAACATAAATACTCTTATATAATATCATATGTCAATTCTTGTCTGCCAGCAATAGAAATTAACTCTAGATAAATTAAATAGGAAAAAATATATATTGGCAATATTTTGGTTACTTAATAGAATCAATGTAAAAGAAGGAACTATAGTAAGATTTACGTTAAGAGCAGACCACTGTCAACAAGGCTGATAGCTGCACCACATTTATTGCCCCTGGATGACAGAGTCCAGCACTCTTTCAAAAATCATGAATAAATGGTGCATTTCAGTCACTTGGTTATGGGAGCTGCCATTCTTCTACATCTATTTATCATGCCTAGGGCATTGTCAGGGGCAGATTATAGTACCTAGAACCAAAATCAGTAGTCTAGGAATTTTTGCTGAATTGTCATGTTATAATATGGAAAACGAGCAAATACATTTAGGTCCTACAATTCTCTTGGACAAAATAAAATTATTATAAATTTTATTCACAAATTCTTGAATGCAGTGGGGTGCAATTTTGTCTTCTAGATCTCAGCTATGAATCTCCCTGTGCTTAGAATGGTCCTAGACAAAATTTTTCTTATCTCTTTATTATTAGTATGAGTATGAAATCATTCATTTATCTGGCTTTGATATCTGGCTGTAGGTATTGCTGACACTTCCTTTTGGTTGAGGCTAGATAAAAGCAGGTAGTCAATTTCTCATTGTTGATAATATCTGAGAAGGTAGCCCGACTGACCATATTAACTCTGAGTAACTAAATCATTTCCCTCACCAACATCATCATTTATTTGAATCCCATAATTCTTTTTCAACTTTGGAATGCAAGTGAACCCACTGGCTTCTTGGTAGTTTCTGATATTTGGAAAGGAGTCATTGAGTTCTAAGCAGCCTTGATTGTCTCTAAGAAAAATATCTGTCAAAGGATGGAAGAAAAGAGAAGGAAAAGCAAACTCAAGAATTAATAGTTCCTAGCATACTATTATACTCAGATGTTTGTCTCTTAGAAACCAGAGAGAACCAAAATAGATCTTTGTAATACTCCCATCTCCTGAAACAGGTACCCTAGAAATTATTGCAACTATTTTGAATATGGCATTTAATTGGCAAAGCATTCCTAGATGGTACAGCTAAAAAGAGTGGGAACATACCTCCACCATCAATATTTGCCAAAAAGCCATTACCTTTATTTGGGGGGAGGGGACAAAAGCTGAAGAAACCTTTTAAGTATGTATCTATTGTGATAGTCTTAGAATGGAGCTATCAGAAAGAGTGCTAGTTTCTTATTCCACTTTCTCATTCCTGCCTTTCACTTTTTTCCAGGTAATATAATGATTCACTCTGTCTTTTTCTTCCTTTTTTATGTCGCTTATTAATGTGGTACAATTTTCTTCATTTAATCAGTGTGTGTGTGTAAAGCTTTTTCCTAGGAGTTTCATTGCTGTTAAAATGCTATTTTTATTTGACGATACATTATATTTACATTTTATGGCACATAAATCTATAGCTTTTTGTGTATTTATTTTGTCACTGCTCATATTGCTGAATACACTTAATAGATTTTAAAGTGTTTCAATCCATTTTTCTTTGGGTTTTCAGTTTGATAATATGTATTCTACAAATTGTGATGCCACTTTATAATATTTAAATCTTTATATTCTTTTCTTATTTCAAAAGGAAATACTGTTGAATTGCCTATAACTACCTCCAGATTTATTAAATAATGATTGTATTATGGATAGTCTCTTTTCCCTATATCACTGCAAATACCTTTAATTGATTTCACTGTTAAACATAATACTGTTATTTGTTCAAAATATTAGTTATCTTAACTTTTCATATATTTGCATTCTTATAGCACTCTTATAGATCCTAGCATCTCATTCAATGCCTACAATGCTCATTCCAGCTAATCATAACTTTGTCACCAACTTAGTATATTATTATATCTGTTGACTTAATTAATAAAGAAAAAGAATAAATAAAATCTAATTGATTGAGTTGCTCTTTGAAAGGATTCATAGTCATTTAGTTTTTTAATTAGGGTAAATCATCCCAAGCATTGGTAAATCTTAGTTTTCATGACTTTTGTGGTAAAATTCTTTGCAGTGTTTCCTTAGACATTCAAAATGAAGTTCACAGAGGACAATTAGCTATGTACCATTGTCAGGTTTTAGTCTGAAATGTTGATTCTTAGTGTGTTCGTGGCTGAAGAATGACCAGACACACCAAAGTAAGGCAAGCACGAAAATGAGGTTTATTGAGGAGGTAAAGATAGGATTATAGGGCAAGAGCAAGATACAGATTTATAGAGTGTGATACAAACGCCACAGACAACCGGACCCATTGTCGAAACACAGGGAGAACAAAAGGAAGGGTGCAAAAAAGGACTGGTTATGATCTGCATCTTGTTTTATAGTGCCCAGATTGGGACCTCTCTAGTGGCTCAGTCGTCACCATGGAACCTCTTTGATTGGACAGTTGGGAGTTCCATTACTATGCATGCGGGTTATTCTAGGTCAATTTCTGGACTCTGTGGTACCTATGTTGCTTGGCTTATGGGCTAGAGAGTCGTCTACATTCTTTTGCAGCTGGCATGCTAGTTAATTGGCAGATTTGTAGGGTGTTCCCTCCTCCCCAGGTATGACAGTAGCTCAGGAGATTAGGGTGGGGCAGGACCAAGATGGAGGCCTTCTTCCCAGGTGTCTTTCCACTTTTGTCCCTAGGAGACCCAGAATCCCTTGCTCTCTACCTAACACCATCACAAACTTTTGTCCATGGGAAAGGAAACCATGAAAGAAAACAAAAACCTTAAACAAATGGTATTTCTTTTTAATTCTGTTAATGATTTATCTTGCCAAATATAAATTGATATAATACACTTTACTCTCTACTTAAAAGCATTGATTGTGTTTTCCTTCCTAATATATTATCTACTAACCAACTATTAAGTGCTTGTGCCTAGGTTAAGAGCCAAGCATACAAGGTTATATATAAAGGAATCCTTGCCCGAATTTAAAGACAGTGTATGTTAGGTATAACAGGCCTATGGGAGGAGTTATTAAGTATTATAGAACAAAGTGTCCTATGACAAGGCTGGCATACACAGGATGTTCTGTTCTTAAAATATTGGGACTCTTAGATTACATAAAGGTTTTTTTTTTTTTATCCCCTAGTTTGAGGTCCTTTGTTTAGTGAAATTTAAAATGAACTAGAACATATTGCTCATTGATCCTAAAACTTTGTATCTCAATGACAGCGTAATACAGCCCAGATATAAATTAAACTGTAGTGTTTTAAATTGTTACTGAAAGTGACATGCCCTACATCTTTCTTCTTGACCTTTGTGCAATAATAAAGTAGCCTGTCTCCCTGGCACTTTTGTTTTCATAGTTTTCACTTCTTTTAGCTCTTTAGGGCACTTTTCCAGACCACCTCAGATTCCAAATAGAATTGTATGATTTAGGCATAATAGCACCTGACAGCAGTGGAGAAACAATCTTTCTTAAAGAATTTATGGGTTTTTTCGGAATGCTATCTGGGATGCCACCTCTGCCCACATCACTGATTCATGAGTTCATCTTTGGCAAGACAGCCACAGAATTACTTTTCTAGAGAGAACTGATAACTTCTTGGGGGAGGAGAGGGTCAGCCTGTCAGTGGGTGAATATCATACAACATAAAGCCCAAATGCTATGAAGCTATTAAAAGTCATCAAGTATTTTACAAAATGAGGTTCTTGCTGCTTGTATTCCATCAGGCAGCAATTGTGACTCTGATTACCTAAAGTCCCTTCATCTGTCTCTCAGCATTCCCCTGCATGTAGCTTATCACTTTTCCTCTAAAGGGGGTTTAATGTTCTGTCAATTTCCCTATTGTTTTTGGCTGTTTTGTTCAGATGGTATCTTAAAATAAACAAAAAAATCTGAACAAGAAAAACAGTGTCAACCTGTGTTTGTCTCTGTTGAACTTCCTGAGGTTTGCAAACCCTTCTGGCAACTGATAACATTTCAGCAGATTCAGATCTCTGTGTTTCTGTCTCATACTTATCTAACTTTTCTTTAAACTCTTTTTAAAAAGTTTCTCTTTTGTTTAGAACTTGTGAAACAGGTAGCAAAAATTCTTTCTGACATTCTTATTTTTACTCCAGGTTTGATTCTTGACACATCAATTCATTTGTGAAATCTAAAATACACTAAATCAACTAAAAATGGATTAAAGACTTAAAGGTGTGACCTGAAACCGTAAAACTCCTAACAGAGAACATATAGGAAAAGCTCCTTGACATTAGCCTTGGTAATGATATTTTGGCTATGACACCAAAAACTCAGGCAACAACAGCAAAAATAAATAAGTGAGACTACATCAAACTAAAAAGCTTCTGTACGGCGACATAGTAAACAATTAACAAAATGAGCAGTCAACTGACCTATGGATCGAGAGTAAGTATTTGCAAACCAGATATCTGATAAAGTGTTAATATGTGAAATATATAAGAAACTCATGCAACTGAATAGCAAATAAATAAATAAACAAAAATGGGCAAAGGATCTGAATTGATATTTAATGGCCAAGAGGTATATGAAAGGGTGTTCAACATTACTAATAATCCGAGAAACTCAAATAAAAACCACAGTGAAATTTCACTTCACACCTGGTATAATGACAGCTATCAAAAAGACAAGAGATAAGTATCGGTGAGGGTATGGAGAAAAGATAATCCTTGTACATTGCTCATGGGAATGTAAATTGGTACAGCCCTCATGAAAAATAGTATGGAGCATCCTCAAAAGTTAAAAATAGAGTGACCAACAGTCTCTCTTCTGGGTATATACCCAAAGGAAAAGAAATCAGTACTTCAAAGAGTTGTCTGCAGCCCTATATTCATTGCAGCATTATGCAGCATAGCTGAGGTATGGAAACAACTTAAGTGTGCATCAGTGGATGAATGGATAAAGAAAATGTGGTATAGTTTCTCCTCTAGCTACCTAGGATGCCCAAAGGAAAGAAGACCAAGGGAAAGAAGGTGGCCCTGGCCTCTGCTGCTGTGAAGAAGCAGGAGGCTAAGAAGGTGGTAAATGCCCTGTTTGAGAAAAGACCTAAGAATTTTGGCCTTGCACAGGACATCTAGCTCATAAGGGACCTCACCCACTTTGTCAAATAGACGTACTACATCCAGTTGCTATGGTAAAGGGCTATCCTCTATATGCGGCTGAAAGTGCCTCCTGCAATTAACTCGTTCACCCAGGCCTTGGACCGCCAAACAGGTACTCAACTGCTTAACTGGCCCACAAGTGCAGACAGAGACAAAGCAAGAAAAGGAGAGACTGTTGGCCTGGCTGAAAAGAAAGCTGCCAGCAAAAGGGATGTTCCCACTAAGAGAACACCTGTCATTTGAGCAGGGGTTAATACTGTCACCACCTTGGTGGAGAACAAGAAGGCTCAGCTAGTGGTGATGGCAAATGACATGGATCCTGCTGAAAGCCCGAATGGGATTTCCCATTGATAATGCAGGGGTTGGAAAACTTCTTCTCTATCTTCTGAGTGTTTGATAACTGACCCTGTGAAATAAACTGAGAGCAGACGGATGAGAAGGGGAAAACGTATACAAAGTTATTATGTGCACAGGGTCATCACAGGAAATAAAGATGAATACCCAAAACCCAGTGAGATCTAGAAGCTTACATACGCTCTCTATAGGGAAGATGGCGGGGGATGTAGGCAAGTTAGGGGAGGGTAGATGATTTAGGAAAAAGAGAAGTGGGCTCCCAGAAAAATAAGTGATAGGCTGTGGCAAAGTCTGTCTATGGGTGGTTTGGACCCCTGGTGTCCTCTCTTTTCTGAATTAATCTTCTCTGGTTGATGAGATTCCTGAGGATGAAATTCATAACAGTTGATTCTGTTTTGGAGGATCTGTCTTTAGGCAGTCAAGGGAAGTTCAGAGAAAGGCCCTTCCCTTATTTGCTGTTTCACAAATGCCCTGAGTTTAAGTAATCAGCATACCAAAGCTACATATTTTAGGATGGTATTTTCTAAATTCCTTTAATAAAATGAGAATATATCAGTTGGTCAAGAAAGCAATTATTATAAAATTACAATGGATACTATTTAATGGGAAACTTCTAGGACATTTGCAACTCAATGGGCAATCTAAGGACCATGAAAGAGCTTCTTAGAATTGCAGACTCTTGGGTCCCATTTTGGACACACTAAATTAAAATATACCTTTTGCCAAAATTTCCAGGTGATTTGAATGCATATAAAAGTTTGAGAGATGCTATTAATAGAAATCACACTGGACTTAGGCTATTTTCTTTTCTGTAATCCTCAAAACAACACTTCACTGTAAATAATACCATTATAAGGATAAGAAATCTGGCTTTCAGAAAATTTAAGAAAATTACTCAAGGTCATACAGCTAGTAAATTAGGGTAGAATTTGTTAGAATTATGTGAACTCAGGTATATCTGATTCTAAAACCTGTGCAAAGAATGTATTCTTCATTCTCTTATAATGTAGTACCTCTGTTAAATCTGACATAAGTGCTCTCAGCATTTTTGGATGTCTTCAAAACATTAATCTGGATTTTATATAATATAACTGGAAAAATTGAGAAGTTTTCTACTTCCTCAATGAACTAAAACTTTGGTAAGAGAGTAATATAGAGCTAATGGCAGCAGAACTAAAACATTTTTTACAGAATTTAGGATGTGCATGTCTTACAAACCTCATCTTAGTTATATAAATATGATTTCATGCTTGCATTTATTTGCTACTGAAGGCAACACTAAGGACAGTAGTTCTTTCTAAAATACCATGGTAAGGTCTAAGGTAGAATAAATAAAGATTTCAATAACCAAACTAAGTACATAGGTAAAAGTATGTAAAGATTAATGCTAAGCAAAGTCATCTCCTCATTTCTTTGTAAAGATTATAAAATGCTTTCATAACTGTTGCCCTATTACTAGTTCCTGAGGTTTGAAACACTGTGAACTTTTAAAAAATGAATAAAATAAAATCCTTCAGAAATTAGATAGGCAAGAAAAATCTATGTGCATGCCTAATACAATAATTATGCTGATTTTTAAACCATGGCAGAAAACTAAATGTATGCTCTGCAGGTACCACTCAACATAAGAGTGGATTATAAATGCAGGGACTATATATTATAAATGAACAATCAGAGGTAATGTGACAAAGGATTTTAGTAAAAGAATCACGTAAGAGCTATAGTTTGAATGTGAAAATATTTTAATTTCCAAGACACCTTGGGGTGTTTTACTAAGACAACAAAAGAACTCTCAAAAATAAGAGATGCATGTTTCCCTTACCTATAAGTTATTTCCCATAAAACAGGTTTAGTGCTAATCATAAAAAAATGCTCAGAAATAATGAGCTAAAAGGGATTCAGTACAGATTTAATGATTTTCAATTTCTCATAGCAAGAAAAGGATGAATCTTTAGTTCTAAACATTTGTCTTTCAGACCCTTTTTTTGTTTATAAAATCTAGCCCAAAACTTTAATCTTTCCATAATATAGAATGGTTTCATCTTAGTATGTCATATGTAAATAACAAGTTTTCATTCTTTTCCTTTTTTGATGATAAATGGCAAGATGTTTTATCTTTGATGAGAAATCTTCATCAGTGACTTCTATTTCAAAGTCATTTATAAGAATCCGTTGAAGCAGATGATCAAAGAATCCATTGAACTTGCTTTGAGACATATCTGTGAGAAGCATCCCTGTGTAACATTAATAACATTATATTATTTACACACTTAATTCAATGTTAAAGAAGCTGTTTTAATATCTTAGTTTGGGATGATTACTATAATTAGTAATTAAACACAGTTAAGTGTCAATACCTCTTATTTTAAAGTATAAATTTTTGACTATCTATGCAAAATTTGCCATCAGGGTGGCCCTTGACCTTCTTAGCTTCCTAGCTGCACCCAGACTTAAGCCAAACATGGTGACAGGGCTGGGGCAAGACTGATTTGAGAGAGATCCAGAGTGAGGATTTCTTGGGAGAGAGTTATTGAATAACTCTGTAGTTCTTCCCTGTTATTTGTTAGGATGGGAGCAGGTACAGTGTCCATCTAAAGCCCAATGATGGGCCTTCAATGCATCCACTTAGAAAGCTTCTCATGTGCTATTTGGAGTATGGAGAAGAGAAAAATGACTATGTACCTCTTGCCTGGAAAAGTCTAAAAGAGGAGAGATAATTGAGCTGAACTATATAGGTCCACTGATTGTCATGAAACAAAGTAAAATGTTTTCTCTGTCCAGAGTGAACCCTACAAAAGGGGACCAAAGATGCAGCCTCATGAAGAGACCCTCTTCCAGAGTTCTGGTTGGGGACCTCGACTGAAAAAATCTGTGTGGAATGTAGGGAGAAGAGTCAAGCATGGGGTGAGGGAATCTTTTGTTATGCTAGTGCTAAAGCATTTCAGATAATTTACTTATTAATATTAACCCATTTTAAAGTAGTATTACAATGTTAAATTAGTGGAAATTCCTCCACTAAGCTCCTTCAAAACTTCACTCTTGGTGACATCATTTAATAAGAGAATTATAAGACAATAATTGTTTAAAACAAAAAGAAAAGAATGTCTGGTTAAAATCACTAGACTTCAATGACCGTTAATGGATATTTATTCACATGCATAGGAGTAGGTGAGTTTCCTAGAACAACCATCGCTGAAGTAGTTTATCTTGTATTCTAATTTACCCCTAGAGCAAGTGGAGAATTAAGTTTTTCTCAGATAAAGTTTAAGTATAAACAATTTTACTTCCATCCAGAAATTGCATGCTTCACACCAGGAAAGAGTTCAAGGAGAGAAGGAAGGTGAGAAAGGACTGTGTCCAGGTGTGTGACTATGAAGGGTGGTTAAAAGAACCAGGAAATGGATGGATCTGAGTACCCTAAATATGCAACTCCTGAGAGGAAGAACCAGCATTTGGGTATCTTTCAAAATCAAAAGACACCGATACCAGATTAACTGTAGTTGTCAAGTGCAGGGTTTTTTGTTTTGTTTTGTTTTGTTTTGTTTTTTGCATCTTCCATGCCACCACCTTTCCTTTGTGAGGAGGCAGAGACAGAGACAACCCAGTGAGTGGGAGAGAAGGAGTAGAAAGTAAAGTGAAGAAACCAGTGATGAGAATAATTTTTATTTTCTGTTGTATCCCTTTTGGTTCAGGCCTTGAAATCCAATAATCCAATTATATGCATAAAGAACAGAGCATGAATAATTGCAATACTCAGAGGACCCAAATTATATAATTCTCACTAAACATGGGTATGTGATTAACAAATAATGCTTTAAAAAGCATTTATTTACTTCTTTTTTCTTAACAGGCACTTACATAGAGTTTTCTACATGCTATGCAATTTTCTAGGCACTTCACAAATTATTAGTGATTAATAATTTTTGTTACTGTCAAAATAAAATTCTAAGGGACATTTTCCTGAATATCTCTCTCATTTTAAATTTACTGGAAAGAAATTAGAATAAAAGATTATGGTAAACAGACACAGACACACACACATTTACTCAACTAATTTCACTGTTTGCATTTTGTATAACCACAAAAGTACCTTTGCAAAACCACTTTAGCTGATGCTTTGATTTGGGCTAATAGCCAATTTTGTGAAGACCTAGGAAAGTAGAAGTGTAGAAATTCACTTCTCTAAAGCTTAAGAGTATGAAAATCGTACTTTGTTAAAATAAAATTATACCAAATGTTCATAAGACCCCTTATAACACCTTTCTAAAATGTTAATTGAATCTATGCATAGCTGGTGGTTGAAAAGAGTCAAAATTTCTATACATTTTACATCCAGATGATCCTCCTCAGGAAGATCTTACATAAAGATATCAAAGGTTGAAATCCATTTGTTAAATTGCATATATTGTGAAAATAGCTTAAACCCATACACTCACCTCCAACTTCATTTGGAAAAACTGAAGTAAAGAAATAACTCTTTCTGTGCTTACAAATTTCTCTATTTTTTAAGTCGAATGGCTCATTCATTTGAATAAAATACTGTTCCTTCTCATCTCAAGTTATACCAAACAAAACTGCTTACAAAATTCGATATATGAAAAATTTGAGTGAACTCTTTCAAAAAGGCAATTAAGTGAACATTTTCTCAATTCATTTTTAACAGCTTAATTAAGGTGTAATTGACATATAATAAATTATATATATGCAAAGTTTAAAATTTGATAAGGTATATATGTGTATGCATTACACATATATATATTTTATATATGTTTTATACATATATATTTCTTTGAAATCATTATTCAATTAAGTTAATGAGCATATCTAAGATCTGCAAAAGTTTCCTACTGTTCTTTTGTAATTCTTTTCTCCCATCTCTCCTACCAAACCTCTTGTCCCCAAGCAAATCCTTTCTGTCACTATTGATTTTATTTCCTGTCACTATTGATTTTATTATATTGATTATATTTTCTAGCATTTCATATGTGTATTTGTTTAATTTATATTTAAGGGTCCTAAGCTTCAGTGTAGCTTTAGCATATAATTGTTAACTTTCCAGCATTCACAAAATTGTATTTCATTCCAACTTCATTCTTGGCTACTTTCTGCACTGAAGAGAGAAATTCACCCTCCAGGGGGGCAGTTTGGTTGCACCCCGAAACTCAAAAATTGTGGTGAAGAGTCCATTTTGTTTAAAGTCTTCCACTACTTTTTTGAGATTGTCTTATTTTGACAGCCAAAGCTTCAAAGATGTTGCTCTGACCTGTAGTTTGTTGCAATTTTGCAAATGAATTCTTCCAAATACTCCAAACCCTGGAGCCCAAGATTTACTCCAGATCCTATGTCAAAGTTGAGCACTAAGGCTACTTGTCTGTCCACAGTGACCACCTTGCTTCTTGCTGCACCGCACAGGAGGCACCGCCCTGTCCCTCATGTGGGGCTCTGCGTCTGTCTGATAGGCACTGAATGTTTGGTGGAAGATGGTCTTCATTATTGAAGAGCTGATAGTATAACAAAGAAATCTAACAACTTTGGAATCAGAACCTGGGTATGCCAAAGCAATATATCGGAGGCAGAAGCTTTCATAGATTTGTAGGTAGAAATCTGGTTCTTTAGCTGCCTAATGTAAGCTTGGGGATTCTTTAGTTAAAGAAGTAATCTCAACCACAGATGACAAACGTAAGATTTTACGTTTGTCAAAGAGTATTTTAATGATCAAATGTAAAAATGATCCTCTTTAACAATGAAATATTCATCGAAAAAATCAATTTGGCTAACCAGATATACCGTTTGGTTATTACTCCACATAATCTGAATACAAAGATTGAAATATTTAATAAAGGCATTTGCACGCAAATGTTTATGGCAGCACAATACACAATTGCAAAGATGTGGAAACAACCCAAGTGCCCATCAATACATGAGTGGATTAATAAAATGTGGTATATGTATACCATGTAATACTACTCAACTACAAAAACGATGGTGGACTAGCACCTCTTATATTATCCTGGATAGAGATTGAGCCCATCCTTCGAAGTGAGGTATCACAAGGATGGGAAAACATGTACCACATGTACTCACCATCAAATTGGTACTAACTTTTCAACACTAACATGCTCACATGGTAGTAATACTCATTGGGTGCCAGTCAGGTGGAGTGTGGGGGCAATAAACCCACAACTAATGGAAGTGGAGCACACTGTATGGGGGAAGGGCACACTTATCGCCCTGGCTTGGGCGAGGCAAACACATTACATGTAAACAAAATGTTTGTACCCCCATAATATCCTGAATTAAAAAAGAAATTAAACATTTTTAAGTCAGCAAGTATAAAAATAGCTGCTTTGAATTGCTGATTAACTCGAGTATATCTATACTTTAGCAATACTACAATACTGTATGTATAATATTTAACCTGCATATTTGCATAAATAATTCCAAAATATATGTATTTTAACAAATCTACTACCTAATATGAATAAAGAATAGGAACAAAATAAACATTTGAATTTAGCATGAAACATTTTGTTTTATATAGCTTTTAACTTTATTTTTTTGCCAACTACTCAAATCTATCTAGAACTGCACATTTGAGATGAAGAGTTATGGTATTTTGAAAAGCTAAATTAAGAGAATTATGTTGTCACTGGTTCTTTTCACATTGTCTTTCATAAATTTCAAACTTTTAAAATTGTATATTCATTTTAAGTTGCTTATAGGCAATCAAAAAGCTATTTCCTGGTTATAAAACATTCAAAATAATGTCTTTTTTTCAAAAACCATCATCTCCTTGGAGAAAACTTTCCAAACAAACTCTGCAAGTTAAATTACAACTAGAAAAAAAGGAAAATAACATGAGCAAATAATTTATATGTATTTTATTTTACTGATAGCTGATCTATCTAACATTGTCCAAACTCTAGAATTCTAGAGTTAGAGGATTCTATAAAGTTTATTTGGTTCAATTCATTAACTTAATAGATGATAAAATAGAAGTTCAGAGAAAGTAAATGACTAGAGGTTGTTCACTCAGCACTTGGGTACAAGAGTGATGGTTTGACTATAAAACCTCTGTGTCCAGTGCATGAATGCCTGGCTTAATTTATAATGAAAATAGTGTAATCTCTAAATCAACTGATACTGAAGAATGGTCAAGCACACATTCCTTTTCTTACAAGGCTATTAGTATATACACCAAATATATCATAGTAACTCTCCGAATTTTTCTTAATAATAAAGCCCACAAACTCTAACTGGACACATTGTAAGACAGACTGAATTTCTAAACCTTTTTTGTAAAGTACGGAGATAAGTCTAACTTCTGGCCAGTGAGATGCATACAAATTTTCAGGTTTGAATTCTGGAGAGTGTCTTATAAGAGGAAGATATATGTCCTTTCTCCATATTTTGCCTTCTGCTTCCTAAAATTTGGTCAAGGGAGCTGAAACAGGAGCATATTAGTCAACATAGTAAAGCTACATTCTGAGGATGAGAGAGCAACACTACAGTAAAAGCCTAGATAGCAAACCACTTTGTGGAGCCACCACGAACTTTGGTGTCTACCCAGTTCAGGTCTAAATGACCTTATTTGAAAATCATCTTTCAAAGATCAAATACTCCTTGTGAAGTTAAAACCCTTTTGATTCTATAAATGTAAAACTGAACTCCCATAGTGAAGCCACTTGCATTGCAGCCAGGTAGATTTCATCAATACTCATAGCCAAGTTTCACAACTGTTGTAGCAGGAATGTTAAGCTCCTCAGTTATTAGAGTGCACAAGTAAGTCCTGGGGCAGACAGTGCTATCAAGTTTATTGTCTTCCGTTTATCCCAAGATGTCTCAAAGATACAGTATTATTTTTTTCTGTGCCCCATAGTGTGAAAACATTTGGAAAACTTTGGATTATATAGGGATTATATAGTCATGGACTTTTTGAAACCATTTGTTTCAACCTCTTTCATTTTTAAGATGAAATTATCTATTCTAAGATAGCATAAGAAGATGCCCAAGGCCTCACACATATCCTAATTAATTAGAATACAAAATCTCCTATCTTCAAGGTTCTTACAATATAATACTCTCCTTCAGAAAATGGCATGCATTTTGGCCATGAAGATGGGAAATCACATTAACTCATTCCAGGATGAATATTAATATTTGAATTATTGTATAAGAAACATGTCCAGGAAAATGGCCTAATAAAAATTATTTGAATCATGGGCCGTGCAGATCATGGCACATGAAAGAAGAAAAGAGGTCAAAATTAGTTTGACAAATAACCAGAATTAATTTTTATCACTAGCAATAAACTATGGTACATCCATAAAATAGAATAATATGCAGTTATTAAAATGAGTGATATAGAGCCCTATGTAATCACCAAAAAAAGTATCCTAAGATATATGATTAAGTGAACAAGATCAAGCTTCAGAAAAGAAAAAATGTATAATGCAGATTCATAATCACTTATCTGCAATTCTTAAATACACAAAGCTGTGAATTTTTTTTCATAATTTACTTGGTGACAAAACCTAATTTTGAACTTATTTGCCAGAAAATCTTGACCTGAACTGACATAAAGTCATTTTTAGTGATTATTTATTTTATTTCAAATGCACACATGGTTTGCTGAAGAAATATCATGGTACTGGATAATGGGTAGCGCTTCGGTCCATACTGGTATTTCATCAGGTGTGGTATTTCATTTTGTTACCTTCCTAAAATCTGAAAAATTTGCCTCAAGAAATATATTTGGCCCCAAGAGTTTTAGAAAAATATTTAGCAGTTGTTATCAGTGAATATTGTCAATGATTTATCATTACTAAAAAAATGCATTTTTAGTGAAGAATTTTTCTGTGTTATCTGCTATAATAAGCCTGTATTATGTAATCAGGTAAAAAGTAACAAAAGTTTGAAAGTCAAAGAGTCAAAAAGTTTCAAACCATATATTCATTGTTAGAAAACACCCAGAATTGGACAGTAATATTAACCCTTTTTTTTTTCCTTTTTCTTTTTCCTCAAAGCACTGTATTTTTCATAGACTTCAGTCATGCACAAAATCTATTGGGCTTAATATCCCAAGCTCTAGAACTGAATAGGCCTGGTTTGGAATTCTTGCTATGCCACTTGCTAAATTTATAAAAGAGACAAGTTACACTCATACACCTTTGTATTTTTATCTGGCAAAAAGGGATAGTGGCCGTACCTATCTCATAAAATAATTGTGAGAATGACATGATCTCATGAGTATAACTCAATTAGCCCAATGTCTGCCAGATATCAGAATGCTTGGTAGATATTAATTGTAAGTGTTTTCATCACACTTTTCTTGAAGATATCCTTTAAAAACCAAAACACTTTTTGTCTGCCATCACCTCTAATAGCTGAGCCATATCATCTCCCTGTCACATACTCCTGGGTCTCATCCCCCCAGGATATTGAAAGTTTGAGACACAAGCAGGTAGGACAAATGAGAGTTGGCATCAAGTTTCAGTTGATATTGTGTCTTTGATTTTTTTCAACAGGTCATTCTTTGATTTTAAATCCTGACAGGAAATGTTGGCTTTTTTTCCCATTCTACCATGCCATTCAGTTTCCCTTCACCCCATCTGTCTTACCTTTGCTTTAATGACACCTGATAAATAGTGAAATTAACTTTTGACTAATGTGATCAATAGTAAGTAATCAATTCAGGTTTTTATCACTATTTTATCCTCTCAAAATGATTCCTGTTAAACCTAGTGCAGTATTTTAGTATGCAAGTCTATAAATAATGCCTTTTAAGTAATAACATACTATATAAAATTAAGTATATAGTTCATTTTGAAGTGCTTGATCTTGCCTCAGTATTTTTGTAGAGGATCAGCTGGAGTCCTGTCTTGTGAAAGGCTATTATTCAGGTACATGTTTTGATTCTGGGATAAGAATGAAAACCATTACTGGATATGCTACAAAGCCTAAAGACACATTGATCTTTTAATTGCCGTATTTGTCTTACTGTACAATAGAAATCTACAATATTACAAAAGGGTTTATAAAGCTAAAAATAAGAGTGACTGAAGATAATTTTAAGAGGAACAAGGGGTAGAAATATGGTTTCAGCCTCCAATTCTGCTGTTTTGAACTAGCCCAAATCCCACTATTGCCTTTACCGTTCTTAAAAAAAAAAAATGTACTATGCTTAAATCATCAACAAAGGACAAGGAGATCTTTAGATGTTTTTATGTTCCAACTGTGTTTTCATATATCCAAGATAGTGGTTATTCCACCTGAAAATAATTTTTAAATTTACAAGACACATTTATATCTATTTTAAAGATATTAAAAGAATATTTAATGAAAAACGTTCTAATTGTCCTAAAATGCCAGCATCTGAAATGACTGACAAACTTTGCCACTTGTCCCAGCATCACTTTGTAGTTAGAATTTCATCTGATTTGTACTTTGGTAATATGAAAATGTGAATGTTAAATCCCATATCACTGTGTGCCCTAAAGCTATTTGAAATCCTTAATGATGAACAATAATACAGTGTAGTAGAAATAATTTGGGAATAGAACTTTGATTTTGGTTTAATTTTGCCACAAACTAGCTTCAGTCCATAGGCAAATTACCTTAATTTTGTTTGTTTCATTTTATAATTTTTTTTTCACTTGAAAATTGCACCTAGGTATACCTGCACTGTTTCATAAATTTTACAGAATTGCCCAATGTGACCATGTATATGAAAATGCTTTAAACAAACATTTTAAATAAAGTTTGCTATGTGAGTGTAACAAACAGACCTGCTCTTAATCAGTGGTTCTTTAGAATAATGAATGCTTTCTAAAATTTTGTGAAAAATAGGGATTATACATGAGAAAATGTACAACTAATTTTAGGGACTAGATTAGGATTTAGATGTTCTTTTATATAATTTCAGTGCAGAAGGTGACCAATTATGCTAAATTGAAAATGTATCAGAAACTAAAGAAATTCAACAAAGAAACCATTCTTTTTACTGAAATTCAGCTTAGAAAGGCAGAGGAGAAATTCTTTTTCTCTCAGTACTTTCTTGAATTCTTTCTTTCTGTTTCTTGCTCATTTCTAAATCAAGAGTTTATATATCATTTATAACTGAAATTATTTCTAAGACCTATATTTAGAGCCATATAAAGTTCTCAGGATACTCTCCTGTACACTAATCTTTCTAAGATTTGGTTGGCCATTCTCTATGATGACTTCTATTCTCTCTCGTGCTACCCAACCGAATATTAAATATTTATTTAACATCCACATTTTCCTCTCTCTTTATAGATGCTGCTAGTAAAATAAAGAAGATATTAACAGTCCTTGTCATTTTATTTAGTTGTTTGTTTATTTTTATTTACTTTTATTTCAAAATATTTTTGTTACATGGATACCTTGTGTAATGCTTAAGTTGGGGCTCTTAGTGTCCCCATAACCAGAATGGCGTTCATTATAGCAGACAGGCAAGTTTTTACCATCATGCCCTCCGAGCCTCCCTGCTTCTTGGTTTCCAATGTCCTTTACATCTCTTTGTGCCTGTGTGTGCCCATTATTTAGCTCCCAATTATTAGAGAGCATGTGTGGTGTTTGTTTTATATTCCTGAGTTACTTCACTTAGGATAATAGCTTCCAGTTCCATCCAAGTTGATGCAAACAACATTATTTTATTCCTTTTTATGGCTGAGTAGTACTCCATGGCGTATATATACCACATTTTCTTTATCTACTCATGAATTGGTAGACACTTAGGTTGATTTCACATCTTTGCAACTGTGAATTGTGCTGCAATAACATTCGAGGGAAGGTGTCTTTTTAATAACAAAACTCACAAGTAATGGAGGTGGAGTACACTGTATGGGGGAAGGGCACGCTTGTAGCCCTGGCTTAGGCTAGGCAAAGGCATTACATGTAACCTTGGCGGAATGGGAGGGACATGGGCAATATATCTAACCAGAACTTTTGTACCCCCATAATAAGCTGAAATAAAAAAAAAAAAAGAAAAATTTAAAATGTATGTGCAAAGTAGAAGCTTTACCCAGAAAAACACAAAGCTTTGCTGATTTCTAAGTGTGACAACTTTTATATAATATATTCTGGTAGGTTCTCTTAAATAGTTTTTAAATAAATGAGATATCTCTGTTAATAAAGTTTGAATCAAAATTTGGAGAATTCCTACAGAACTTCCAAAAAAATTAATGGTATATGTTAAGCAAAAAAAAAAAAAAAAAAGTTTGTACCCCCATAATATTCTGTAATAAAAAGAAATATCAAAACTCAACAAAATTTAAAAAAATAAAATAAAATGACTTCTTTTCCTTTGGGTAGTTACCCAGGACTAGGATTGATGATAAGTCTACATTAACTTCTTTGAAGAATCTCCATACAGTTTAACATAGAGGTTGTACTAATTTATAGTCCCACAAACAGTGTATAAGTGTTCCTTTCTCTCTGCATCCATGCCAACATCTATTGCTTTTTGACTTTTTAATAATGGCCATTTTTTCAAATGTTCTTGATTACAGAACTTGTTTTCCCTTATGCTAATGTAGTCTAAATAAATTCAGAAATAGTTGCAATTTTAAGAGACCAGATTCATATAAGTATAAAACTAAATGCTTGGAAAGGTTATGTACCTATTTCCCTTGATGTATGAGTGAGAACTTTATTGGTCTAATTACTTCAAGTAGTTGTAATGCTGCCTATAAAATTTAAACAATCACCTGTAAATTTTGTTCACATTAACCCGTTATCTAAGCAACCTCACGTAAGATGGACTGATCAAATTGTTGGGCCCCAGTGTTCTTGGTGTGTTTGCAGGCATAGCCATAAACAAAGTGACAGAGGGGGCTTATTGCTTTTGTCAAAGAAAAATTATGCCATTTGGAGTTACATAGGTCAGGAAGGCTTTATTCAAGGCTGTTATAAGAGAGGAGAGAACTGGAACTGGACTCCACTGAAACAAGACTGAAGTGTTTTTGAGCACGGCGGTGAGCTAGTGGAAAAGTACTGAAGAGTGTTAGTGGGGAGCTTGGTCAATGTGATCAGGCTTTTTCTGCTACTGGCTCTTATTGAAGTTGGGCTCTTAACCTCTCTCAGAGACTTGGAGTCAGGGACACTAACTTCTTGATGATTACATTTCAAAGGATTGGTTCCTAGGTTCTAGAGAACATTTCTGAAGAGTAAAACTGGCAAGAGACTGGAAGACAATTTACATCTCAAAGGAGCAGGGAAAGAATTTACTATTGCAAGTTTTCTAAAGTAAATGCTATAAGAGAGTTCAGGGGTCTAAAGTCAGGAAGATCTTATCTAAAGTTTAGTGAAGCCAAGGGGAATGCTAAGGCTATCTTGGTCACTTTCTATTGCACAACCTGAAACTGGCCATGCCTGAAGTCTGGCAGGGGTTTTAGCTTTCATTGCAGTTAACTTGAATCCTCACTGCAGACTGCATTGTGCAGAGTGAAGAAGAGCACGTTACCTCCCAGTCATTTTATTAAAACTATATCTTCATTTCATGCTGTGTATACATCGAATATGAAAAGTCTTTGATCCATTTCCATACATGTACGGATATATTGTTGTTGATTGATGAAAAGAATTCTTCAAAAAATCCCAGATGTAAAAGTTCATCCCAGAATATACTAAATAATTTCCCTCATCCCACCCTCATGTGGTTTCCATTGGAAGTAAGAGTAAAAATTCATCACTAGGGATACTATCACAAAGATGGCTCTCTCAATTCTCGGAGTTATTTGGGAAAAGAAATAATGAGGATGGTTTGAAAATCATTTGAAGAAACCATAATGAAAGGAAAAATTTGTCTGATGGAACATGAGTTGAAATTTAATATGAAGATTTACCTAAAGCAAGTTATTAATCCATAAAATAATTATTCAGCTTTGAATCTCCAATGCATATAAAAAGAAATTGCCTTAATTTTTCCCATAGAATAATATGAATGACAAGATACCCATGGATTACACTTTTTGAATTGGATTTAAAATTAATATCTTTTATATTTCCTTAAAAAATACTAAAATTTTAACTATAAAAATGAGATATGAGGAATCATCCAAGAGACAGGAGATAAAGTTTTATTAATAAATTCATTCTGCTTTGTATCAATTCATTCATTGTAAGGAGTGATATGGATGTTGGAGGTAAAGTTAGGTTGATATTGCTTTAAAAAATATTAACCTCATAAACAAAGTATAAAATTTTCTGATTTATTTTCTACAAGGATATTTCCAGTACCACAGATACTGGCAGAATATGGCAGAACATTTCATTCACCAAAAGCCAATTGATATCCATGTAATGCTCCAGCCTGCTGGGGCTGTTTGCTATGTTTTTTGGCTGACTTGGAAAATCTGCTATTTTAATTCTTTGAGGATTTCCCAAGGGTGTATAGAATGGTGTTCACACTTGACATGTGAGATCTAATAAAAAAAAAAAAAAACTGTTATTTTCAACTTGGCCAAGATACTGTTTTTACTCCCCCCGCCAAAAAAAAAAAAAAAAAAAAAAAAAAACATGTAAGAACAAGAACAGATAAAACAGAAAAAAGGCTAGATTTCAAAAACTGATACAAGAAATAATAAAGGTATTGAAATTTCTAATCAATAGAATTGTTCAAGCTGAACTTGTATGGCTCTTTGTTGAAGTCATTTAAACCCTGAATGGTGATATAGAAGAAGAGGTGGCAATAATAGCTAACATTTTTGAGTATTTGTATGTGCCAGCCTCTGTTCAAAGTACTTTACAAATCTTCTATAATCTTCACAACATTCTTATGAGGGGGATGATGTCAGGAGACTATATTGATTATCTACTATGAGCCAGGCATTGTACTATTTGTTTTGTATGTTATGCTCTGCGTAATTCTCATAACAACACTCACGTCAATTGGATTATTATTCCCATTTCTAAATGAGAAAACAGAGGCATAAAGAAATTCCATAATTTACACATCTGCTTATGTCAAGTAAGATTGGAGCCAGGATTGTGCCCAGATAATACAACCCCCAAGCTTGAGCTCTTCATCAGCCACACACCAATAGGCTAAATTCTTTTTTATTCATTTATTTACTGATTTAAAAAAATTTTTAAACATGTTTGGTGAGTAATCTACCAAGTGGCATATAAATGCCGAAGAGATCTGTCTTCTAGAGAAGTCTAAAGAACATTAATGTAACAGGTGTGGAGAATACTACCTTTAAAGAAACATTCCTAAATTTGTTTTACCCAATATTCCCAATATTTTCAGTTTTTATTTTTCCAAGGATGCTACTTTGTTTAAAATACCTGTTTATAGCATATGAAAATAGAGTATAGAGAAGGAGGTACATATTTAATGGAAAAGGTAAGACTCAGTCACAACACCTTTAAACCTGGGCAAGAGGCACTCCTGCCAAGGGCCCTGTCTCTGTTTTGGAGCACCTCCCTCAAAAATGTTAAACCCTCTCTGGTGCCTGGGTCTTACTGGAGCTGGCAGTGTTGTTTTCACAGGGACAG
This sequence comes from Varecia variegata, assembly GCA_028533085.1. Lineage (NCBI taxonomy): Eukaryota > Metazoa > Chordata > Mammalia > Primates > Lemuridae > Varecia > Varecia variegata. The sequence continues at coordinate 162,782,614 of CM052438.1, forward strand.
GATCTGCATGGACTTTGGTCTCTGTTTCCCTGCTTTAGGTTGCTTTTTGGCCCTTTACATCCCTTGCCACAAGTCAGATTGAGCAGATGTGTGCAGGAGCTCCAGGACTTGTGCTTCTGAGGGTCATCCCAGGGCCTTGTGGGTGAGCCAGTGCAGTACTGCTTTCATGAGATCAAGTGAGGTGGGGCCTCCAGGATGATGCAGACATGCTCACATCAGACGTGGGGTGAGATATGGGCTCTCACTATCCCCAGCTGACTCTTGGTCTTGAGATGCATATACAGGCTGGCATGTCAGTCCTCATCTATTTGTACTCTGACTACAATATCCTCTCTAGTTTATTGCACCTAAAGGTAGTGTGAGTGATGGCAAGTGTCCTTCAAGAATGCTTTTTATACCAAAGGTCTTTTCAAATCTATGTGTTGTTTCCCATCTGACAAATGTGGTAAAAAGATATGCTCTTTTAGATCATGTTAAAGTCTGACAGAAAAGGTAGAGATGGTGTTTGTGTAAATGAGATTAATTCTCTTGCATGGACTATGGGAACCTCTCCCAGGCTTTTTGCTGGTGGCTGTGTGTGGAAGGCAGCAGCGTCATCAACATTAAAAGAGGTCATGTTGTAAGAATGCAGTGACTATGATCTAAATAGTTCAAGAGGTGATGTTGTTGGAGGATGCATTGCTCTACATTTATATTATAAAGTTCCAAAGAGTAAATTCAATGTGACTAGAAAATGAATTATCATTTCCAATCTCCTTCACACTGTAGGTAAGACATGTGTTTGTGTTCAGCATCAGCAAAGTACAGTAACAAGCTTTTAGAACATTATGAGGAGTTTGTATTCATGGGTAAATGATGTCACATCATGAGTAATAAGAGCTTATGCCAGTGAGTTATTCAAATTGCATCTGGTCTGTAGCTAAACTCATCCAGGAGAGCTGCCAGTCTGTGCCCCTACAACCACTTACTCCATTCTCCCCAGTCTGCTGGTCACTTCATCTGTCATTGATAATACCTGCCCACATTCTTCATTGTAGCACTTCATTGTTGCACTGAACATCCTTGTTTTCATGCCTGAATCCACTTTTTCTACACAAATTTCTAAATAATGGAATGCTCCAGGTGCCTCTTCATAGGCTGAGTACCGAATACAGTCTTATTCACAGTGAATATTCAAATATATTTTCCTTTTTGTTTAATAAAAAATGAGATTTCAACTTTTAGATTTACGTTGCACAAAATTATTCACCTGAGTTAACACATGAACAAACAGGATCCTTAAGGGAAGAGTCAGACATGATAAACAAGGATAACAGTTAAGGCAAATTTCAGGCTTCTATTAGTAACCAAGGGACTATCACTGGACAAAAATTGGTTCAAAATATCCCAAGGGAGGAAGCTGTTTGCTTAAACACTATGGAATACTGCTCTAAACTTGAGTTGACCAGTATACAGTTTGTTCCCCACAGCAGTAATTCTCCAATGAGTCCACAGAATTTGATGTCTCCCAGGACGTTCATCCTACTATCAAAGAGTTGCTTTAACGTTGAAAATATCTGGTTTATTAGAAACGTTCAGATCACTTCTATCTTACTTCACTTTGTGATACTTAATTGATTATGGAAAGTGAAACATATTAAGGATAATAACAAAAATAACAGCTAAAATGTTTAAGCCTGCTTATTAAATACCAGTCATTACTCTGAAATCTTCACATGTTATCTCACTTAATTTTTATGACAACAGCTATAAAATGAATTGTGTCCCCCCCAAATCCATATGTTGAAGCCCGAGCACCCAACATGGTGGTATTTGGAGATGGGGCTTTTGGGATGTAATTAGTGTTAGATGAGGACATGAGGGTGGGGCCCTCATATGGGATTAGTGGCTTTAGAAGAAGAAGAGAGAGTGATTGCTCTCTTCATCATGTGAGGACACAGTGAAAAGGTGCCTTCTGAAGGTCAGGAAGTGGGCCCTCACTAGGAATCAAATCATTCAGCATCTTGACCTTGTACTTCCTGACTTCAGTTGTGAGAGATAGATGTATGTTGTTTACGCTACCCATTCTAGGATATTCTGTTAGAGTAGCTTAAGCAGACAAATATAACAAGCTTATGAAGTAGGTACTTGTATAATTCCCATTTTATCAATGAGGAAACAGAGGTACAGTGCTGTTAACAGAGGTACATCTGTTAATAGCTCAGCTGATTGATCATGGATCTGGTAACACAAACTGTGGTGCTCTGGGTTCCAGATTTAAGATCTGAGGTTCTGGGTTTTAGTCTCAGCAATTCCCTCACTCTTTTTGGAAGCTTTACCAAATTTTATAAACTTCTAAACCTCATATTTCTCATTAGTAAGATGACAAATGCATTGTCTATTTCCCAACTCTTCTATGAGAATCAAATAAAATCTGACATAAACAACCCAAGTGCCCATCAATACATGAGTGGATTAATAAAATGTGGCATATGTATACCACGGAGTTCTACTCAGCCACAAAAACAATGGTGATATAGCACCTCTTTTATTATCCTGGATAGACGTGGAGCCCATTCTACTAAATGAAGTATCCCAAGAATGGAAAAACAAACACCACATGTACTCACCATCAAATTGGTATTAACCGATCAACACTTAAGTGCACATATAGTAATAACATTCATTGGGTGTAGGGCAGATGGGAGTGGGAAGGAGAGGATGGGTATATTCACAACTAATGGGTGTGGTGCATACCATCTGGGGGATGGACACGTGTGAAGCTCTGACTTGGGTGGGGCAAATGCAATATATGTAACTTAAACATTTGTACCCCCATGATATGCTGAAATAAAAAAAAATAGTTGTGTAAACTTTAAAGCACTATACAGACTCATAGTATAACCATTAATATCACATTAAATTTCCTTGAACCACCCACATATTTCTGAAGGAGTTTGGGGCCCATTATATACATATTCTCTCAATCATTATTGAAAGAAAAATTATTATAAGTTTATATGTTGGAAGTTTCTTTGCAAGCATTACACAACATGTAATATTGTAGAATAAGTATAAAATCCCCTTTCTCTCTCTCTCTCTCTTTCTATCTCTCTCTCTCTGACTGTGGCAATACTCTCCTTTTGACTAGATCAATCTGTCTTGCATAATAGAACTAGATCACATATATTCCATTCAAAATATTGTAGAACCTACCATATCTAATAAAATTCTAAAAAAGTGGAGAGCAAGAAGATTCTAGAAACCATTTAAATATTAACAAGAGATTTTTAGAAAAAAGGAAAAGTTATAAATTTCCTCTAATTTTGCCAGTCTGAAAAATATTTTCTTAAGTTTTATTTTAACTGGTACATATTAATAATAGTTGTGTATACTTATGTGATACAGTATGATGTTTTGATACATGTATACCATAAGTAATAATCAAATTAGGATAATAGCATATCCATCATCATAAACATTCATCATTGTTTTGTGGTAAGAACATTCAAAATTCCCTCTTTTAGCTATTTTAAAATATTTAATATATTATTTTTAATTATAATCACCTGACTGTGCAATGGAACTGGAAAAGTTTTAAAATCATCTTTGGAGGACAAGAAGTAAATTGTTTACAGTTGGAACCCATACTACTTTAGGATCTTGTTCTATGTAAATATTGTAAAAAAGAATATTCTGTATTTATCAACCAAATAATAAGTGAAATTTATAGAGAGTTGATGTTGAATGCTGTGTAATGCATTTCAATTTTACTATTTCACTAAATTTTCAGAATAACCCCTCAAAGTGTGTGTTTTAATTCCTATTATAGTGATTAAGGAACAGAGGCACAGAGAAGTTATGCAACTTTTCTAAACTTACACAACTATTAATTAGCCATTTGTTACATCTAGATTTTGACTCTAAAACTAATATTAACTCACATAAGTGTTGTTTGATTGACTAATGAATCTTATTGAACACTAACAGTTTAATTTTTAATTCCTAGAGGTGGGAGGGGTTGAGGCCATAATTTGCTAGTCCATTAAACATTTTCAATATCCAAACACTCTTCTTTTTTATGCTTTTCCACAATAGAATGTGTAAGAGTCATAGTCACTTTCTCAGTCTCTCCCTGCATCTAAAACTCAGCAGGCAACACGATTCTAGTCAATGAAATGTGGGCAAAGATTTGCTTGTGGCAATTTGGGAAAAATATCCCTTGTCTCCTGTAGGTACAGGTATAGGTTTCACCATTCCTTTGCCATGTCTTCTTACCATGAGTGTTGGTATAATGCTTGGAGCTGTGATAGCCATTCCACAGCCATAAGCTAAAGGCAAAGAAAATCATAAAGATGCTGTGTCTGGCATTAATGAACTATTGAAAAAAGCAGGTGCAAATCTCCACATTTTTCAATCAAGAAATTAAACTCTTGTTGATTAAATCTACTGTTAATCAGGTAATGTGTTAACTGAAGCTGAAAATGTTCTTGAGTAATATATGCAAGCTCTGAAAATTCTATGCCTCTTTGTAGGAAAGTATTAGAATGTTTGTGGCAAAAATGAATTGGGAATTTTACACTAGATAAATATTAACTGAATAAGTGCCCTATACCTGACACTGTTTTAGGGACCATAGGATTTTCAAAATTAAATATGATGTAGTCTGTGCTATCAAGGCTCTTATAACATTAAGAATTGATTAAGATAAAGGGGAGATGGTCTCTACTATGGCTATGTTTTCCTCCCTGAATCTATTTACTTTAATTTTAATAAGAATCTTGTGCTTTCCTCTAGGAACAACGCTTCCTGTGGGAGATTGAATTTCTGGCCTGATTTCTTCATCCTTCACTGTAGTTATGATCTTGAAGGACTTCATACTTCAGGTGGGTGATATTCATACTTCTTGATTCTGGCCTATGCTGTAATGATCTATGTTAGTGGATGTGATACAAACAAAAGCTTGAAATGGTCTTCAACAATCTTGAACCTTGGACATTAACTGATGAGCCTACTGCTCCCAGGAGGGGAATGAGAACTATGTGCAGCAGAGGTAACATAAAGAAGCAGGATCAACCCTGTCAAAATCAGCTGAATGCTGTAGATGCTGAGGGATTAATGTTTATGGTTATGCCATTCAATTATGGAGTTAGGCAGTAAGAGCTGACTTATGTACTAATCTACTTTCTGTCCACATGATTTGAGAACTGGCAATACCATAAGCTCCAGAATTGGTTGCTTGATCTAGATTTGTCCAGTAAGTTATTCAGTTCTCCTCACCTTAGGTCTCCTAGCTCTAAGAATTGCATAAACTTGTACTTGCTAGGGATCACATCTGGACAGTGCAGAACTGAGAATGAAGCTAACACTAAAAAAATACTCAAGAGACAGAAAGAGAAAAAAATCAAATCCTGGTGATCATGTTTCCTGGATCCAGTTTCCTTTGGACATTTTGTTACTGCAGGTTAATACATTTACTTTCTTTCTTAAGTCATTTGGAGTTAAGCTTTTGTTGTTTTTTATAATTAAAAATGGTCCCCAGAACTTTCAATGATAATTATAGATCAGAGCAAATTAATACCACCGGGCAACAAAGTGAGACCCTGTCTCAAAAAAAAAAAAAAAAAAATAGTATCAGTAAAGTATTCCTATGAGAGGCTGCATAGAGGTTTCTATTCAAAAATTTTAAATACAAATGGGATTTTGACCAATGAAAAGTAGGAAAGAGTGTATCCTGTTAAGCAAAAAAATACAGATCAAAAGAAAAAAGGAGAGTATATCTAGGGACAGTGAGCAATTTAGGTCTGCCACCATCAGGTCTTTTTCGTCAACAGTCTCTGTTGGTTTATTTTTTTTTTCTTTGTATGGTCCATAATTTCTTGTTTCTTTGTATGCCTTGTGATTTTGTTGAAAATAGGACTTTGAATCTAATAATCTTTCTAGCAAGTCTGAAAATCAGATTTTCTCTCTTGTCTAGGCTTTCAGTTTTTTGGTTTTGTTTCTACTTTTTTTTTGATTGTTGCCTCTGTGCCAAGGATCAGCCTGAGGTGTAAACTGAAGCTCTTTCCAGATCTTTTCGGAGCCTGTGCTTGACCATGCACAGTGACTTTTTGATTTCTCCAATATGTGTGGTTGCTTTGGGATATACTAGTTCTTCAGTGTCTTGCTCCAAAAGGGGAAAAAGAAACATGAAGGGGGAAAAATAAAGGTGCCAATCTTTTAAATCCCCTGGAAGTCACTTCAACCAAGGGAGAGGGGTTTGCAACAACAGTAGGGGGAGGTTCAATAGCAATAGTCTCTCCTCTTTGTCTTCACCTCTAAAATCAGTACCAGCAATCATCAATCAGAGCACAGATCCTCAATATTTGAATGACCAGATCCTTTTTTACCCACCTTGGCTCTCTCAAGCTGTGTTCAAGTTGCTCTTGGAACACATGCCCAGCTGCCTGCCACAGGGCTGAGGGGTGGAGGTGGGTAGCTGCTTTGTGGTTAAGAGCTGAAATTAAGCACAATTTACTATCCAGACTCTCCCCTGGAAGTCGCAAGCTTTCAATAAACGCCATAGTTCCAAAATAGTTCCATCAGAGAGATTCTACCAGTTCAATTTTTGGCTAGGTGGAGAGAAATGTTTCTGGTGGGGCTTTCCATTCTGCCATCTTCCTGGAATCCCCACCTTAATGTATTTTGGAGGTTGAAGTCCTTCTTAACTAAATCATCAATCTGGGGGCTCGAATCAATTTGTTATCAAAAGTTTCTCTGTGTGGCCTTTCCTAGCTGTCAATGGTTTCTCTCCATCTTGTATGCATGCACTCTTAAAATGAGAGATTTATTCTAATTTTCTAATCTCCAAATCAATAAGAAGCTCTGTATTAGTCACATATTACATATGTATGTTATATCTGTAGGTCATAAAATAACCTATAAGTTACACTCAGTAACAAACTAATTCTTTCTATCCAAATACTAGAACTAAATGAACCACTCAGTTGCCTATTCAATAATAATCAATTTAAATTCATTTGAGTACAATAGGTCAGTCTAATATAAAACACATTCTTTTATAAGAATGTGTCTCCTCTGGGACATAAAATAATAAATTACTTCTGAAATCATCTATACTCACACCTAAATTTTTTGAAGGTCTATAGTTCTTTTCCTGAGAGTGTTATTAAGTAACCTATTTTGAAAAAGAAGTCTTAACAAGGTTTATGGGCAGATATTTTGAAAGATTGTATTACAGTGTTATACAAATCAACTTTCGATGCAATAATTTTTGAGCATTTTGGAAACATTTTGCCTCTAAAAGTCTTCTATATAGAAAATTATTTTATTGAGTTTAAGCTATGTTATATACCTAAAATGCTTTTCCTCAAGTGTTTTACCCATTAAATGCAATAGTTATATGTCTATATTTTACCACAGTGCACATTTTCATATCTCAGAATTCCAATTAGAAGTCTTTCTTGGAAGAAAAAAAACATCATATTGAATAGCTTAGAAACTAATTGGTTTATAAGTGAATGATGAAGTTAAAGTACCCCTTTATGTAAAATACAGAGATAGGCAAAAATTTAATTAACATTAGAGAAATTTAATTATAAATTTTTAAATATATGAATGTACCCATACACATACATATATATGTGAATATGTGTGTGTGTGTGTGTGTGTGTGTGTAGTGTGTGTCTCTAAGTACATTTTGTGCTGCTGTTACAGAATACCTGAGACTAGGTAATTTATAAAGGATTGAAATGTTTTCTCTTACAATTCTGGAGAAGGGGAAATTGATGATTAAGCCTCCAGAATCTGTTGAGGGTTTTCTTGCTGTGTCATAACATGGCAGAAGGTACCACATGGTAGAAATAAAAACAGAGGGAGAGAGAAAAAGAGAGGGAGATAGAGAGAGAGACAAAGGGAGCTAAACTCATCCTTCTTTAAAGAACCCACTCCCACAATAATGGCATTAATCCATTCATGGGGGTAGAGCCTTCAAGACTTAATCAACTGTCATTAGTCCTCACCTCCCAACACTGTTTCATTGCGGGTTGAGTTTCTAACACATACTTTTTGGAGAACACATTCAAACCATAGCAATATGTGTATACATGCATGTGTGTGTGTACACACATGTACACCCCAACATATATCTACTGGCACATTCATAAATTATTACTATATCAATATAGTAATATTATACTATGTTCTATATATAAAGTAATAGTATATATAGTAATGTTTTATATATTTGTATATAACTATGTTATAATTATTTCTATCTCTCTCTCTCTCTCTCTATATATATATATATATGTGTATATATATATATATCATAATGTTCCTGAATCCAGAAAACCTTCTTGGAGTTTTCTCTCTGGCTTATATATAATGAGAACTATTAGGGTGATTCAGATCTGTAGAACTTACTAGATTCTTAGAAAGAATAACCACTATTTCTCAGGGTATGCTTTTTTCTGAATTAGGCTTTCTGGGCCTAGGAACCAGAAATCAGCATTGTTAATAATCCAGATGATTCTGCTGTCTCAATAATTTGGGTATTTAAAAGTTAACAGTTACTTTGTAAAATTTTCTGAGATATTTATTTTAAGGAACAAGAAACTATGGCAGAGCATTTCACCCCAATATGGTAAATATTGTGTTAAGATTGTGATAAGATTAATAGTCATATTTCTTTCTGTATCAAATTGAGTGATTGATAGGAAATAAAAAAAGATTCTGAAAATAAAATCAAAGAGAAACATGTCAACATTAATAATCCTGCTCCACAGAGCTGGCTCAGAATAGAAATAGGTATCTCCTAGGAATGGTTTCAGATGAGAAATTTGGGAAATGTTGAAAGAAACTATTTTCAGCATTTATCTTAGTCTCTGTCTAGTGTATTCTAAATTTCTTACAGACATATCGCCTTCAACTAAATCCCCACATGAACAAACAAAGGAAGAGAGAAATTTGATTTGTTTGGGTTTAAAATAATAGGTTATTTTACATCTACCCCAAGCCCTTTTATTTACTATTCTGAAATTAATTTTGCCTTCATATATCCCTAACCAGAAATGAAAGGTTAAAATCAGAAAAAGGAAAAATAGTATGCTTTTTAGACAGAAGTAAAAGTGAAATTAAAAACACATATATAGTTTGTCAACTAAAATGTCCAAAGATGTAGTTTGGGAATGCATTCACAGAGATACAACAATTTTTGAAAAATGATGAATGCTGACTTAATGCAGATGTCTGGCAGAAGATAATTGGCATAGGGAATAAAAACAACAACAACAATTCCCATGGCTAAACTAACATAGAGAAAGAAAGAAGATTGACAACAAAACTGAGGACTCCACAGGTGAACAGCTGTTTGAAGAGCAAATGACTTTTATCATCTGAATTGATCTTTTAAAGCTATTTGTTTTAACCAAAAACAATATCATGAAATGGAAATTCTATGAGTCCTTGAATAGAGAGATCATACCTTGAGTCATTTATTTGATCCATTATTCACTCAGTAAACTTTTATTGGGTACCAAAATGTGCCAGTCACTGTGCTAAGTGTACCAGAAACAAAGTTGTGTAAAAACAATTCTTTATTCATAAGGAGCACATGGGCACATGAACAGAAAATTATGATGTATTGTTTACACACAGGGATGAAAAATATGCAGACAATTAAGGAAGTAGTGAATGTAGAGGTGAGTGTATAAGTGTTCAGAATAAAAAAAAAAAAATCCTGGACACAGTGAAGACAATTTCTCTAAGCTAAGGGAGAAGAAAGGGGCATTTCATTAAAAGTGAGCAGTGATAGCACACACATAAGAGTAACAATATAGATTGTGAAAAGCTTCAAAAAGTTTGTAGTTGTTGGAACATAAAGAATGAAATGAAGAGGTAATCTAAGAGAAACTAATCCATAGGTGACATCATGTGACATATTAAGAGATATGGAATTTGTCCTGCATGTGAGATCTTTATAGGAATTTAAATGGGCCAACATTCATTTTAATTAGAACCATGTATGAATGTATTTGAAGAGGACAAGACTTGAGGCAAGAGACTTGTGAGAATGCTTTTTTAATCCAAGAAAGACATAACAAACCCTGTACAAGGCCCTCAGAAACAGTAGTAGTACTAGTAGTAGTGGTGGTGGCGGTAGTGGTGGTAGTAGTGGTAGGTATTGAAGGAAATCAGATTAGGAAATATTTAGGAGATAAAAATATGTATGATAAATTCAGTGCAATCCAAGTCAAAATTCCAGCAAGCTATTTTGTAGATATTGACAAACCAAAGTTTATATGAAAAGGCAAAAGACCCAGAATAGCCAAGATACTTAAGAAGAAAAAAAGTTAGGGGACTGACATGATCCAACTTCAAGACTAACTACAAAGCTACATTCATCACAACAGGGTGGTAGTGGTTAAAGAATATCCACATAGATCAATGGAACAGAACAGAGAGCCCAGAAATAGATCCACACAAATATAGTCAACTGAACTTTCACAAAAGAAGAAAGGCAATTCAATGGAGAATGAACAGTGTTTTCAACAAATGGTACTTCAACAATTGGATATCTATATGCAAAAAAATAAAAATAAAATGAATGTAGACACTGACCTTATACTTGTCACAAAAATACCTCAAAATGTCTCATAGAGCTAAATATAAAACTATTAGAATATCAAAAAAAATCTGACAATTCCTTATGCTGGTGAAGATACAGTGTAGCAGGAACTATCATTCATTGCTGTGGGAATGCAAAATGATATAGTCATGTTGGAAAACAATTTGGCAATTTCTTACAAAGCTAAGCATAGTCTTACCATACAATCCAGCAATCACCCTCCTAGGTATTTATCCAATTTAGTTGAAAACATATGTTCACACAAAAATATGCACATTAATGTTTATATCAGTTTTATTCATGATTTCCAAAAACTGGAAGCAACCTAGGTATCCTTTATCAGTGAATGGATAAACAGTGTGTGATAGTTAATTTTGTGTGTCAACTTGGCTAGGCAACAGTACCCAGAGATTTGGTCAAATATTATTCTAGATGTGCCCAAAGGTTTTTTAAAGACAATATTCACATTTAAATGATTAGATTTTGAGTATAGCAGATAGCCTCAATAACATAGATGGGCCTTGTGTAATTATTTGAAGGCCTTAGTAGAAAAAGATTCACCTCCCTGGAGGAAGGGGAAGTCTGCCAACAGAAGTGCTTTGGATTCAAAGGGCAATTTTCTCCAGGGTCTCCATCCTGCCAATCCACTTGCAAATTTTGGGCCTGTCAGTCTACACAATTGGATGAGCCAATTTCTTAAAAACCTCTCTCACTTTCTGTCTCTCTCTCTCTCTCTCTCTATGTGTGTGTGTGTGTGTGTGTGTGTTCTACTAAATCTAAGGCTGTTCTAAAAAAAATCTTTTAGTTGAAAAAATATCTGTATGAGGAATTTGTTATGGAAGGTGAAAATAAAAGGAAAAACTTTTAAATTTTCTAGATGCCATCTACTGAGATGGAGAATATAGGACTATAGAAAGAAGTATTATCATATTAGGAGGGAAGGTAAATGAGTTGATTTTGAATATGTTAAACTTGATTATTGGAGATAATTTTAGGGAATCCAGTAAATTATAAGATATAAGCATGGTACTTAAAAATTCAAAGTATGGAATAGAAAAAAGTTTAGACTTGAAAGTTGGGAACATGTGAATGGAATTTGAAACCACAACCTCTTAACTAGTCATCTTGTTTCCACTATTCTCTTGCCACAGTCACTACCTACATAGCAAATAGCTGATTCCTGGTTTCCACACAGAAACCATAGACCTACTTTAAAAATGTGAGCTGCGTGTAAATGTAAATCATTCTTCTACTCAAAATGTTCCTAGATTTTTTTCCCTCATGCCCAGAGAAAAATTCAAAATTACTTTTGCCATTGTAGCACAGATTACTATTTCTCCCCAATGTTAACCCTCTAATTCATCTATATTGACAAGAGCTTTTAGCTGATGACATTGAAATGCAGTTAATGGCTGCATTTCTCACTTCTTTGAATGTAATTTTGGTTATGTGATTGGATTCTGGCAACGCTAATAAAAGGGATGTGTTTAACGTTTTGGTCATGCTTTCCAAGTAAAAGATATTTGCTTTCACTTTCTTCTTTCTGTCTTATCACTAGTTGCAGTACAGATGTGTTCTAGGATAATAAAATAGCCACCTTGGATGCAATTTTGGAAGCACCGAGTTTAAGAATACAAAACAAAAAGATCAAATGGTCTAGCCCCCTGCATCATGGAACTAGCACATCATTTCTGGATGACTTAAACTTTCAAA
>CM052438.1:162795432-162812751 GCA_028533085.1 Varecia variegata
CTCCCCTACCTCCTGGCAACCACTAATCTACTTTCTGTCTCTATGGATTTGCCTATTTTGAACATTTCACATAAATTAAATCATACAATATGTGGCTTCTTTCAGTTAACATAAAGTTTTCGTGGTTCATTTATATTGTAGAATGTATCAGTACTTCATCCCTTTTTATTAACAAGAAAGGTTCCATTATATTGATATATCACATTTTGTTTATGTTGATTATAATTTGAGTTATTAAAGTGGATAATATTTTAAGAAAATGTGGAAACTAATGTTCCTAAGGACCCAATTTTATTTGGCTTTCTCCCATGCTGTGGCTAACATAATATTAAATTCTATTTTTGACAAAACATTAATTGGTAAATAACTAAATAGTAAAAGATTCAATGGGTATCAATAGTCCATGTGATAACGCAAGTGTTTTCCTACCTTTCCCTATTCTCATTTTACTTATCTGTAAAACAAATTAAGTTGGCTCACATGATTTCTCAGTACTTTAAATTCGTATTTTCATGGTCATAACTCTTATAGTACACCACTGAATCAAAATAGTCAGTTATTATGTAAATACATGCTTATCTTTCCACAGAATTTGTGGAAGAACAATGGCCTGATTGCATTTTTTACCATTTTTCTAATATTTTACAGCTTTTTGCTTCAGTTTATGGTACATGTGAAAGCTGACAATATTCTTAAGTCCGTGTTTAAAACTTCACCCAGAAAAGAAATTCACAAAGAAATGATTAAATATATATACATGTGTGGGTGGGGTAATATATATACACACACACACACACACACACACACACACATAGTCACACCCACACATCCACCCCCACAAAATTATTTGAATACATGTTTGTGTGTATACAAATATACACACAATTATTTGAATAATTATATGTGTGTATACATACATACACCCCTAGATACTGATTTTGTACCATTTCTGCTTTAGTCTATGTTTCCAACAATTCACTCTTCCCACCATGACTCCTTTTTTCAGACAACTGAAAAGGAATGAGCTATAGCAGTATTTTATATTTTAATCTGAGACTCGTGTATTCTTGCATCCCAATCTAACACTTTTTCTTTATTTCCCTCCTTTTTATTGCTTTTAATGTTAGGAGAAGTTACTCCTTTTCATCTATTTGACTTTTTTAGCTGTATCTACTGAGACATTATCTATATTGAATATTTAATCGTCAACCTAGTCTAATTTCCCTTACCTGCCCCACTTCTGTTAGTTAATGTGACCTTGCGGTAACTTCAGTTTTTCAGAGTCAGTTTCCTTATTTGTAAAATAATCAGGTTAGACTAAATCTGTTACACTTCCACAAATGAATAAAATTTAGACAAATTGATAGCACAAGTATACAAAAATATATTTAGTCAATTACTATAAATTGAACACCCATTGTGTGCTGGGTATGTGGTAGATGAGGGAGCTCCTGGGATAAGATATGATCCCTGTCCTCAGGATTCAAAGTCTAGTGAAGGATACAGGAGCACACAGAAAGCTTGGAGTAGAATGTACCCATGTTCTTATGGAGGTGTGTAATAAATCCTAGGACCATAACACGGAAGTTATTCTTAGACACTGGGGACACAATAATAAATGGGCATCTGAGCTGTGTCTGGAAAGATGAAAGGCCACTTCAAGCAGAGAGGAGAAAGAACATTCCAAGCAAAGATTAGGGAGCTAAAAAAGGCAAAATGTGGAGTGAAGGATGCTTATGCTGCCAGAGGTAAAAGAGGAAGACAGTGGCAGATGAGGCTAAATAATAGGTTAGGCTAATACTGAGAAGGGCTTTGTAAATCCTGCGAAGGCAGATGAACTTCCTCAGAAGTGAGAATTATTGATGGTTTTTAAGCAGGAGATTGATGTCATCAGAACTGCTTTTAGAAAGATAACTCTGCCAGTGTTGTGGGAAGTGAATTGGATCAGGGAAACGCCAAAAAAAGTAGCTGATATTGACACCTATAAAAATTTAATTATTAGCTCACACATATTACTTTGCAGACGGATAATGTAGAAGTATTGACCTTTAGTGGACAATGAGTATGACATTCAAAGCTCAGATTTTATCAGAATGTGGAATCACCACACGCAAAATTTGATGATTAGATGTGTTCTCTGCAGAGCAATAAATTTCAGCTCTGGAAATTATGGGGAAGTCTCGGGAAATGAGCCTCATGGAGTTTTTTTACTGAACATTTATTATATTTGCAGTCATTATACCACCATTTATTATAACTAAATAATTTTTTTACCTTTGGAGATAGTTTGTTTCCTCCTAAAATTTTTTTTTAACTCTATCATACCACTGTCCAAGGGAATTTCCTATGCTATGGAATGTTCTAAATGTATTATTCTATATGGTAGCTACTCATCACCTGCTGAGCATTTGAAATGTGGCTATGATTATCAGAGAATTGAAAATGTTATGTATTTAATTTTAACCTAAGTATGCGCATGTGGCTAGTGGCTCCAGAAACAGACAACACCACTCTAGCATATGCGTGCATATATTAAGCAATGTCAAACACAAAGTATTATGATCTCCTGTGGTCTTTGAGACAGGAAAAACTTGTATTATATATGATCATTTGGTACAACATTCTCTTTTATATGTGCCTTCTTTAAAGTTGATTAACTCTCAAAATACTGGCATTTTGGACGGTAAAAACTGCAAGTAATATGTGACTCTCAAGAAAATAAATTACTTTTCTATCAAAAACAAGATAGAATAAGAGATATTGTTTATTGATTACTTACTGTTTTAAAGACTATACACTGAGCCATATATGTGCATTTATATGATATCAAATAATACTCATAAGAACTCCCAGAGATTATTCTCTGTTAACGCCCATTTGTTGGAAGCGAAACCAAGCAACAAAAAAGCATGATTTCTCTTGAGGCATATAGGGTATGCCACAGCCAAGTTTCTTTAATGATAACAACAATAAGAACAATGAATATAACTAATAATTAATTAATGTTAATTAAGATCAATCTGTCTGACTCCAGGCCCAAATACTATGACCTTTTCTGGTCAAATAAACATCTTGAGAATTTTTATTCATGTTAATTCAACAGAACATATTAATATCCTTTGGAAGCATGAGTCAGAAAACCCCAATATGACTTATTTGAAAGATACAACTGAAAAGTCCAGGTGTAGAGTGAACATAAGATACAGTCTGATCAGACATAAATAATATCTCTAGGGTCTCTTTATTTCTTTGTTCTACTTTTCAAGCATGAGTGATAGCATTTCTTCACATCTTGCCAAATTCAAGTTAAATAGGAAAGAGCACATCTACCTATTATTAATAGAAATCTCAGTAAAAGTCTCATTTCATTTCATTGGCTCTGGTAGAAGTATGATGCAACCATCTCAGAATTAATCTCTAAGACTAGGGGAAATGTACACCCTCGAATTGCTTAAACCCTAGCACCTGTTGCTCTTAGCCACTCCACTTGAACAACAATGACTGAGTGGAACTTTAGAGGGGTAACTTTTTAGAGGGAAATCTGAGAACAAGGAACAGGGTTTGGGGTGGGGTAGGAAATGGGTGTTGATTAAACAAAGACCAAAAAGTATTTGAAATAGGCAGTGAGGACATATGTTGTCTTAGAGACATGTCTTCCTTTTCAATTAAGAAAAATAAAATTTCCACTCTTGGAAATTTGGAAGAAAGAGTATTTTTAAAGTTTTGTTTTATGTTTTTATTTTGAAATAATTTGTATTTGTAGAAGATTTGATAAGACAGTGCCCATATGCCCTTCATCCAGCTCTCCTTAGCATTAATTTCCTATGTAACCACAGAATATTTATTAAAACTAGGATTTAACATTGTGATATTCCTATTAACTAAATTGCAGACTGGATTCAAATTTTTCCAGTTTTTTCCACAAATCCGCTGGTGATATGTTTGAGGATCTAATACAGGATGCCACATTGCATTTTGTCATCCTTAATCTTAGCTGAAGTCCTTAATCTCCTCTAATCTGTGACAGTCTATATTTTTGTCTTTCATGACACTGCCACTGCCAAATAGTGGTTGAGTATTTGGTAGAATATCTATCAATGTTTGATATTTTCTCATAATAGCCCAATGTTATGGATATGGGGAAAGGGAAATATGATATAGAAGAGATTAATTTTACTCATTCCATCATATTAGAGAACATATAACATCAGGATGACTTGCTAACAGTGTTCACCTTGATTACTTGGTTAAAGTGGTATCTACCAAGTTTCTCCATGTAATGTTAGTCTTTCTTTTATTCTACACTCTATTCATAAAAGCCATTCACTAAGAGCAGGCCCACTCAAGAAGTGGGGCATAAAACCCTAACTCCTGCAGGAAAGGGTACCAAAGAATTTGTGGCCATATATTTAAACCAGCAATTGGCAAAATTAGTAAAATTGCTAATTTAGTAAATTTAATAATCAGCAAATTTACTAATTAATACTTAGTAAAATTTTGGGGAGACACTTTGAGACTATACAAATATCCTGTTTCTCCTTAATATCCACTTTTTAGCATTCATCAATGTATCTTCCCTGCAGCAACTATTAGTGATTTTTTTTCATTTCTTTTTCTTTAAACAAAAAAGACTTACATAGGTTTTCAGGAGATTTCATTGACTATATAATATTTTTCAACTTTTATATTTAAAACCATTGACTTAAATATCATTTAAAGATTAATTGCCAGGCAGAATAACTGGCTTATGTCAAGTTATTGTACTTCACTTTGTTGAAGTGCTGTAACACACAAATATTTATCAAGTAATACACTCTTTAAGAAGGAAACAATCTAACGAATTCAAACCATCTTTTGAAACTTTTCCCCCAGAGGAGAGCCTGAATTAGGTTATGCAGTCATATTTGGAAAAACAAGTGATAAAAGTCAAGTTCATTTAAATATCCTTTTAACCATTTTTATTTCCCCCAAAATTATCTGGTTGTGCAGGGAAAATACAACTGAAATAATTATATAAATTGAAATAATTTATCTCATAATTTAGGCATAAATTCACCTGTCTTTTGTTTGTGTTTCTTTTGGCAGTGAAAATTATAGGTGAATAGATATGAATACTAAAAAAATAAAAAGAGAAGTTTGACCTGAACTTTCTTATATTTATGAGTACATTGATCAAATCTATCACATAATTTCATTAATCCTTGTAAAAAATAGCCTGTACTTTTGCACATGCAGACTTTGCCAAAATTTTTATATTCTCAGCTGTCAAAATAATTAGATGAGTCCTAAAATATTTCCACTAAATTTAACAATATTCTTGAACAATATTTTAACACCTCCTTGATTACAAGTGTTCTCTTTATTTATAGTGATAAATAATCATTTCACTAAACTATTTTTGCTTCTGTTGAAAAGTAAAATGTCAATATTCATAATACCTGGGGATATGAGAAAAGAACAGTAGTACAAAGTTGGCTATGAAGTCATTCAAAGTTTTGTTCTCTTTGAAATGCCAATTATCATTGTACCCTCCTAAAAGACCTTTGAGGTTTAGATCTCTGGTACTGAATATGCTTTTCACATGAACATTTATTTAGCAAATACTCATAGAACATATGCTAAGTAATAGGCATCATTTTAAGCATTTTACAATTATCAACTCATTTAATTTGTGTGCAGTGTATGTTTGTGTGTGTGTTTGCTGGTGTGCAGGTGTTAGTGATTGAGAAAATGTACGGGGATAGAATCTTTCAAAGCATTTAATATCTAGATGGTCAATCTATTTTATAGTTGCCCTGATCTAAATAGGTTGCTTTTGGTATACAAATCCTGTTGTCGTTGATCCAGCCAACTTTCATAATGTACAAAATCCAAATGGCTTAAAATACACCCAGAGTCTACAGTAGTATCTTTATTGAATCTGGAAGATATTGAACTATTTGAACAAATGTCTAGGGGCTTTGAAAGTACACCTCTAAAAATAGAGTGGAGAAGTGGATAAACACAAGATATTGCACTTTTATGAGAAACAAATTCTTAGAGATTTATCTTTAATACTATGTGCATTAGAAAATCGAGAATTTAAAATTTAAAACAAATAACAAAGCAGAAGCCCATAAAATGACTAATAAGTAATAACGAAGTTTCTAGGTAGACAACTTTTATCTGAAGACCCGCAGGCTCACCATCAATGGGCAATACATCTGTTGTAATGCTTGGTCACTGTGTTCTGAATTTGGTTTGGGTACTATACTAGAATAACAATATGAATGATTTCAATATCAATAGCTAAATATAAAAATACATCATAGTTTACTATAGATTTTGTATATATACTAAAAGATATATAAAATGAAATCATGAATAATATTAAAATCAAACCCCATATGTTCATCACTCAGCTAAGCAAGCCCTAAGTGCCTCCTCTATTAATAGATTGCATCTCTTTCTCTGACCCACACAAAGTGACTACTTCATTTCCATGAAAATTATTCTTCTTTTTAATATATTTTTACTCTATGTATCCTTAAAACAAAATATCCTGGATTTTTGCCTGCTTTGAAACTTTATGTAACTATGACCTATAAATTTTAACTTGCATAATTTTTAAAAAATATATTTTGAAGATGCATAATCCATGTTGATGCATAAAGTTTTCTTTCAGGCATTTCCCACCACTGATTTATATTTCATTGTCTAAAAATACCATAATTGATAATTGATGTATATCTGAAGGATTTTCTGGTTTTTTAAATTGTTTTGGGGAGGTGTGTGAATGTTTGCTTGTGTGGGTTTGTGTGTCTATTCATAATTCTGTAATGAACAGTCTTATTCACATCCTTCTGTGTAACTGAGAGTGGAACTGATAGGTGGGGAGCTTATGCGTATACTTGATCTTACCAGGAAATGCCAAAGGATACCAATTTATTCTCCTAACAGACTGTTGTATTTTGTAAATGTGGTGGTTGCGAAATGGTATCTCATGAGTTTTAATTTGCATTTACCTGATTATTAATGAGGTTGAATATTTCTTCCATGTTTATGTAAAATTCCTATTATTTGTGCCTTTTTCTGTTCATTGATTTGTTTTTTTATATTAAATCACAGAGCAGATTTTATATTCAGGATATTAATTCTTTGCTGAAAATGAATTATCTTCACATATCTGTGACATATTTTAACTTTCTTTTTGATGCTTGATGAACAGAAATTATTCATAGTAGTGTCACCAAATGTATTGATGTCTAACTTTATAGTTGCATGTTTTATGTCTTGTTAAAAAGATTATTCCCTAACATAAGGTTATAAAATAATATTTTATATTAATTCTAAGATGTTTACTTTCATCGATAACACTTTCACTTATATGAAATTTGTTTCCTTTATTACAGTGTGAGACACAGATTTAATTTCAGGTGTTTTTAATTTCTTTTCTGCATAAGCTATCAATTCTCTCAGAACCATGTATTAAATAGCTCACCCTTTCTTACAGTTATGGAAAGACTGCTTTATTGTAAATAACCTTCACTTTGTGCAGGTCCATTAATAAGCTTTATATTCTGTTTCATTTGTTAACTCATGTGCCTGTATACCAATATCACGGTCTAAATCAGGTCTTGGCAAACTATGGCTTGTAGGTCAAATACAAATCATCTCTTGCTTTTGTTCTTTTTGTAAGCTAATAATGGTTGCAAATGAAATGATATAATATTTAAATTTTAGTGCACATCAATAAAATTCTGTTGTAACATAGTCACACCTAAACATTTCATGTTGCCTTTGGCTGCTTTCGCATTAAAATGGCAGAGTTGAATAGTTATGAAAGAGATCCTAAACCTAAAATATTTACTCTCTGCTCCTTTATAGACGCCTGCCAATCACCACAGAATTTAAAGATGGACAAGTTTCTTTGTAGCCCCCCTTTTCCAAGCAAGTTTATTTTCCTTTTAGCCTTACAACAAAGCCATCATGTAGCAGCCCTATTGGTCCAGGTTTTACATGCGTATTTTCTGTTAGACTCTCACCTAGTTGGGCTCTGACTTTTTCACCCACTCCCTCTTCCCCATGCAGGTATCAAAGCAAAACTCAAGTTACCCTGGGCACAGTGGAAATTCTCAGGACAAAAACACTTTTGCAAGCGTGGTATTGCTTGCCCACCATTTTTGCCTCTGCAGATTTCTTCCTTTATTGTGGCAGCTCAGCATTTACCCACAATTTTTAAGATTATTGTTTAATCCAGACTTTTAACTGTTTTATCAGGAGGACTGTTCACTTCATCTAGTATGCCATACTGCCTAAAATGGAAGTGTATATTATGATTTCTAAGATTTTTTTTAGATTTCTTAATCAATTGTACTAAGTATTTGGAAAAAATATATATCTTTATAAAATGAATTTTGTCATAACCTTAGAAGGTGTCTTAGTCCATTTGCATTGCTATAAAGGAATACCTGAAGTTGAGTAACTTGTAAAGAAAAGGTGTTTATTTGACTCACGGTTTTGCAGGCTGTACAAGAGGCATGGCACCAGCATCTGCTTCTGGCGAAGGCTTCAGGGAGCCTCCACTCATGGCTGAAGACAAAAAGAGCAGGCATCAGTTGGCAAGAGAAAGGAAGCAAGAGCGAGAGAAGGGAGGTGCCAGGCTCTTTTTAACAATTAGTTCTCCTAAGAACTAATAGAATGAGAAATCCCTCATTACCAAGATGGCACCAAGCCTGTCATGGGGGATCCACCCTCATGACCCAAACACCTCCCACCAGGACCCACCTCCAACATTGGGGATCAAATTTCAACATGAGATTTGGAGGAAACAAATATCCAAACTATATCAGAAGATGAGAAATATTGTGAGTGGAAATAAGATTAGGATTGGCATTAGTATGTTCAGCCACAGGGTAAACTCTGTCACCTGGAAGCTGTAACATATAGATAATTTACAAAATGTGAGAATCCCTGTTTTTTCTTAGTGTTTTTGTTTTAACTGTACAGTTCTATTAATAAGATTCTGTATTCTTTTGGAACTACATCCCTCTGGAAGTATCATATAATTTGTTCAGGAAATCTTAATGTCAACTCTTTGAGGTTATAGATATAACATTTTGGTCTGTGACAAAATTGTTTACTTCTTTGTGCCTAATATGTTTCCTTATACCTAGAAAGTGATTTCTTCATAATGAATCTTACACTTAGAAAATATGGTTGATGAAAATTATGCTTTTGTGCCAAGTAGTCTAAAGCACAGGCCCTGATTTTTCCCTGTGAAAAAGTTTATTTTCTACTCACTCATTTCACAAATGAGAAGGAGAGTATATCTACTGTGTCTTTTTTACATATATATCTAAGAGAAACCCATCAGATATTATGAATTTTAAAATATTCTATATTTTTATATATTATATCATATAATATATATATTATTATTTTGCAAGTAACAGTTATATTGTAAACAATGATTGCTGTAAATAATTTAGGCTGATTTCTAAGGCCATTTTATAAAAAAGCATTGAAAGATGTTTTTATATGAAAGATCAATCAAAAATAAATTTCAATAAACTGATGGGAATTTGGGCCGCATTCTGCTACAGTTACTTTTCTGCAGTGCCAGATAAAAAGGTTTCCTATAAAGCTAATGTTCCCTAACAGGGCTGTGTGGGCTTTCTGTTGATCACAAGTCTTCCATAATAGCACGGGCCTGAGACATATGGCTTTTCCATCTCCTGAAATGTTTCATTCATGATCGGCAACCTTTGACTTCTTCATGATCTATGAGAATGTGTATGGGATGCCCAGCATGTATACGTGATTCTTTATTGTCAACTAAGTCAATTCTGTATACAGCATATATTCCATTCTCACTTCTATGACTGGGATTCCTACTAACCACCTAACCATAATACCAAACTAAGCAAGAGACTTTATGCTGTCTTGCAATTTTAAAATATTTAACTTTCTCTTTAAAGTTTACCAATGTAGACTTAAAGCAGACATTGTCTGAAGCCAACATCTAAGCAACTTCTGACTACTCAAGAGAAAATAGGTCTTTATGAATGTATATATGTAGCAATGTGTATGACAAAGAATAATAATAAATATTTATTGTAATATATCATGACAACTAGAAATTTTTGTCAAAATCCCCTCTATTCCTATAAATGGTTCTCAAATTGCAATACCCATACAAGCACCACCAGAATCATCTTGAAACTTGTTAGAAATGCCAATTTTCAGGCCCCACCCAGACCTACTAAATTGGAAACTCTGGAGGGTGAAGCTAGAGATCTGAGTTTTAACAAATCTTTCAACAGATTGCAATGCATGCTAAAATATGAGAATTACTGTCACTTCAAGATCTTCAGCTGAATATGCTGCTCCCAATATTTTTCACATTATATGATATCACATATAAAAATGATATGCAGAGAGTTATTACATTAATGTGAAAATATAACCTGGAAAGGAATAAAGTGACTATAAAACATACTTAATTAATGATTGAATCTCAAAAATAAATCAATTTTCTGAACAACTTAAATGAGCTCTACACAAAGAATTGTGTTAAATTATTCAATTTTGAAATATCTAAGGAATAATAAATGATTTGGCATGCATTATGAACCCCAGAAAAGGTCTCATTGCAGTGATCATTGAAGGTTGTATACACAAGCAAAATTTTCCCCTTAGCAACTATTTAAATGCATATTAGTTCTTTATTCATCTGTGTTAATGGCAAAAAGCCAACAGTGAAGTTACTCAAAAAGGAAGAGAAGGACTAGGGATAATTTTAATTAACGAGAATCACTCAGAAACTACTTAATTCATGTTTCTCTGTTGCTTTTCCTATTATGAGATACATATATATTTCTTCATCACTTTAGAATCTCAAAATAATTTGTATATTAATATTTAACTTAACTTTTTTCTTTTATTTGTCCTGTAGAGACTAGTGTTTATTCTACTGACATGTACTGGCCAATGAATTCTTATAAAATTTCTAAGTATTTCAAAGCATGCGTGAATTGTCCTTCTCCTGAACACTCTTATTCATCAGTTTAGTAACCAGTCTGTGTTCTTCCACTTTCTCAGGTATAAAATGATCTCTTTTCAACTTCCATAGTCAATTTATTTGGATCTAAACAGCTGCATGTAACTGAATTTTATCTGATCTGCATTAATTTTCATTGGCTACTCTATGTTTTTCTAAGTTGAATGTTTTGATTATGAGTTTTCCCACATGGAAAACATCAAAACAGATTACCAACAGAGCTCAAAAATATCTGTTTTTCCATCTTTGACACTGAGATTTTTAGAAACTAATTTTCCTTTTAAATTACAACAAATTTTAACTTAATGCTTGCCAAAGATACCATGATGATGACTGACTTGAATTACTTCCTGGACTGGAATGCATAAGAACCATTAAAAATGAGCCATTTCTACCAATATTAAATTATTCAACAGCTAATCCTCTGCATTACCTGAAGAGGAAATGTGGATGAGGAAAAATATAGGTAAAATTGAAGCTATTATCCAAAAACTAAATAAAACTTAATGGGAGATAGAAATATAAAAGTAGTATGTAAAACTAGAAGTTTCTATCCAAAATACTCTATGGAATAATGTAGGATTTCAATGAGATAAGCATACTCTTCTAAATTTATATTGCACTTAATAAATTATCAACCTTATTTATATAAATTAATTAGACATTGTTTATGCAATACTAAATGTTAATGTCTCTCTCTGACTTAAGGTGTTGACAACCAAACTCTAGATCTTCTTAACAAAACTTCCCCTTCAGACTCTCTATCCTGGCTAATGGCAATTCTATTTTTCCAATTGTTCAGGTTAAAATCTGATCTGATTACTTCGCTTTTCTCTCACCACACAATTAATATCTAAGCAAATACAAATGTAAGTTATATCTTCAAAACTATATCTAGAATCTGATGACTTCTTACCTACTCTGCCATTCCCTCCCAGCTAATATCTACCATTATTTCTCACATTGACCATTATAAAAGCGTCCACTGGGTCTCCCTGTTTCCAGCGTTATTATTTTTCAGTTTAGTTTCAACACCTCTGCTAGAGAAATCCTGTTTATTTTTTTTTTGAAGACTAATCAGAAAATTTTATTTTATTCATTACTTACCTCATTATTTGTATTTTTTTTAATTTCATCATATTATGGGTGTATAAAAGTTTAGGTTATGTATATTGCCCTTGCTTCCCCCTCCCCTCGCGAATCAGAACTTCCAGCTTGTCCATCCCCTAGACGGCGCGCATCGTAATCATTATGTATGTATACACCCATTCCCCCCACATCTGCCCAACACCCGATTAATGTTATTCCTAAATGTGCTCTTAGGTGATGATCAGTGAAATCAATTTGATGGTGAGTACATATGGTGCTTATTTTTCCATTCTTGGGATACTTCACTTAGCAGAATTGGTTCCAGCTCTATCCAGGACAACACAAGAGGTGCTATATCACCATTGTTTCTTATAGCTCAGTAATACTCCATTGTATACATATACCACATTTTATTAATCCACTAATGTATTGATAGGCACTTGGGTTGTTTCCACATCTTTGCAATTGTGAATTGTGGTGCTATAAACATTCTAGTGCAGATGTCTTTTTTATAGAATGTCTTTTGTTCTTTTGGGTAGATGCCCAATAATGGGATTGCTGGATCAAATGGTAGGTCTACTTGTATCTCTTTAAGGTATCTCCATATTGCTTTCCACAGAGGTTGCACCAGTTTGCAGTCCCACCAGCAGCATATGAGTGTTCCTATCTCTCCGCATCCACACCAACATTTATTGTTTTGGGACTTTTTGATAAAGGCCATTCTCACTGGAGATAAGTGATATCTCATTGCGGTTTTGATTTGCATTTCCCTGATGATTAGAGATGTTGACCATTTTTTCATATGTTTGTTGGCCATACTTCTGAGAAATCCTGTTTAAAACTAAGTTCAATCATATGCTACAGCCCTCTACTTTGTAGCTAACTCCAAATATAAGATAAAGTCTTACAGATGTCTATATGACCACAGGGACTTGGCCTCTCCTCTACTTTGTCAACACCCTACCCAGTCAACCCCACTCACTTTGCTCCAAAAAGTCTGACCTTTTTTTCATTCATTGCATATACTAGGCAGGCTCCTGCCTTACAGCTTTCATGCTCGTTGATCTTTCTGCCATCTCTGCCACCAAATATCCCCATGGCTTATTCTTTTACTTTCTTCCATCTGTTACTCGAATGCCACACTTTCAATAAAACTTTCCCTGGTTACTCTGACCATATGATCACCTACCACTCTATTCTCCTTCCCTGATTTATGTACCTCCTTAGCATTTACCTCCATCTAGCATATTAAATACCTATGAAGGTTCATTTTGTCTGTTAATTTGGCTAGGCCACAGTACCCAGGTGTTTGGTCAAACACTATTCTAAATATGTCCATGAAGGGGTTTTTGTAAGATAACATTAACATTTAAATTACTATATATTGAGTAAAGCAAGTTACTTTTTATAGTGTGGGTGAGCCTCATGCAATCGGATGAATATCTTACTAGAGAAAAGACTGACCTCCCTAAGGCAGAGAGAATTATGCCAAAAGACTGCTTTGAACTCCAACTGCAACTCCTTCCTGTGTTAAGCTTGCCAGCCTTCACAATTCCGTAATCCAATTTCTCTCCCTCTTTCTAGGAATAACCTCTCTCTCTAACTTATCTTTTTTTAAACTTATGAAGGATATTTTTAATTTATGATAAGTTTATGGAGATGTAACCACATTGTAAGTAGTGGAACATGTGTATACGCTAAGCACTATTCACACACTGGGTAAAAAACAGTGAATAAGACAAACCTAGTTGACAGCCTTAGGAATCAGAAAGAGAAATAAAGAAACAAACAAGCCAATGGATAAACAACTAAAATAAATAATAATACGTACAGAAGAAAAAAATGTAAATGTAGTTCAGAGAAAAGGGATAATGTTGGAGCATGTACTTCAAATAGGTTGGTCAAGAAAAGCTTTCCTTAAAAGATGACATTCAAGCTGAGACCTAAATGATGAGAAGTAGTAAACCAGAGCAAAAGCACTTATTTTGAGGATTCAGCTAAGTAATGTATTCAAAATTATTTTATAATCTATGAAGTATTATAAAAATATTAGTATTTGGAAATATTGTTAGGGAAAAGGAAAACATATATGAAGATGATCACAATCAATATTAAATATCCTAATATATAAGATTTCATTTAGTCATTTACTAATTAATTATTCATTTATTTACTTACATAGTGATTGCTTGAAGAAATATTTATTGACTACTTACTGAGTACCAGACACTATTCTAGACAATCCAAGTAAAACAATAAACAACAACCACCACAATAAAAAAGGGCTTGAAAGGTACAGTTTTAAATTGGGAAAGATAAAAAAAATAAGTAGATATGTAATATAATATGGGTGCCAATAAGTATCACACAAAATAAAGCAAATAGGTGCATTTAATGGCAAGTGTCATTTCAAATGGGATGTTCAGGAAAGGCTCTCTGAGGAGGTCAAACTTAGGGTCAGTGTCTTAAATGAGATGAATGATGTAGTAATCCATGCATACCAGGAAGAGGGAATATCCAGTGTAAAGTCTCTGAGGCAGACATGTGTTTGGAAGGTCATAATGACAGCAAGGGTAGCAGTATGGGTAAGGGTGCACTGTTTGAAGGCAAGAGTTATTTAGTGAAAGGTGTGTGTTGAGGTCATGAATCCAAGTTACAGTGTTGTACCTTGAATTTTATACACAAGGGATTAGACTTGAGTGGTGGCATTAGCGGGATGAAGTAATAGCTGAGATTCATTTTTATTCTTATTTTATTTTATTATTATTTTTTGAGACAGGGTCTTGCTCTCTCAC
Organism: Varecia variegata; assembly: GCA_028533085.1. NCBI lineage: Eukaryota > Metazoa > Chordata > Mammalia > Primates > Lemuridae > Varecia > Varecia variegata. The sequence goes on from CM052438.1 coordinate 162,810,358, forward strand.
CCAGGCTGAAGTAGCTGAGAATTATTTTGAAGGGGAAAGTAACTGTAGTGTTAAGATGTTGACTATGAGGTTGGAGGAGAAGAAAAGAATCAAGCATAACTCCAGGTTATTCTGGTAAATTCTAGTCATATTAAACAAGATGGGGAAATGTGAGGAAGAATCAGAATTTGTGGGCATGATATCAATAATTCAGTTTCAAACATATATGGGTCAAATGCCTATATTAGACTTTAAAGTAAAACATAAAGTTGCAGTTGGGTTAAAAGGTCTGGAATTGAGGGGAGAGGTTAATGTTGGAGGAATAAATTGATGGTTATGGATTATAGATATAATTTAAAGCTATCAGATGGAGATCATCTGGGAACAAGTACAAAAATAAAGAGATCCAAGATCTAAGCTCCATGTTACTCTAATATGTAGAGGTCAGAAAGACTATGTAGCATTACGCTGGTAAATGTTTCACAACCAGTCCCAGGCACGTGGGAGGAGATTGTTTTGTGCTGTTTCATTTCTACGGTTTAAATACTCTCAACCATGTCTGATTATGATTCCAAGCTTTCATCAATGCGCTTGCAAAATTCATGAAAATTTAACGATCATCTCTTGCAAACTGGTATGGTTGGTTCTGAGTCACCACTGAAAAAGGAGAATCCAGCAATGAAAACAGACAAACAAAAGCTTCCAGTGAAGTATAATAAAAGTGTCATGTGTCAGAAATCAAGGCAATAAAGTGTTGAAAGAGTGATCAATTATGTGAAAGGCTGTTAGAGTTCAAGTACAATAAAGATAAATAAAGACAGAGAATCAGTCATTGGAATTGCCAATGTGGAGACCACTGTTGACCTTCATATAAGGCATTTCTATGGAGTAGTGTTTCCTAAAACATGATTAACATAGGTTCAAAGGTACTGTGGTGAGGAAACGTAGCAGGGAATACAGACAATTCTTCTGAAGGGTTTTGCTCTAAAGGAGAACAAACAAGATTCTAGAAATGGCTTGAATTAATTTTACTTGACAGCAGAATTCTTTTGTTACTCAGACTCTCTTCCTCTGCGAATACCAAAAATTTAGGGCCAAATAAGGCCTCTTTTTAGTATATGTTTGTCAAATTATTTCAGTGGTCTACCATAGCCTTTGAATTAATTATTTAGGGTAAGTAATGTCAGCACCCAATACAAACAAACTCCAAACTATTAGTGGCTTAATGGCAGAGTGAGAGGGGTGCAGATTTGGGAGAGAGATATGATTCTATTCCACGCAATAATTTAAGATAAAAAACAATGGAAACCTAACCTTCTTTAACACATAGTATCACCATATTCTGGGGCCTCAGAATCCTCTTCTGCATCCTCTGCAGCCAGAAATGTAGTCTAGCTATGTGCCAGAAGAGAAGGAATGGTTCAGTAAACAACTAGCCAGTCTGTGCCATATTTTGATTAAATCACTGAGCTCTTGGCATTATAGGTTGTTAAAAACAAATAGCTTCTGATATGTATGGAAGAACTGAAGTTGTCTGATCTTTTCCCAGATATTTCCCAGCTTTGGCAATAACCAACTGTGTGGCCTTGGGCAATTAACTATTTTGAAATTCAATTTCCTTATTTGTAAAACTATGAGAGACAAATCATTTTAGACATTTCATATGAATTAGGTATTCTAAAACTAAAATAAGACATTTAATTTCCCACTTTACTTCTATTATTTTTTTCTTTAAATCATTTAGAAATTAATAATCTATGTAGGCACATTTGGTGGATTCATTAAGTCCACTTTAGCTTGCTCCATTGAATTCAAATCAGACAATGAAATTTCTGGTTACTTTATGTCAGACTGTCCCTCAAATGCTATTGGGTCAAGGAAAATCCTGTCAAGCTCCAGATATGTGACCCAGTAAAAACAACTTCTTCTTTTTTTTCTTACTAACTAAGCATCATTTACTAAACATTGAGCTGTATAAGATTTTTCTGTCTAGTATGACAGGAATTATAATCTTACATTCCATGTATAGTAGCAGCCATCCCCAATGAATGCCCCAGGTTATTCAAGAAGTTTAGCCATTTCTAGGAATGCCACATCCCAGCCCTCAAAATCTTCCAGCAAGGCTATGTCCAGTTCATAGGTTCACCAACTAGAGACAGATTATTTTCTCCACAAACTGTTTATCATTAGACATATTCATTAATCAGATGAAAAATTAAAACTTAAAAAATGATTTATTTATACTCTCCTCAGCCAAAAAATACTGATTGGACCATCAAGATTACGCCAAGTGAAAATATATCATGAGCTACTCTGTCAACACCACAGCAAGTTAATGTGGCAGCAAGATGCCAACACGATTATGCAAATGCCAGTGCTATTGGCTTATCAGTCAAACCCACTGCCAGGATGCCT
>CM052438.1:162813251-162869749 GCA_028533085.1 Varecia variegata
GGTTAAATTTGTAATCTAACAGGTCTGAGTTTTAAAATTTGCTCTGCAATTTGTTATATCTGTAACCTTTAACAAGTCATATTAAATTTTCTTAGCTGTAGTGGTTTTGCTTGAAAGAACACTTTTCACAAAATTATGATAGGATTTAAATAATGTGATGCATTTAAAGATGCTCAATGAGGGTAATTATGCTTATTTGACATTGAATTTATCATATAAAGAGGATATTTTGTGTCTTTAATAACTCTGTCACTAGTGATGAAGCTAGAACAGTGTAAATCAGAATTCAATATCAATTCAGTGCAGGAACAAGAAGTGAGTAAGTTTTCAAATTACCATTGTGAAAGTTGAAAAATTCTTTCCTTGGAGATTTTCCAGTTTGGGATCTGCTGAATCTAACTATCTAGTTACAAAGCTCCAAATTGTGTCTACAGCTGGTATGAATTTTAACACCAAACAGATTTTATTTGTATTTGTATCTCTGGAATATACAGAAAAATAAAACAAAATTATTCTTAAAGAAATAAGTTATTATAAAATTTAAAAAGAATAGAAATAGATTTAGGCTTACATTACTCCCTGGATAAAAAGGTAAAGTGCAAAAATAAAGAAATATTATTGATTTGTCTATATTTTACTATAAGAATCCTTGGCTATTTTTTAGTTCTAGACCTCTAAATGTTAATTTAAAATTATATGGTATTTGTTTTACGTGACTCATGTAGTTGATTCCCACAGCTGAACTCTAACAATGTGATGAAGATAAATACAACCAAAATAGAAGGCCCCATTGTTGGCTGTGATGCCTGAATTAACATGTCTAATTCATCAGAAACCTGTTTTCTAAATATTAAGAAAAGACACAATAATTGAGAATTATGTGGCTTGTGTTTAAACTTAAGTATAAACCACTGACTTATGGTATGCTTAGAGCCCATTTTTATACAGAAAATTTTTTAAGAAAACCCAAAATATCCTTGAGTTGACACTGAATAACAAATGACTATAAGTCAAATAGAACATTTCTTTATAAATTTGGTTGCAAACTGGTAAGATGATCTTATTGAGGTTTGATGGCTCTTCCTAATTCCCTTCCAAATGACAGTAGTTTTCATGTTTGGATTTTCCAGGGAAAAATTCAAGCCAAAGGCAAGAACATCTGAACTCTTTGGAATCTAAAACACATGTATAATATTGAAAAACATTAAATTGTCTGTAGCTTTTAGTTGAACTGATCAGCAATGTGTCTACCATATTGCTGTCTTTCTCTTTTTAATCCCTATAATATGAGGAAACACTTATTGCATACTTACAATGCTATAGGCACCATTTCTTTCTCTTTATAATCACATTATACAGGGAGTACTATGTTGTGTCCCCTATTTTTTTAATTTTAAAAAGTTTTGAATTATTTAGAATCAGGTCAAGTAATTTTCCTGAGGTCATATAGAAAAGAGACGCATACAATCAGCTCTCTCTAGCCTGTATGAGCCAGCTCCAGCATAGCCCTGAAAGAGCCAAATACTGCAGCCAAGCAGTGAAGACATTGCCTTCATAAGAGAATTTCTGTTAAGAGACCCCTCCTGGGGATTTTGAGGGGAAAGGAATAAGTATTGTACATCTACCATATATAGATATCACCCAAATAAGATTGCCGCTATAGTAGTCCAGAGAATCCCTTCCCTTTTTCCCTTCTTTCTGTTCACCTTGGACCCTGATGGTCCACAAACAGCAACTGGGAAGTGGGTGGGAGAAGATCCAACCAGGAGGTGAGGACTGACCATTCTCCTTTCTGTCCTGTTGGTTTCCCACCCCGAAGAAGGGACAGACTACATGTGTGTATGCATAGGTGGGATGGGGCTTTATATTAGATAGAGATTCAAGTTGCATTTTATATTGGAAGTAGACTTTTAAAATTACTGAATAACTAGGGCATGACAAGAAAAGCTATGAGAACTGCCTGGGATTTCCTCTAGGAAACTAATAATAAAAAATAAGGTATGTATTTTATTGCACATGCCAAGTCAGTTGCATCTCCACTGAATCATCTGTACCTGATCAATGCCACACGAGATTAAGTTAAGAGTTGTGAATTGTTTCTGCTACCATTTTTAGATGATATGAGTCTTTGTAATAACACATAATTACAGATAGACATATCAAGTCAGGACTATGATTTATGTAAATGTATCAAAATGAAGAGAGTTTATTTGTGGGAAAGTGGGGACATCAGTATGAATGAGGGTAATCACATTTGCTCCCAAATTGCTCTGTAACGCTTCTATCCCATTTGTTAATCTCAATCCCAGTTTTTATGAAAAATTACAGGTACTTGTTTCACATAAAATATCAGCTAGAAAGGTTACACAGATCCTATTGGATACCACTACAGTCAATAAATGTAGGAAAAGATTTGATTGGAAAGTTTCTCAGGAAACTTTGGGAATTTAGACATGAAGTGACACACATAATAAAGTTTTTCAGCAGAGCCAGTATGTCTGCAGTAGCTCTCTCTTCAAAGTATAAAATCCCAAGCTCCATTTCCAGCTCTGCCTCCCAGCTGCCAGATAATTTAAGCAGCTCTCTTAACCATTCTGAGCTTTCGACATAAAATTGTTTCCTACTTCAGAGAATTCCAATATGTGCACTGGTACACCGAAGGCCTTCTTTCACAAATGTTGCTATAAAGCATTTCCTCATACCTAGGTTTGTGACTAGAACTGCTATCAAACAGTTGTCGGCTTAATTCTCCAACTAGAAACCTGCCTACTTTCAGACACAATTAGAATACTTGTATTCTTAGGTTGCTGACAATTGACTGGCATCATTTCATACATAAGAGATTGCCTTATAAGTTGAAAGAGAATAGAGTGTGCATAAAAAATAGTTATTTCTGAGTCTTAAAAAGGTTACAGTAACTTTGCAAGTATTAAAAACAATGAGTTATTTGTGTTTGTACAACAGCACTGAACCAGTTTTATTTATTTATTTATTCTTTTTTTGGTCACTGAAATTATTTTCTGAAAATTGATCACCAGAATTGACCTGTTGTTTTGATGTTATAAAAGCAAAATCTATGTTACTCTGATAGGACCTATTTCCTATTAAGGGTCATTGATCCATGGAAAATAAATCAACTGAGGGCTGCACAAGTACAAAACATAGCTTATTTAGTTAGATTTTTTAAAAAACAATATAATAGAAAACAATCATTTCTCTTTTTTCTAAATAAAAAAGCTAACGGTTATTTATACAGAGAACATATATAATCCCTGAATATATAATATTTTAATAGTGTGATAGTTTAAAAAATGGAGGAAAGGAGAATACTAAAGACAGAAAAAGGAAAATAAATGAAAATGTATGCCAAATCCTACAGAAAATCTGGATGAGGGAATTATGTATCCATACATAGATATAAAAGAGAAAAGAGAATTGTAAATATAAAAAAGACATGCGTATCGTGGTGTGTGTATGTGTGTGTGTGTCCATATACTTATAAGAGAGCTTAGAAAAGAAGAAATAGATTTCCATATAGCAATATTATATTATATAAGAAAAGCTCCTCGTTGCAGTTCTTTTTTTAACTTGTAAAATATTACCATAATTTTAATAATTTCTGAGCCATTGAGAATAAGTTGCCAATGACATGATGCCCCATTACCTTGAATATTGTATTTCTTATAAGCATGAACATTTTCCTAAATAGGTAAATACAACCATCAATGTCAGGAAATTAACACTAATACATTATTATAATTTAATCATCAGACCCCACTTAAAGTTATGCAGTTGTTATTTAAAGGTATGTTATTCTCATTCTTGTAGAAATGAATATTGGTCATTAAATATGAAATGTCCAATTTCGAATCAAAAGTGTAGTTTATTATATCTCAAACAAGCAGCGGTACAATTAATCAAAGTATGCACCCAAACTATCGACACAGTTCTGCCATCTTAACAGTAGCTCGTGTATGCCAGCAGTGAAAAAACTTGGAGAGCAAGTGGCGATGAAATCGCAAAAGTCGTTTTCCACAGCTTGTTGAGAATGGAATATTTTTTCTTGCAAGAAGTGGCCCAAAGCCTGGAAGAAGTGGTTATTAGTGCAAGGTCTGGTGAATACGGTGGATGATAGAGAGTTTCCAAGTACAGCTTTTGTAGTTTGAGCAGCATTGTTTGTGCGACGTGTGGTTGAGTGTTATCTTGCAAGAGGATTGGTCTGTCTCTATTGACCACTCTAGCCTGCTTAATCACAAGCATCCTCATCATTTCATACTACTGGTTGCAGTAGATATCTGCTGTAATCTACTGACCAGGTTTCATGAAGCTGTAGTGGATAATACCAGCACAGGACCACCAAACAGACACCATTAGCTTTTTTAAATTAATATTCCATTTTGGACTGTGTTTCAGCACTTCATCTTTATCCAACCATTGTGCTGAATGGTTATGATTGTCCAAAAAATAAAAGGACTGTCTCTTTACCATTGCATTGTGGACTTCATGAAATTAAGTTCTGGGCTAACATCTTGCAATCACCACCCACACTTCATAAGTAAACCAAATTTCAGTTCACTCAGTCTGAGTTCTCATGCCTTTCAAAACAGTAACAAAACAGAGACAAATAACATTTCTAAGTAGAAAAACTTTTGCAAATATTTTCTTTTAAAAAAACTGGCTTGTCATGTTTCCAGTGTATGTGATCATTAAAAGAGAGATCCTCTGAACTGGTTTCTAAAGTTACAAATTCATAAGTCAACTTAAATTTAGAAAGAATTTATTTAAAGGGACTAGAAAAAAGTTGGAGTTTGGATTTAGGTGCATGTATTCTAAAATCAAGGTCTGTCATTTATTAATGATTTAACCTTAAGCAGGTTTCTTACGTATTCTGACTTGTTTCCTTGTCTTTTAAATGAATATTTATATATTCATATAATTTTTATATATATATATAAAAATTCAAGTGGGTCATTGTAAGGATTAGAGCTGATGTATGTATAACTGTAAAATTAAATTTCTGTATAAAAGGTAACAGAAACAATTGGCATTGTTATATTTTGCATATAATGGATCACAGGGATATTTTTATTTTTTATCTTATTTTGAAAATTATTAATATGAGATTTATTGTTTATGTCTGATTCACAATTAACTGTGTGCATATATAAATATATGCTATATATAGTATATATAGCATACATGCATACTATAACTGTGTATAAATACAATTTTTAATACTTTTAGTATCTTTTGATAAAAGACATTTTAAAAATATTATAATTCTTATTTCACTATTGCTTTCTAAGTATATGGAATTAATTTCTTGGTTTCAGATTATACTTTATGCATTTATTATTAGTGTTTGACTAAAAAGTATCACCAAAATCTCTATTAAGAAAAGCCCATGCACATTTTAATTTAGTTCTTTGAAAATTTCCTTACTCATTTTTTGGACTGAGAACCCAGATATAAAACCATCCTCATATTGTCATCTAATTTTCGACAAAGCAGACAAAAATATACATTGGGGAAAAGAATCTCTATTCAATAAATGGTGCTGGGAAAACTGGATAACTACATGCAGACGATTGAAACTGGATCACCACCTCTCACGTCTCACAAAAATCATTTTTCTATCTCTTCTTAAGTCTCCAAACTATTTATTAAATATTTTCCTCTCTATAAGTTATGCAAATATATTCATATAGACCAAAAGGGTATTATTCCTTTTATCTTTATTTCTTACTTGTAGAGAACTTTCATGTAAAGTATGAATGTCTAAATATCTTAGCAGGTTTATTATTATTGTTTTTCTTTCACCTGTCATAAGAAGAGACATGCATGCAACTAGGTATTACCTATCTATGCTCTTTTTCCAGTTTATCTTTCTTCTGTTTTAAGAAAAGAAATATTACTCTATTCGATCTTGATTTAGGAATAACATTGTCACTGTCATGTTGGCTCTCAAGTTCCAGGGCTTCCAAGTCAAGCACAACTGTCTAAAAACTCAATATGAATATTCAGGTAGATTTATATATGCATAAAAATATACAAATATTCAACTCTTTAGTCTTAGTACCTCCCAATTGGGAAGGAGGGCAGAGAGAAGCAAGGGCTTAAAAACTCTAAAATACCATTTTTACCTAATTTTATAATTCATTCACTCAGTGTTGTTTCTGTTTCGGTGGATATGTCTTACTTAAGTTAGTATTTCCACTTAAGTTAGTATTACAATGTGTTTATTCTCCCCAAATACATACCTGCTGACAGAAGAATTAACAATTTTGCATAGATAATTGGGAATCTACAGTGTTTATGTGTGACTAATGCCATACATACAGAAATATCCACAGAGATAATGTCTGTTGTCCATTTATCTTAAATATTTGGAGAATTTTGACACATTTATTTTGCAATAATAGGCATTTACAAATTTCATTACAACAGCATTGTGAAACCATTGTAATATCCATTTCCCAAGCTCCAGCACCAAATTTTGATTTAATCTGTTTGTTCAAATAAAACAAGCTATAGGTCTTTCCAAGCAGATATTGCTGTTTCTTGTTCTGAAAAAAGAAAACAAAATTGCTGCATTTCAGAAACAATTCAGTGTTTTCACATTAGAAAAGACAAAGATACAAATGTTTCTTAATGGGATGTAGTATTCAATAAAAAGCAAATTCAGATACCAGGTATTGTACTTTCTTTCCACTAAACAGGGAAACTTGCCATCAGCTCTGGAAATACCAAAAAGCTCGTTCTCAATTTTGGGTATTAAATTCATATTTATTATTGTTGCTGTTGTTCTGTAATTAAAATAATACTTATAGTAGTAATTATTTTCCTATTATTTGTCTGCAATTATGTTACTTTTAAATATATTATTTTAGTCTGTTTGGTCTGCCATAACAAAATACCACAGACTGGGTGGTATTAAACAATACCACCACCAATTCTATCTTAAACAATAGAAAATTTAATTCTCAGAGTTCTGGAGGCTGGGTAGTTCAAGATCAAAGTCAAGCAGTATTTAGTTTCTGGTGAGGGCTGCTTGTCTTGCAGATGGCTGCCTTCTTGCTGTGTCCTCACATGGCCTTTCTTTAGTGATGCACATGGAGAGAGGGAGAGAGTGAGCTCTCTGGTGTTTCTTTTCTTAGGGACACTAATCCTACTAGATTAGGGCCTCACCCTTGTGACCTCATTTAACCTAATTAGCTTGTAAAGGCCCTATCTCCAAATACAATCACATTAGAGATTAGTGCTTCAACATCTGTATTTGGCAGGACACAAACATTCAGTCTATAGTATATACCAAGATGATATTAAACCACTTAATTTGATTAAGAGCAAAACCTTTTTTTTTTTTTTTTTTTTGAGACAGAGTCTCGCTTTGTTGCCTGGGCTAGAGTGAGTGCTGTGGCGTCATCCTGGCTCACAGCAACCTCAAACTCCTGGGCTCAAGCGCTCCTCCTGCCTCAGCCTCCCGAGTAGCTGGGACTACAGGCATGCGCCACCATGCCCGGCTAATTTTTTTTTTCTATATTTTTAGTTGGCCGGATAATTTCTTTCTATTTTTAGTAGAGACAGGGTCTCACTCTTGCTCAGGCTGGTCTTGAACTCCTGACCTTGAGCGATCCACCTGCCTCGGCCTCCCAGAGTGCTAGGAAGAGCAAAACCTTTTAAGTCGAAGAGAATGAGTTCAAATCCTGTCTCTACAGTCTGTCTATGATTAAGACAAAGGTAGCATCATTAGTTTCTATGTCATCATCTTACCTTCACCACAAAATTGTTCTAGCTCTTTAATAAAATCTACTTAAAAATAACTTCATCCAATGTCTGCAACGTAATGATACTCAATACGTAATGATGACAATGATAATGATAATTTCATTAATATTATCATTATTAGTTCTGCAGAGGTCTTAAAAAACAAGTCAACAGATTCTCCTTTGTCTTTAGGTAGAACTTACATAATAGCCTTATGTAATAAGCAAGAACAAATGAAGAATATAGGAAAAGGAAACTAAAATATGTTGAGATACACATACATGCTCAGCATAGTACTTTACATTTTAAGTATTATCCTTATAGGAAGTATAAATGCATGTTCCCACCTGTAAGGAACAGGCTATATTATATTCACTTAATACTGATTAATAAAATTAAATTACTCTGCTTCAAATCTCCATTCACTATGTTGGTAGGAAATAAAATCCTGATAAGCACCCTGCTTGCCTCATATGCAAGTAAAAGATCTCAAACTTGCAGGGGTTAGCAAATACCTCGGGTGCCCCACATCACATTGGTTCAGCTCATCTCTGCTTTTTGCCACAGCTGTGGTAAGCAGTTATATGCAAAATTGGATTCATATCATTCTGAGAACATCCCATAGGAAGCACAGGCTATGTCTCTATCTAGTTGCTAACCACAGGACTTTCTCCTAGGTCTCAGGAGTTTATTTGATCTGCTCTACAGCATAGAGTTGTGTTTATTTGATCTGCTCTACAGCATAGAGTTGTGTATAGTTAATCCTCAACCAATGGAGGATAGGAATCAGACTGTTCTGGGAAGATTTCTATACATATTGAGAATGTCCAGCAAAATTGAGCACTTTTAACCATTAGCAAAGTAGTAACTTTGCTAGTGCACCATTCTATTAGCTTTTCTGCCCTGCATCTTTAATGTAACCTTTGGATTATACTTAATTTTTTTTTGCCATGACCTTAAAGTTTCTCCCATTCTTTCATGTGTTTCTATTTCCTTAAGCAATATCTGAAATACCCCTGTTTCATTATTATTTTTGAGAACTGTTATTCATTTTTTATGATATAACTGTCTCCTTCTTTCCTCCTCTAGGAAGACTTCCCAAGTTCTCTTAAGCATTGATTTTTCCCTCTTAGTCTTACCATAAAATTTTTTTGACACCACCAGAATAACACTTACCATGTTATATAATATTCAGCTATTTAAATGCTGATCTTTCCTAATAGACTATGATTCCTATAAGGAGCCTCATCTTTTTCATTTCTTGCTTCAGTATTTAGAATAGGCCTTGACATATAGTAAGTATTTAAAAATATATGTGTTAAATGAGTTTCTTTTCTTACAATGAAACTACCCTTTACCTGGGATACTAATCAAAACTCAGAAGGTCAGTTTCTTGGTTCATCCTTTTTCATTCCTAGCCTTTCATTTTTAAAATGGTAAAAATAGGATACAGTTTAGCTAGAGAACTTTCCTGTAATGAGATATCAAATAGAGGAAGCAACAAATCACTGAAAGAATACTTCAACATCCACACACATACACACACACTCATACACCAAGTTGATTTTGGTTCTTCATGTTTGTTAACTTCTGTAAAGTTGCTACCAACACTGAATTGGCAAATCTTGAACAGAGTTGTTCCTAGGAGAAATATAGGGATAGATAGCTGTGAGCCTTTGGTCATAGCATTTTCAACAACTGATTTATACATAACCTTGTTTTATGTGTGTTTCTATTTAAAGACATGGTATTGGATATATATGATTAATTCATTAATATGGAACTCAAAGACAACAGCACTGTACCTCATACCTGAATGCAGCATATCTAACACAAAAATGTTCTTCACTGGGCACATCACAACTTTTTGTGTTTAAGAACACTAGAAAACTCTTTATTACTATACTTGGGAACTATTTTAAATAGCAAAATCACCAACAGAAAGCACAAAAATACAAAAACATGCTACTACCACTCATAAAAAAATTGTGAAATAATACCTTTTGTAAGAATCTGGATGGAACTGGAGAACCATTCTTCTAAGTGAGGTGTTGCAAGAATGGAAAAAAAAAAACACCACATGTACTCACTATTAAATTGGAACTAATTGATCAACACTCATGTGCACAATGTGTACATATGGAAGTAAAACTCAATGAAAACCAAGCAGGTGGGAGGGAGGAGAAGGGATGGGTAAACTCACACCTAATGGGTACATTGCACACTATCCAGGTGATGGGCACACTTAGAATTGTGACTCAAACTGTACAAAAGCAAGTTGTGTAACCAAACCCAGAATACTACATGTACCCCTGTAATATTCTGAAATAAGAAAAAAAAAACCATGGCACTAAATAAACACAAAAGGGAAACTTGTTTTCAGTAAGAAATCTTAGTTTGACATCAGCTGGGAATGTGTTCATAGGGAGACTGAAATTTTGTGCAGATATGCACAGGTACATGTCTGTGAATGACCTCAAAAGTGCTATGAGTATTGATTTAGGATCAAAAATAAATTTTAGCTAGTAGGAGAATTTGAAAATGCAGACTTGACAAATAATGAGGATCAACTAGATATACGCTTACATTTTGATATGTTTTAACTTACACATGTATAATAATATATGTATTTTTCTGAAATCCATAGACACTTACCCATTCCCTAAACATATATGATCCAGAACTATTGAAGACAAAAAGCAAAGAAACCAACAAAAACCCCACTGCCTTTATATCATAGGATCATACAGAAAATAGCTTCCTTTGTTCCTTGGGAAATCGGGTATTACACAATATGGAGAAATTGTTTTTTAACTGCCATGTAACGTGTAGCCAAGTAATCAGAGGCACATTGAAAACCCTACACAAGATTTTATAGTGATTCACAATAAAATGTCATTGCTTTTTATAAAAATGTACGAATTGCTTTATTGGGATATACTAGTCTCTCTTTTAACATAACATGATTTTAAGATAAATGAATCTGTTTTATTTAAACTTAATTTAGCCTCTACTTGAAATCAAAGTTTGTGTCACAAGATCCTACTGTCTTGCTAAGGCATCTTCAAAGATGTTTTACATCATTGTATCTTCTTCCTTTTCACATCATTGTATCTTCTTCCTTTTCACTACCCCTGCTATTAAATTCACTCTTACTGTCCGCTGAGATTAAAGTCTCTAGACTAGTTTACTTAGAAGAACAAAGGATGAATAGAAAAAGGAAGTTTATATAGAGATCCTTTGCAGACTCACTAACTCCATTTGTTCTGCTATTTTCTCATGCAGGAAGTATATTCAGGTTGTTAGAATGGGAAGGTCCTGATTTTTTAAAAATCTTAATATGAAAATGAATTTCTGAATTGGGGGAATGCTGTCAACTTTTTAATTTATTTGGCTTCTTCCATATACGTTCCTGTGAACTCTTCGTATTCCTGTTTAGTCTCTTGTGGAAATATATTATTTATATTCAACAAAGAGTTGACACTCTACTGCAATGCTCCCTCCAAATCACTTAATTTTAAAAAATAGGATGTAGGGAAAAGACATGTTTACTGGAAAGATTAGCCTTTAAAGTTAAGCATTTGCTTTTCTCCTGTGTGTTTTTTCTTTGCTCCAGTTTTTCTTTGAGAAGCAGTATGAGAGTAAAGTAAAATAATGAAATAAAATACTGTGGAAAAGATTAATTGCTTTATTGGCACCATTTTTACTATTTAGACCAATCATGAAAACTTAAGTCAAAATTATAAAGATCAAACTATTTAATCCTTTCTCTGAAGAGGCCAAATGAACCATTTAGTGTAATGGATTTGGAGAAAAGAAAGAATTGCTGATTAATTCATTACATATTAGAGCATCCTATGGTCCTACGGAGCACAGTGCTCTAAAGAGTGAGATGGCCTCTCAATATTTATATCAACATTTCCTAGGGGAAATTTTCTGATCAATTATAAAAATAAAGGTGGATACTTGCTAAGGTGAATAGTTTAAGAATAAATGATGACCAAGACTCTACCCATTGTCTTACTTTCCTAAATCTGTCTGCAACTACTGACCTATTCACAGAAATAGAATAGCTTATTGCTGAAATTTGTCCACATTTTTATGTGATATAAGAAAACTATTAATATCACCTTTCTAGGACTCGGTATTTTGCATGGCTGAATTTTATACCTAAAACTTACTAGGTGTTTAACTTTGGTGAAGCAATTTTATTTCTCCAGCCTAAGTTTACATAACTGTTTTAATGGATTTAATGATACTTCCCTATTTGACTTTATAGAATTTAACTAGTAAATGAAGGTTGTTCCATAAAGAATAACTTGCTTGACAGGTATAGCTCTTTGGAAGCTCTAATTAACATTGTTTGAATGATTCACAGCCAAGAAATAAAATAAAAATATGTAACCAAATATTAAATTGAAATTTTGAACAAATCTCCAACACCCCCCCCCCAAAAAATCTCAAGACAAAATCACCATATGCAAAATTTACAAAGGAAATTAATCAAAATTAGTTTCACAACTCAGACCTTCAGACAAAACAAGGTTATAAAATGGAGCAGAGTGATTTTTGGGCTCTAAGTCCCCATCTTACTCCATGTCATGAGGAACGGATGAGGCTAACTCTTTTGCTTCTATCCTAGTGATGGTAGCTTTTATATAGTTAGTGTTTCCCGTAGCCAAGAATAACAGAGGAGTGGTATCTGATCCATTCTGACAAAACAAGCTAAGCTGCAGGAAAGAGTGATTTGTGATGATATAAACTTGCACCTTCAGAATTTGTTTGGGATAAGGATGGATTAGTGTATAGCCACACTGAAAAAAAAGAGTCAGCTTATAGATATGTTCTATTTGAAAGAGCTGCCTAGATAGCTGAAGAAACCCAGCATTGAGAAGCTGGAAATGAATATTTGATTCCTAAGGGCTAACAGAAAGCAACTGACCTTCTGGAATAGAGATTATTCTACTACCCAGGAAAGAGGGCACAGTCATCAGGCCCAGTGACAGAGTGTCATATACAAATATTAGGCATTCTCAGGGACAAAACAATAAGGGCAAACTTTTCCTATACTCTTCATACTTCTCCTTTCTTATCCAGAAGTGATCAGAAGTGATCCAGAAGTGATCAGAATTAAGCTAAATAAGCCAGAAGGGAGGAGGGGAAAAGGGAGGCAGAGGAGTAATGAAGAATCCAACTTTTCAGCAACATGTTATTTGCCATTTTAAGTTTCCATCTGGTATCCGATTTAAGCTATGGGAAGGAAAATTTACCGTCAAATCAACTTCTAATTTATGATTCATATATTTTTCTGCACATTCTATATACTGAATAGAGATCATATGTGTGTCAAGGTAACTATTAAACTTCTATTTTCTTACACAGAGTGCATGGACTTTTCTAAGTTTCATTTGATGTCAGGGAAAAACCTTTTCCCGCTGAATAAAGTTTAACAGAAATAGTAGAAGCCAAAACAGTGAAGTTTCATTTTCATCAGGTCATGAGTCATGCTAGTGTAACATTTTTGTTATGATAAAATGAAAGCAACAAAATTAAGCCCTATCTTCATTTTCTCTCTCAAATGGTGTAAAATGGGATTTGATTTGGAAACTCCACAATAATTTTCATAGTCCCTTTTTCCTTTTTCGAGTCACTTTTCTCTTTTGCCATTGTTCTCACAATCCATAATCTCAGTACCTCTTGTTTACTAATCTCTTACCCTTAAAAACTCATCTCTCTTGCCTGAGCAAACAGTGTATTATTTGTCTTCTCATGTCATTTTTCTTTTATTTCTTCATTGTGTATGCAGTCTTAAATTTTTCACAGATTCTTCTTCAGGCAGTATTGGGTAGGGATAGGAGATTTCGAGGGTGAAATCAATCATGTCTCTAAATATATCCAGCAATAAATTGTATCCCATCACATGGTTCCACAGTTACTCTTTATCATAGTCTACACAGAAACACGTGCACGCACACACACACACACACACATACACACCCAAACACCCTCCAACCACCACTATCAAAATACAATCCAATAAGTATTTTATTACTTCTCCTCTCCTTTTTATCTTCATCTTTTTCTTCAAATTTATTTCTTCTTCTTCCTCCTTCTCTCTGCTGATGCTCTCAGGTAGAAACCAGCTGATTCCATTATAAATTCCTTTAACAAATAATAGGTTAGAGGAATAAATAACCTTTTTTTAGTAAAAGAATTAATTTGAGAATTTAATATCTATCAGTGTTTTCGCTAAGGAGAGAAAAGGAGAAATAAGGAGATCCTATTTTTTAATATTTCTCACAAATTCAGTTTGGGACCAATGTTCAAAATGTCAAAATTTAGCCCACCCACCGATCATAAAAGAAGAGATGAGTTACTGAATGACTACAGAGGATACTGTGTCCTAACCTTCTGATGATAGGTGAATTAGCACAGTTACCAGCTTAAACTATAACAGTTGCCTCTGGAAGGGTCTTGTGATTATACAGTTGGATTTAGGAAATCTGTGTACAGGCTTTTGTTGTCATTTTTTCCCATCTTGAAGAAGTAGGCATATCCTACATATGGGGCCATTTTTATGAAACTTCCAACTTCTTAAATCCCACAGATATCTATGGATTGCATTTTATTATTTGCTTCTGATCCTTTGTTGAACAACATACCTGCCTACTATTTTCTTCTATCCATGTTTAAATTTACCATCTGTGAGAATTTCAGTTGCCCTTCAGAGCAGAAATCATTATTTATTATATTATTTATTATTTCTGACTGTACATCATCCACATGTAATTTTAGCTTAAGTGCTTCATTCTGTGACTTGCTGACAGACAGCCCACTAGCTTAGTTCTTCCACTTGGAACACAAAGACAGACCAATTTTCCCTGGGTCACCAGCATGCTGTATTGAATTCAGATTATGAATTCTAGTCACTGTCCATTCTGTCAACCACTTGTTCTAGTCCTATACATAAATGTCATCCTATATGGATTTAAGTCAAAAATAACCTTTATGACAGTCATCATAAACTCTTGCAAGCTGGCAGTGTCTTTTGCCTCTGAGCCTTGTCTTTCCATGTGTGATTTCTGAGGCATATTCCAGCCATAATTCCAAGTCACTTTGTTTGGATCCCAGTTCATTAGTTACCTCCACCATCTTAAATTTTTCCATTGCTGGTTCCTATGCCAGCAGTTCCAAAGCTTTTTAAATCATAGGTCTACTAACATTGCTCTTTGTCCCCTAGATGAATGTCTTTGCAATAATGGAATCCAGCATTAGCTTGGAATTAACTTAAATAAATTTAGCCTCATACCTGTATAGTTATACAAATGGACTTCAATTTGCTAATGAATAGTAAACAAAGAGTTAAATTATTTTCTTGTTTACCTCTTCCCAAGTAATTTTTTCCTTCTAAATCCAATCAGTTTTTGCATCACTAAATACATTTAGTTTGTTGTTTACCTGGAATCATTCAGTTCCAAATAGCACACATCCCACAATTTGTAACTTTGAATTTGTCATTTTTTCCCAAAACATTGCTAAGCTATGGAAGAGTTATTCCAATAATCACAATGACTTATAATTAAAGACCCACTTCCATGACTCATGGTTCTATGATTTGACCCAGGCTTAATGTAACAGGGGAGGGTATTGACCTGAGGTGTACCTGACCATTACTTGTCTCAAAGAAGCTGCCTGGCCTCCTCAGGTGTGAACCTATTGAAACTAGCTCTGTATAACTTAAATGATGTCACATCCACAAAACCTTTACCCCTCTCACCTCCCCTTCCCCAACCTTTCTATTTCCATCAAAAGTAGCTCCTTCTCAGAGTTTCCGCTTTCCTAATTATCCCATCTCTATCGGGTAGATTGAGTTAATATCTCTTGCTAAAGTAACATTCTAGTTCTCTGCCTCCTCTCAGATTCTGTACTTTTCTGATCATTCTTTCATTTTGCATCACAGAAGGAAGCTTGCCGTCAGAGAGACTGCAGGGAAAGAAGTAGAAATGAAAATAGGGTACCTATCACAGTTCTTTCTTTGGTGTGCTGGGGACAGTGGAGCACCATAAATATTTCTGCCTCATTTTTTTTTTTTCTGGTCGCAAAAACTATATGACACAAGAGACATAGATTGTGTGAGGGTGTGACATTTTAATAGCATCAATTAAAAATATATCAAAATGTTCATCTTACCAGCTACATATTGGAAAGTCTAAAAACTCCTGGAATTAAAGTGGTTCCAGATCAAGCTAAATTTAGGAGTGTTGTGGTGAGAGCCAGGGCCTTTCCAATGCCTTTTCATTCTGATAGCATTTTCAAAATGAAACACTTATCTTTATTTCATGGGTTACCCTATTAGCAAACAAATTAAATTAGATTAACATTTAGGAAAATATTATAATGTCTACAAGAACTCTTTTGGCACATTGAAGGACATGCAAACTTTTTCCAAGTGTTTCCTCTACATATGGTTCTGGAAATACCCGAGAGGACTTATTTATTTTTATATTTGCATCTCTTCTATACATGACTGACATTTGGAATGTCTACCCATACCACAGAGATGCTGTCTTACCTAAGGACCCCAAACAGAATAAGAACACATCTGCTTACAAGACATTTACATTGACAATTAAAGAAGACATAGAAGTATATGAAATTTTTCCATCTTCTTTTTATATATTGAATAAAATCAGTATTGTTTCTTTTAACATGCAAACACCTAGATGGCAGGGATCTAGGTGTTTTGAAACACCTAGATCAAAAGATCTACATCTTTTGAATTTACTAGAAGGATGACTGCATAGTCTTATATTCATGGCAGTAGTTTAGTACTATCTTTGACCTAGTTTCATTGCATCACATAGTTATTCCACATTGCAATTCTACATATGCTATCATACATATGTACATATACATGCATGATCATATATGATTGCTTTGATATTAATATCTTTAAAAATGTTTCAACTAATTATGCAGGCTTTCCTCAAATTTTAACACAATTTACTTTTAGAGTGCATACCATCAAATAGATTGTCATAAAAATTTTTATTTCAAAAATACATTGAGGTTTTGCATCGTGACCAAGATCAGGGAATTAATTAAAAGATATGACTAACTCTGAAAACATATGTACAATTTTTCTAATGTTTAATGATATCATGGTATATATCTTAAACACAAACTTGAATATATGCATATATTCAAACATACATAATAGATGATATATAAAATATATATATTCATATTTACTACATATTACAATACATAGTTTCAATTTATTATATACATGTATTTTACATGGAGTTTTAATGTACCATATATACATATTATATTGTATATTTAATGCACTATAAAACACAGCATATATTCTATATAATATAAAATGTCCTATGTAAATATATAAATATATACAGTTTATATGTATCATTAAATATTTTGTATAATATAAATGTACCAATGGAAATTTTTATATTTGCAATATTAACTTTCAGACTAAGTGTATTAGAGACATATGTGTATATATTATGTAATAAGTATATTATGTATAATCTTTTGCTTTATATCTGACTCTATTTCTATCTCTATTGCAACACTTATGCTTTTAGTCTGAAGTTAATATTTACATTTAAATTTTAAATATTTTATTTTGACATGCTGTAAGTATAATGTTTTCAGGAAATGAGTTGCACAAACTCAAATTGAAAATATGCTTTCTTTTTATTTGGATAAATCTCTTTCTCATTTTTTAAAGAAGCAATAAAATCATTCCACTAACTTGAAAATAATTTTGTAAGTGAATTTAAAACACAGTCTTGTGGAAACCTCTCCACCTCTGAACATTCTGTGATGTTGGTGGTAAACACATCAATGAATACATAAAGCCACAGGACTGACATGTAGTTCTGTGCCTATAGTTATGTAATGAACAGAATGTTCAGATAGAGAATATATGTATGTCATATATATATGTCATGGTGTTATTTATATATATAGTCTAGTTATGAATACTAAAAATGCTTCAAAAAGTGCATGGCACAAACATAGGGCTCAAAAATATTAACTATTGTTTATTCAAAGAGATAAAGGCAAATGCCTATTCTCTCTATTTAGATATATTCATAATTTACTGCTTAGCTGTTATTCACAGGTCCCACTCTACTCTGCCCAGGTAAAAGAACTAGATACAAAGAAATGAAAGGAAATAATTCTTACCATAATTATGCTCCACTTAGGTCACTTCATTGTTATACATTGCATATACAAAAGTGGTTAAATAAAACTCTAAAAGATTAAACAGAAAAAATGTATTTGAATTAAATAGACATGCATTATCCAATATTTTCATTGATGTATAATAGTGTATTTAGGTGGCCTTAAAATAAAAGTCACTTCAAATGATATGCAATTTTGAATAAACCACACAGACAGAATATGTTTCAGGGCATATAATAGAATAACAATACTGAATAAGGAATCTTTTTTTTTGGGGGGGGAAGGTAAAAATTATGCTGCTTTCTAAGGTTTACATTTTTCCTTGCTGTTTCTTTTGTTGATTGATATCATTACATGTCATGGATGCATTTTTTTTTTTTTTTGAGACAAGATCTCACTCTGTTGCCCAGGCTGGATTGCAGTGACACAATCATATCTCACTGTAGCCTCAAACTGTGGGGTGCAAGCGATCCTCCTGCCTTGGCCTCCTGGGTAGCTAGGACTACAGGCGTGTGCCACTACCACTAGCTATTTTTTAAAAATGTTTTGTCAAGACAGGGTCTGGCTATGTTGCCCAGGCTAGTCTCCAAATCCTGACCTCAAGTGTTCTACTGTCTCAGATTCCCAAAAGGCTGGAATTATAGGCATGAGGTACCACACCTGACCATTAATGAAATTTAATACAGTGGAAAGTTAAAAGAATAACTTCCATGTACTATTTTATATTTTTATGTTCCAATCAATTATTCAAAACAACAAAAAATTTTATTTTTTCCCTAACCCCATCCCACCCTCCCCCTTCTTACTTTCCAAAGTGCATTATACTACTTTGTGTGACCATATATAACCCCCATTGTTTAGCTCCCACTTATAAATGAGCACATGCGGTATTTATTTTTTCATTCCTGAGACACTTAGGATAATGGTCTCCAGTTCCATACAAGTTGCTGCAAAAGACATTATTTAATTCATTTTTTATGGCTGACTAGTATTCCATGGTGTGTATGCATATATATATATATGTGTGTGTGTGTGTGTGTGTGTATACACACTACATTTTTCTTATCCACTTATCAGTTGATGGGCACTTAGTTAGTTTGATTCCATGTCTTTGCAATTGTGAATTGTGCTGCAATAAACATACAAGTGAAGGTGTATTTTTAATATGAATTCTTTTCCTTTGGGTAGATACCCAGTAGTGGGATTGCTGGATTAAATGGTAGGTCTACTTTTAGTTCCTTGAAGAATCTCCATACTGTTTTCCACATAGGTTGTGCTAACCTACATTCCTAGCAACAGTGTATGGGTATTCCCTTTTCACTACATCCGTATCATTTGTATATCTTATTTTCAAAAAAATGTGTTCATATCCTTTGCCTACTTTTTAATGAGGTTATTATTTTTTTTACTTCCTGATTTGTTTTAGTTCCTTGTAGATTCTGGATATTAGGCTTTTGTTGGATATATACTTTGGAAATATTTTCTCCCATTCTGTATATTGTCTATTTACTCTGTTAATTATTTCTTTTGCTGTGCAGAAACTTTTTAGTTTAAATAATTTCTATTCATTTATTTTTGTAGTTGTTACTTTTTGGATCTTAGTTATAAATTCTTCGCTTAGGCCAAAAAATTAAAAAAATCTATATTCTAAAGAATTTATCGATTATATTATAGGATAATATTTTCAATAAAAGTGTAAGAAAACTATAAAGCACATTTTGAGCACTGTTGGTTACAGATAATTTCCTGAATTAATGGCACAAACTTAGAAATATACCAAAATCTCCCTGTCTGTCTCAGTGTTATTACAATAATAACATCTCAGTTAATTCCTGTTAGACAGCCATCATCATATGAACTGACCATTATAGTGGTTTATCATTGCCATTGTCAGATGTACAATTCAGAAGAATGAAAGGAAAATGCCTATTTCCACAAATGCAATCTATTAGATAATTGATGTTCTTATCTTGAGAAGATACCTTTCCTTTTGATTTTGACTTTTTAATGCAGCAGGCTATCATTATAGGTGTCAAAGGTTAGAATTGGGTCATGCCTTTATATTTTCAGACATTCCACTGGTTGGATTATTTTAATAGAATTGACCAAATAAATCAGTCAGTATGGTTATTTAGTCCAAGAAGTTGGGACTTTTTGTCTGACTTAATTCCACAATCAACACAGATAAAATGGCCCTAATCTATTGACAAATAGATGAAGAACAACTAACTACAATTTGGGATTTGAAATGTCTCTAGGCAAGTCAGGTAACTTTACTGGAAAAAAAAAATCCTTGCCTCTATACAAAAGTTTAAAAATGAAACTGAGAAAAAATAAAAATAAATTGAAAAATTCAGCTACCTGGGTCTCTTTGCTCCGAGCAATACCATAAATTCATTTCTTGTAGTAACCACAGAAAACAATACCTTATTTCTACCTTGGGTTCTATAAAATCAATAAAAATGAGACAGATGTTTGAGAAAGTGGGTGGGATGGCATAGAAAGCACAGATTCCAGGTGATAAACACAGATGCTAAAATGTGGATGCCACTGAAGAATTAGCTGTTACATTTAAAGATTTGAAGCCTGGGGAAAGTAGCAAGGTGGCCTCAGATTTATAAAATAGCCAAGGTCTTTCTGTAAATAAAGCTTATAATAAATATAACAAAATAAGTTGTTCTGGAGGTAAAAAATATATATTATTCATTGAATGTTGGAATAATATTAACACTAACACAGAATCAGAGGCACCTCCTGAATAAACAAGGTGTATTTTACCATGCTTTCTGTAAATTTATAAGAAGTACTACAGCTAATTTTGAGTACAGTACTTTCCATTTTCTTAGTGAAACTTCCCCATTCTATGGACTTTCAATGAATTGATACTAAAGACCAATAAAATAATGTTGCAATTTTATAGCTATAGGCATAAACGAGTTTATAGAAGAGTTTACCAGGTAGCTATAACATCACAATAGATTTGATAAATGTTATTGAGTTTTTCTTTTAAGTCAGTATCAAGTATAACAGAAACAGATAATATTACCTTTGAATTTTGTACCCTTCAAAGGGCTGTGTCCTTTCTTAAAAACCTTGGAAACTAGGAAACATATATTTTCAAGGAAATTTCACAATATGTAGATTAACAGGTGTATGAAAATATTCAGTTTGGCATTTTAATACTGATAATCATTATATATTATCTGCTGTGACAAAATCCCTTTGTCTGCTTAATATACTACTGATCTTTCTTTGCTTCTCCAGAAGCTTTCTGAAGGACTTTCTTTATCACAAATTATTCTTGAGTAAAGAACCTTTTTTTTTTTTTTTTTTGGCTCTTACCATTGAATGCCACAATATTTGGAATAAAAATGAAAGCTTCTGATAATAAATATCTATCAGATGACATGAAGCTGAACTGCCCATAGCATCTATATAATTGTGTGTGTCCAGATATTTGATTGTTGCATATTGAAATTGTGGAAATGTATTGTGGTTACAGGAATAATTTTCATGCTAAAGGAGGCTGGCAGTAAAAATATATCTGGATTCCATGCAGCACAAAGAGAAATGTTGATAAACATTTATTACCATAACAACAAAGGCAATAATGCAAAGATATCTTTAAAAAATTCTGAGAATGAACATACCATACATGCTTTGTCATATATTTACAGAATATTTGGATGGCAACAGGTTTTCAGAGATAAGAAGATACATCTACTAGTTACTATCTTTGAGTGAAGATACATGTACCAGTCACTACTAACCAGTAGTTGCCACTAGTAGTTAGCAACTTGTACTCACCTCCAAAAATAATTTTAAAAAATAAATAGAAAGAGACCTACTCATGACAAGAAGACCAACAAAATGGACCTTATTCTATGAACCAATGAAAATGGCTCTATTTTCCATCTGTTTCGCATACTTACATTATTAAAAATTCTACACACCTCATATTTGTGAAACTGATATTATGCCTTTATCAATCAAAATATATTCTTATATAAAGAATTTAGATATACCAAATTTTTACTTGATATTGTTCCAATCCATTATTTAGGAGCTCAGAATAAAGAACAAGTATCTGATACTATGACAATCGTTACATCATACTAGAGTGGTCCCTTGTGTAAATGAGGATTCAGTTCCAAGTTCTTTGCAATATTAGTTATATAACTGAGACAAATGTGTTAACTGTTCTGAGTCTTTTAAATATAATTTTTCAAATAAAAATATATATTTATTAAGGTATAGAAAGCATTAATTAATATATATTCTTACTTTAAGGGTAGTTACATGCAAAATCCTTGTACATAGTGGACTCTCAATAAATGTTAATTTCTCCAGTTTTCTTTTATTATACAGCCTGACATTTCATCAACTAAAGATTCATTGCTTTTAATAAACTACCTCATTTGAAAGTGAAATGTCTCTGGGAAGGTTAAGACTTTTATATCTTATTTTCAATTAGTTTATTTAGATTACTTTATGTCCCATCTAAACTCAACCTCCAAAATTGACTACATCATAGAAAGCAGTTTTTATAGCAATGGTAGGAAGGTGATAGACACTTCAGTGTACAGAGCTAGAAAGAAATTTCATCTAGCTTAAAAGAATTGAACTCAGAATTTTCAAGGTTAGCACTGAAAAAGAATTTTCAAATGGAGATCAGCAGCAGATGTATTTACTTCCAGTTCTGTTCTGCCTGGGTTTTCACTTCTTGGGGCTTTCTTCTGATTATCACAACATGCTTAATACAAACAAAATACAAGGGAGGAACTATTGGGGGCATTTTCACTTTTAACATTTGAAAAATCTCTTTTTTATTTTTAAGAACAGAGCTAAGGGAGTCATGTCTTTAAAAAGAGTCCCTAAATAAAGTACTAAGGGAGAATTTAAGATAAATATGTGTAAAGAGTAGAGAAGCATATATTTTAAACATTTGGCTTATAATCTATTGGGTTATGATACAGCCCTATCTTGCTTGGTCTCTGGGGTTCCCAGGATTTAGTGCTTGTCACATGGAAACCCATTTCCTAATCCCTGATCTACGACACAAGGGCCCTCTATGAGATATCTATCAGTGGTTCTAAATCTGGTCTGGCAGTTCAGTTTATACGATGTCAACACATGTCATGCATTTAAACCTCACGACAAACCCAAGAAATAGGAATTCTCTTTCTAAATCATTTCTATTTTACATACAAGAAAACTGAGGCCAGGTCCACTGCTTGCAAGTAATGGAGCTGGCATTAGAACTTAGTTAAGTATGCTTACCTGGCAGGGGAGATAACATGATCATAAAGATGGTTTTTCCAGGGTGAGACTTAGCCATTGCCTGCCAGATGTGCTGACCTCTGTGATTTCCCCAAACTCGACTGCATAATTTGTGGTAGTGGCACTGCATTCACCCTCTTAAAAAAAAAGAATTTAGATGGTATATTTTCTGTGGTTGTGCTCAAAACCATTATTCTCTACTACATGGAGTCTAGGAAATATATTTTTTTCACACCAAAACATATTTTGAGCTTTTGCTTTATACTAGGCCTATTGATAAGAACTTTCTCTACATTCTTTCATGCGGAATAATATTCAAAGAGCCCCTTCTATGTGTCATGATATTTTATGGTTACCTATGTGAATAAAATAAAATTCTTATGTAACTGGTTCATATAATTTCATAGAGGGACATATACACATACATTCTTACCTGCCTACTTACATTCATATATACAAAAATTATAAAATTTATATCAAACCTGTGAATCTGGTACTAAAATTATCCCCAGATTACTGAAGAGAAAAATGAAGTTTAGAGATTAAACAATCCAACACAATCTATTAGACTTGTAAGCAAATGAGCTTTCAGATGATTTTGGTGTTTTCAGGAGTCAAGTTACCTCCAGAATTCAGGTTTTCCCAAACATTATAATGAGTGGCAGCAACGTTTCTGTATCCTTTCTGAAGTCTGGATCCACAGAATCACTGAGCATAACAAAATAATTGTTGTTTATGGCACTGAGTTTAGGGTACATCATTATGCACCAGTAATAACTGAACCAACCAACCCAAAGAGGCATGTAATGCAATGCAACCACATTATGGTTTTATTTCAAGAATTATCCCAGTGGGGTTTCAGGAAGACATTTTCTCCCAGTGGCATTTTGAAAAACATGTAAGCCTGGCTGGGGAAGGGCACTGAGCATATGAATATTACTCAAATGTAGTGGTTCTGAAACTTGAGAAAATTTAGACCCACTTAAGTGAGACAAAAGACTCCACAGCTCACCTACAATATCTGTCTCTATCTTTAGGAAAAAAAGGAAGTGTGAGATAACAGAGGGATAAAGAAGAACAAAATAACAACAAAAATAATGACAGCACAAGTTACAAAGGGCAAACCTGAAAGCATTTTAAAAATATATATCAATTAAAAGGAGGGGGGAACCACAGCTAAAACCTATGACTATGAAACAGTATTGATGACATCCTAATTTCAAAACCCTTGTCCTCTTGAGTGGCATGATTTTGACACACTTGCATTTGTGCCTATACCATTCAGTCTTCCAATGAAGTTAGAACTTGTGGTAGAACCAAAGTGCAAGATTTGGTAAATTTTTAGCAATGGAGTACTTTCGTCTTACCAATGTAATATAAAATTAAATAATAAGTCACCAGTAAGATGACTCAGTAATGCATTAAAATGGAAATGAGTGGAATATTCAGCTTTAACACACACACACACACACACACACACACATACATACAAACATGTACACACAATAATAAAACAGACTCAGAGTTTTGGATTAACTCTTGGCTCATCAAGGAAACACCAGAAACCTGCTGGTTGCCTATGCCTCAACCTATGCCTCAACCTATGTGTGAGAACACAATGTACCTGTCTAGAGCAAATAAGTCTGCAGAGACTTACTTTCTGAATCCATATGGCTTAGTCCTTCCATTTCTATCGAAGTCTTACTTCCATTTAGGCAGGATTTCAGTTCAGGAACTTCCCAGGGCTAGAAGAAGATCCCTTGTGCAGATCTCTTGGCAGCAGATTACAGGGATGCTGCTGGCATTGCCCTTAAGCCTCCACACCACCACTACCCTCGCATTGTGTTGGCTTCACATTAATTTGCAGAATTTAATCTGTGGAACAGAAGAGCTTGAGGCCTTTCTAAAGCTTCCACATTTTCATTTTTGAGAACCACTGGAAAAGAAGTTGTCCATTTTAATGCTTTATTTCTCTTAGTATAATATATTTGGAAATAACTGGGGCACTCAGCAACAGCCCTTGGAAAAATCTACAGTTTCTTTCATGGAGTTCTTTTATTGCCTTGGCTATACATCAAGCAGCATCTGAACCAAACCAGAGCCAATCGGCTGACAAAGTCAGAGGGAGGTACCTTAACTCCTTTAAACCATGCATTCATTCTTAGTCTTCTCTTCTGAATACAGAGGAGGATGGCTGGTATTTTTTCTGAATACTAAATTCAAAATTCAAAATTGACCAGGTTCCCAGAATATTTTCTCCAAAAAGAACTTTAGGGTCTACCTAGTTCATGTTATAGAAGAGGAAATTGAATCCTGGTCACAAAAGTAACAGGCCACACCCAAGGTCACAAAGATACCAGCAAATCTGGAAATAGAATCCTTTATTCCTGAGTCTTAATACTGTATTCATGCTTCTAAATTATTTCTTACTAGAAATAAAGAGTTATGCTTTATTATAGAACTAATACATGAGCCTCTGCTCTGTGTATTTAATTATTGGCAGTATTGTCTAAACACAGACTATTAGTAAATTAGATATTAATTTTATTTTCCCATCTATTTACAATGACATTATTCATCATCAGCAACATGATTACTCTTCAGAAATAATTATCAGTATACCAGACACTCTGTTAAGCATTCATGTGTATGATTTCATTTAATCTTCATGAGAACTTTATAGAGAAATAAAATTAATATTTGAATTTAAAGATGAGGAAACGGAGGCACAGGACATAAACTACATTTCTGGAGCCACACATCTGGAATTGATTCAGGGATTCTAACACAGCTCCTTTTGCTCGGACCTTGCACCTTTGCCTTTTTACCAGCTTTGCTTCAAACTTCAGACTTCTCTAGATGCTCTGCCAAATAGCTAAAGGATGGATTCAAATGCCTAAATTAACATTCAGAGATTTATACTGCTTCATGTCAGTGTTGCAAAAATGCAATGCTGCACAACCTCTTCTTGAAAGACCTTTCAAGGCAACAATGCAAAATCCATCAATGGGGCCATAGCTACATAAATGATACCTCTTGGGGAATGCTCCGTGTCTATCATCACTCTGTTGCACTGGCCCGGCTTGTGATTCTTCCAAGCCAGGAGCCAAAGAACCAGGACAACAAATCTCCAACTCACCGTGACATTATCGGTTCAGCGCTGGGGGAAAAATAATCCTGAGGAGAAATCGTATCATTCTAAATCAATCACTTTGTCAAAAAACAGGGACTTCTGTGGAGGTCATCTTCATTCAAGGCTGGGACGAAATCCCAGCTACTTTGATCACCAGCCCATTTGAAATACATGGCATGGGAAGATATCCTCAGCCTATAAATTTCAATTTATAAAAAAAAAAACACAACAAACAAAAAAGAGGGATAGATGGTGTGCTTGGGAGTCAGCAACAAATACATACAGAAAATTTAGTGTAGTACTCCAGAGCACCGAAAGAACCCAAAGCCACTTTTTGGAAAGAATCTAGTTTCTGAATGACTGCCTGGAACAGTGCTCTCTTGCTTGAACATGACTTGCTTGAACATGATTTATGTGAGCAAGGAAAACTTAATTGTGTTAAGCAGTTAGCTATTGAGATTGTTTGTAAAATCAATCTCTCTTGAATGATTTCAAGTAGTTGATTACTTGTCAGCAATGATAATCTCACCACTGTTCTGGCTGTTGCAGAGAACCCAGAAATACAAAATTGCACTTAAGATGGTTCAGGATAATTGGCAGGACAAAAGTTACATGTACAAAGAATAAGAAAAGAGAATGAATGCTAAGATTATCAGAGAGAGGAATAGAAACTAGGAGAAGGAAAGATAATTGAATGTATAAAGGAAAAACAGAAAGTGCTTCATGGGGAGGTAGAATAAAAATTGAGTCTTCAGAAAAGGGCAGGTCTGTTATAGTTAGAAGTGATAAGGAGGCTCAACTTGGTGACTTAGCATATTGACAACAAAATCAAGCTGATTAGCCTGATTAGTATTAATGGAAATATAAGAAAATGGTGTGGGAAATGCACATGTAAGGATAGACAATGTTGCTTGAGAGATATTTCACTACAATAGTTTTCAAGCTAAACTGAGGAAACGTAATAAAACAGTAGAAAATTCATAATGCTTATGCTGCCATTTAAACTGAGTCCATGGTCACATCTGTATTTAATCACAATATCCTTTCCTGATGACTACAAAGAGGATCTAAAATCCTTTGCACACAGCATTCCAAGTGTCAGTGACAATCAATCAGAGCTGGCAGTTGAAACAAAGCATATAGTGCATGGTCCATGGGTCAGAAAATCCAAATTCAAGTCTTAACTCCACCACTGATTGTTGCCTTGGGCAAGTCACAACCTCCCTAAACTATATTTTTCTCATTGGCAACATGAGAATAGTGATTTGTTGGGCTACTTTGAAAAATATATTCTTAGCATCATATGAGCTAATATATATGGGATTGTTTTGTAAATATACAAAAATTGTCATGCAAATTTAAGAAGACACTATTTTTTTACATATCTTTATTGAGTTACAGAAATACTACATCTTACATTTTTATTTTCCAGTCTAGTTAAGTTTGGAGGATCACATTCTTTTTTCTTTGAATTATGTAGGTACATTTTCCAAGTACAACAGCTCTCACACACCAATATTAAAATATTTGATCCTTAATATTTTGCATTTCTTAAGAAAACTGAGTTATTTTTATGTATTGGTCACCTGTCTTATAGATTCACATGCATAGTTTTTTCCCTCTATACAAATCTATCTGTATGTTTGCCTTTCTGCTGAGTAACCAGAATAAAAAATACTTTACCAGGATAGAAATTATTTTATATCTGTAAGTAATGAACTATTATTTGTAAAGATTTGACAGTGTTGATAATTATGGAAATATGAAATATTATACTTGTTTCATTAAAATAATTTACACAATGAGTTATAAATAAAATGGGTAAAAAATAGACATCACTGAATACATGGACAGAAATTCTGGACTCAGACCAAAAATTATTCTGTTATTTTCTTCCTTTATATCATTTTGAAACAAGGTACACTATTATTTTTCTGGCCAGTCCTTGAATGTGCAATGTAATTGTCAGTCATCTTCTTTATTCCATTCACCCAATCAAGTATTTTATTTTAAAGATAATGCTCTATCACTAAATATTGTTGTGTAAGACATAAAATTTGCATATGTATGTCTGGTCCTTTACAGAACAAAGGCAAACCAAGCTCCTGACAAGAAACATGCAATATTGATGCAGACAAAAATAACAAAGGTGAAAAGAGACATATAACTGCAATCTATTCAGAATTTATGAATAGTATAAAAATTATGGATGTGGATAATTTTGCATTTCATGATGGAAACTCTTGACAGGAAGGAGGTCCCAGATCCAACTTTTATTCTCTGTAAAGAGTTTTATGATGTTATGGAAAGAAGTCATGAAATACCCAGGATTCCAAAGGGACCACAGTCAGCCAGATATTACTTATGAGTGGAATTGTGCACTGGTGGCTTAAACATGTGGGCCAGACCTGGTGCCCCATGGACATGAGAGTGGTGCAAGGAGAAAGAGGGGAGAAGTCTTGGTCCTGGACTCAGGTGGCAGGAAAGCCCTGGAAGACATATCTAACAGGAGAGGCGTGCTGAGGAATGGGGATCTGTGAGTGCGCCGAACCCTCCCCCACCACTGGAGAACTGCCATAATGGATAGGGGTGTGGCCATTGGAGTGAACTAGCCTAGCCCCTGGTTCCCATGACAACTGAATGCCTCGTGCTGCTGGCTGAATGGAAGCAGCGGCTCCTCTCCCCACTTATTACAATAGAGAATGAAGCTTGAACCAAGAAACTCATGAGTGGCCGCTCCTCCCCAGGGGGGGTATACCCCTGGCTGAGGCTCCTGCAGATAGAGAGACCTACATCTCTCCCCTTGGGGTCTTGTGGTGGGACAGGGATGCACAATTAGGTATCCCCCTACCTGCCAGTGTTCCACAGAGATGCACACTAGTGTGTCAGACACATGGACTGAAGGGTCGTTCAATAGCCAGTCTCAGGTGGTAAGGGACCTAATGCGGAATAATCTGATGGGAGAGTGTTGTGAGGTTCCAGGGAGTAGCAAATAGTCAGGGCACTCACCCCATCCCGCAGAAAAACTGCACTAGTGGACAAGGGCGGAAGGAGTCTGGCCCGGGGCCTTAGCACTCAAGAATTGAGGCCCCTGCCTCAGGAACAGCCTTCCTGGCTTGGAGATACTGTGCTGAACTTCATACCAGCAGCTCTCCCTAGTGGCCAGAAAAGCAAACTCTGGAGCCTTGGCTAGGCTTTGCAAAGCCTTTCAGGCTCTCACAATCTATCCAACATCTGTCTTACTCCTCCCCGCACCTTAGCGGGAGTAGAAATCAAGCAACCCACTGGGAGCTTCAGGGTCCCTCCTAAAGCTTGTCTTCCTCATAACAACAACAAAAATCAATAAATGGGACCTGATCAAATTAAAAAGCATCTGCACAGCCAAGGAAACAATAAATAGAACAAATAGACAATAAAGAATGGGAGAATATATTTGCATGCTATACATTTGATAAAGGGCTGATAACCAGAATCAACAAAGAACTCAAGCAAATAAGCAAGAAAACACTAAACAGCCCCATTTAAAAGTGGGAAAATGACATAAACAGAAGCTTTGCAAATGGAGATAGACTAATGGCCAATAAACATATGAAGAAATGCCCAATGTCTCTAATCATCAGGGAAATGTAAATCAAAACCACCATGAAGTATCACCTAATTCCAGTGAGAATGGCATTTATCAAAAAGTCCCAAAAGAACAGACGTTGGCATGGATGTGACGAGAAAGGAACATTTATACATTGTTGGTGAGACTGAAATGCCGTACAACCTCTATGGACGGTAGCATGGAGATACCTCAAGGAACTAAAAGTTGACCTACTATTTGATCCAGAAATCCCACTATTGGATATTTACCCAAAGGAAAAAAAGTCATTTCATCTAAAAGATGCTTGCACTGGAATGTTTATTGCAGCACAATTCACAATCGCAAAGATGTGGAATCAACCCAAGTGACCATCAATAACTGAGTGGATTAATAAAATGTGGTATATGTTTACCAGGGAGTATACTCAGCCATAAAAAAACCACAGTGAACTAGTACATTTTGTAACAACCTGGATGGAACTGGAGACCATTCTTCTAAGTGTAGTATTGCAAGAATGGAAAAACAAACTCCACATGTACTCACTATTATATTGGAACTATTAATAATTGATCATCACTTATGTGCATATATGGAAGTAAAACTCAACAGAAATCAATGGGTGGGGGATGAGGGGATAGGCAAATTCATACCTATGAGGTATAATGCACACTATCTCGGTGATGGGCACACTTATAATTTTGACTCAAACTATACAAAAGTGATTCATGTAACCAAAATGTTTGTACCCCTGTAACATTCTGAAATAAAGAAAATTACTAATGAGCCTTTCTTGCTTCTTAAATTATTTTGATTGCTGGAAAAATTTCTGTTGCTGTGTAGAATTTTCTTTTTAACTGTTGCCCTACATTAGATAATGTCAACTTACTTTTTCAAGTATGTAATCACTTTTTCCTCCCTACAATGAGTCTAGTTGAACTTTAGCCCAGATGGATTGATTGTCACATGTCTGTCCAATGTCCACTTTTGTCTTATCTTCACCAAAGATAAGGTAAGAAACATCAAAGTGATAGGTTTTTAAAACATGTTTACCAAAGTGAGTTGCCATTTCAATTGAATAAAGTCAGTTTATTTCACTTAGTATTTTTAATTTATTTGCCAAACATTATTAATCTGCAACCCTATCTAGTCTGTTCTCCTGAGAAACGATGCCTAGATTTGAAAAATTCACGCTTGCAAGAAATGGGACAACAGTGCGAGTGCTCTTACATATTTTTGAAGAGTCTCTATGGAGAAGAATCCTTGACAGTTTCTTTGAACCAAATGCTGATTCCATTTGTTCTTAGGCTTATTTCAGAATGAAAATGTGTCTTAGATAGGCTTGAATATCCTACAGGCATGCACCTTGAACCTTATCAAGTGCTTGCTGCAAACTGAGATTTTTATTTAGAGGTTTTAAGATGTCTAAACAATATTTGCTAACTTATGAGAAGGGAGCATTTGATTCACATTCAGAAGGATAGATATTTAGTTGGGGGTCATATTCATTTATTAATTAAAAAAAATCAGCACACCTTTGTAAATTCAGTAGAGTAGAGTGGAGAGGAACATGAACTCTGGAATTGAACTGTTTTCTGTTTCATTTACAGTTCTACATTTTAGATATACAAATATGGATAAGTGACTTAATTACTCTGTGCCTTAGTTTTCCATCTATAAAACAGTGATATTAATAGCAATTATTTTATGATTGTGGCATGTATTTACTACATTTTAATTGTTTGGCATAATTGATATCCCATAGAGAAAAAGCTTGTTAATAGCAGGAGCGATAATGACAGTGGGGCTAGTGGCAATGCTACTCTATAAGAGTCTGTATTGTAAATAAAAATATAACTTTCTTTTCTCAAGGAATGCTATTCCCGCTATGATAGCCATATTATTATATTCAATATTTACCTTTGTATCCATAATCTTATTTTGTGTGTTTGTGTATATAAGCCAGCAGTGTTAAATGAGGGCAGGGATACTATCTGTTATTCAATCTTATGTCTTTCTGCACCGAGAAGAATAGTGCCTGGAACAGACGCTATTCACATGTTCAGAAATAATTGGTAAATGAGTAGATGAACTATTAGCACTTTTGGTGTGTTTTTGTTTTTCATCCCCCATGCCACTCCTTTGTGTTACTAGGAACAGGAGAAGAGAAGCATAAAATTAAACTTTCCTATCTCATCACAAACTATGTCATCATCTTTTACTTATCTAACAGGTGTTAGTAAGAACGTGGATAAATGAAGGATTCTAGGTCTTAAACCAAAATCTGGCCTGAGAAAGCCTCCATACTCACATATTTGATTCCTTAGGTGTGAACCGTAACCTAATTTAGTAGGTAGACAAACTGAAAACCTAGTTTAAGAGGATGCTTCTGTAACAATAGCTGAGTGTCAGCCAATCCGAGCTGCCATACTGCAACCCCTCACAGGTGGCCAACTGTTCAAACCCTGTGCAAGTAAGGCAAACTCCAAGCTGTAATCAATTTAGCTGTTTCTGCACCTCACTTCCATTTTCTCTACAATACTTTCCTTTATCTGTCCATAAATTTTCTCCAACCACACAACAGCATCAGAATCTCTCTGAATCTGCTGTGATTCTTAGGGCTGCTCAATTTGCAAATTGTTTTTTTTTTCCTTTGGTAAATTAAACTCTGTTAAATTTAGTTTATCTAAAGTTTTTCTTTTAACATGGAAGATATAAATCCTACCTTTGCATAATCATTCCCAGTAGGCATAATTATAAAGTTTTGAAACAATTCTAAGAATGAGTTTTATTTTCTATTTCATATATATTATAGTAGTTAGATGACACTTCTGTATTTAAGAAAAAGAGTTTGAACTCTTAAATTAATATTAAACTTCCACTCTAGCTAAGTTTCTTGTCTCATTTTTGTCATGTTACTTAACATTTACATTATATTCTCCAGTTTAGACTTTTTTTTGTTTATACCCAGACTGGTGTAAAATGATAAATATCTCCCATTTTTCATCTGTCAAAACTACAGATAACTACTGATCATATAAAAAGAAAAAAGAAAAACAAAGATCATTAATAAAACTCCTGTGTTTCTCTCAAGTCTCCACGTATTCGCTTCTAGAAAAAGGCCATTTTTATTGGTCTCCTCAGGATATTTGACCAGAGTGGATTGGTTCTCTGTCACAGTAGGGACAGGATTGAAGACTGGTCTGCTGATGCCTCAGTTTCATATGTACAAGAGCAAACAGTACTTCCACTTGCCAGTAGGAGACAAGCCTAATGATGCTCACAGCCGTGTCACTCATGGGGCCATTCCTGCAACAATCTGGCTCTCTGCTTCCTTTCCTAGCGTTCTCTACCGTGGGGATGAAACTTTCTAGTCTCTAGTGCTTCAGCTCATGCTAACTTGAATCATTAACTGATTCCAGCTGTTCTTCCATAGCAACAGACAGTTTCACATCTGCAGGGCCATTTGGATCTCTGATGTGAGTGACAAAGATCACTGCTTGAGTATGTTTTGTAATTTCAGGTTGTAGTTAGAATTGGAGTCAATTTAAAATGAAAAGTTTTGATTACCTTATATTCTGACAACATGGTGACTTTCAACAAGTCTATCTTTATGCAGGTTGAAAACTAAACTCTGCAATTTAAAATCCACATTAAAACAAGTAGAAGTTGCACACATATACAAGCAACCAAAATCAAGGGCTTAAAACTGAAAATAAACTGGAATCTCTCATTAACTGTGAATAAAAAATAAGAATGCTGCATTTTCACTAATGAGCTACATGATCCCAACAAGTCAACTAACATCTCAGGATGTTTTTTACTTATAAAGTAAGGTAGGCTTAGATGATGTCTAATGATATCTTAGCTCCTGATTTTATGATATTATAATTTATGTTAAATAGGGAATAGAAATATCAAAATATTACAACTATATGACAACCAAGTTTTTAGTAAACAACACAGTATATTGTAAATTAAAAAGACAGTTCTGCAGATTCTAGAAAAACACATACTTTGTACAAAAAGTGCCAAGCAACAGTGATCAATCAATAAATGGTAAGTGAATTCTGAGAGTAATGGCAATGAAATGTGATCTTCAAAATCTATTATTTTAGAAAATTAAAGTGAATGGTAAAACTAGTGGAGTAAGAAAAGAGATAGATTGGTTTGATAGACTCAAATTTCTGCTCTATCCTTATTGGTCTCTACCAAAAGAATAAACATGCATGCCATTTCATCACTGACTAATATTATCTCTCAAGCTAACAAAAAGGCTTATCCTTAGGCCATTTCTTTTATCAATGTATTATATACATGAAAAAAAAACCTTTTAAGATCTTCTGCTTACAAAGATTTCTTAAAAGATAACAGATGTTCTTTTAAAAAATATATTGTGCTCTCTTTGATTTCTATAGGCATCACTACTTCAGGTACTTTTCATACGAGTCTGGACTGCTCCTTCACTCCTTTCCTCCCTTCCTCCGGTCCATACTTCCTTCCTTTCTTCCTCCCTCCTTCCTTTTTCCTTTCCTTCCAGTATATTTTACTATCTGAATTTACAAAATACTTGATGTGGCTTCAAAACTGGATTATCACAGTAGTCTCCCAACTGGTCGTTGGCTTCTAATATAGTGCCCATTGAAATTATTCTCTGCATTGTTGCACAGATGAGATCATTTAACTTTTCTTCTTAAATTCTTCGATGGTTTTACATGTTCCCACACCTTCCACAAATTTACCTAAACATTTCAGCCTGGAATTCAAGTCTTTACCCATGCTAGCCCTGATTTACATTAGAAATAGACACACAGTGTAATAGTTTTTACTGTAAATAGGGTGAGCATTCATTGTACCCTTCACTAGGGCCAACTATTCCAGCGACAGTCATTCAAAAGTGTCTGCAAATTTCTGACTGCTTCACATTGTTCATTTTACCTAGATTCCTCAGCTTACTTCTCTTCAATGACATCATTTCTTCCCTAGAAAATAAGACTTGTTCAAATCATGTATAATCCCAGGGAAGGCATGACTGCCACCTGTACAATGGAACCTCCTTACTATCGTTTGACACTCATAATTTACATCTTTCTATGCAGAAGTATGCTGAAGTATGCTGGTAAATGTTTAGCAGTCAGCTCTCAAGGGATGGAGTATAGGGAGGGACTAATTGTCAAAGCTTACATATTGCTCTGATGTAAATATTTTGCCTATGGTTACTTTCAAGCTACCAATATGACTTGACTGAATGGGGAGTTGAAAAGAGATGTGTGCAATTGAATTTTGTTCACCAGTACAAGCAAGTAGGGCTTGCTTTTTCAATCTCATCCTTATAAGAGACTTGAGCGTAGGTAGTATGTTTTAAAATCTTTGAACTTTCCATGTATTAATAATACTCTGGCTACATTTGGCATCTAATGTAGTATGCATACATTGTTTTGAAATTTATGTAATACTTTTCTGGGACATATGAAGATAAATGTAATCAAGTGCCCCCTTTCCCATAAATCTGATAATTTAATTCTCGACAAAAAAATTGTCTTATCTAGAGCACTTTACAATTCATATCCATTATCTATTTATAATTATTTTATCCTCTCACCATCTACATAAATAAATGATTATTCTGCTTTTACAGATGAGGAAACTGTGAATCAGTTGAGTTAAGCAATTGCTTCTAATGTGTGAGAAAGAGTAAATAAGAGAGCCAGGACTTGATTTGAGATGTTATGATTTCAAAGTGAGAGGAACAATAACAAAAAAAAAAATTCTTCAACATCACTGTAGAAAATTCTTGACAAGTATGATCTGAGAGACCAAAGGAGATGCCCCGTATCAAATAACATGCACCGTAAGGTTAAGGAAACATAAGTTACCTACAAATTAAAGGTTTAGGGCCTGGCTGGCATGGAAAATTTACTACTAAAAGAAAAACCATCCTTGTTAAACTTCCTAACAATAGGAGCTTTCTGGCAGATTGGACACAGAATGGGCCATACAAACATTCTTTTCTGATAAGACCTTAGCCAGTTTTAACCATCCTATAGAGGCTGCACACATACTGTTCTTGTGTCCTATAGCTCATCTTTGATGGAAAGAGCCACATTCCACCTCATTTTAATGTTAAAAGCCTACCTCCAAGTGAACACGGTATATATCTTACATATATGTTTACTCTTTGCACAGGTGCCCAGCTTCCCTCATAAATACCTTTTTCTTTCCCCTAAAACCTACTGAATATGTATGATACAGACTCTGTGAGGCATAAAACCTAATCTGTTCTTACCTTCTTCAAAGAGAGAGCACCTCTGGTCCACACTGGACACTAACTCTTTCAGGTTTGCAAACCAATATCACAAATAAAACCCCCTCTTCCTACAATTTAGCCATTCTGGTGGTCTTTTGGATGTTGTAAGATATTATCCTGAGATATTTAAGTAATTAGACAATGCACATACATTGTTATTCTTCACTCTTCAGAATTTCAAATTGATTTATCAATCCAAGATTTTCCTATATTTTAAATTAAATCAATGACTTTTTTTTTCTTATATGAAAATATCTCATAATCCCAGCTAATAGATTTGGATGGGATGGATTACTTTATCTTAGTTTTTTAAAATTTTTTTTGGAATTGAATTTTTTCTTCATGATGACAGATTTATCCAAAATTAATAGCTGTTAAGTTTAGCCTAAAGCTACCTCCTTACATATTTTAAGTATGGCCTTACAGTTTCTCCATACTTAATGAACTATAACCTAACTGGGTGTGTAAATAGACTGTAACTTATCCTTATACCAATCACAGACTTTCAGCCAACCACAGGCAGCCATCTGTTCAAACCATGTTCAAATAAAGCAAATGCCAACCTATAACCAGTCCAGCTG
This sequence comes from Varecia variegata, assembly GCA_028533085.1. NCBI lineage: Eukaryota > Metazoa > Chordata > Mammalia > Primates > Lemuridae > Varecia > Varecia variegata. The sequence continues at coordinate 162,850,118 of CM052438.1, forward strand.
TTTCTGTACTTCATTTTCCTCGTTCTGTCCCTAAATTCTCTCTGACCATGTGGCAGTGCCAGTCTCTTTGAATCTGCTGTGATCCTGAGGGCTGCCCTATTCGCAAATTGTTTTTCCTTGCTCAATTAAACTCTGTTAAATTTAATGTATTAATATCTAAAGTTTTTATTTTAAGAGAACCATCAACCTAAAATAAGAGAATCAAGACTATGCTACATAAATTAATTTGGAAAAACCAACTCTTGTACTGACTGAACATTTGAAAATAAGAAAAGTCTCTCTTTGATTCACTTTCCAAAATATTTCTCTCCAGCTACTCTGAAACACTCCCCTGGATCTCTCCACCCATCTTTATTCACTTTTTTATGTTTTATTCTAGTTAAGAGTTGCCTAACTTTGGCCAACTCTTCCTTCCATATCCTTGCCTGGTTAACCTGAGTTGATGCAAATTGATCTCTACCAAATTCATTTGCATTTTAATAGAGGGCTAATGAAGATGGAGGCAAGGGTAGGACACTTGAAAAAATGAAGAGAAAAGACAAGAAGCGTAGCAATTATATTTCTAGTGGGGTAGGATGCCTCAATTTACTTACTCATAAAACCTGTCCCCTTAATACCAGTAAGTGTATGGGAGAAAAAAAGATGTCCACTCTATCCCATTACTGTATTACTTCTCTCTTTACTATTGTAACCAAAATTTACAGTAAATTTTCACATAGTGTCTCCTAAATTGGGTCCTTTGCCACACACAAAACATCCTCACAGATAGTTTAAATGTATTTTTATGTACTGTATGAGTTTCTTTGAGCAGACATTGTGTCTTTTTTTAAAATTAAATAAAAACAATGAGAGCCTTCCCTAGATTCCTTAGAAGGTAAAGACTGGAAGATATATATATATATCTCCAGAACTGCCTCAATATCTGTGCTTCTCTATAATAAAATGTGCATTCTCTAACTTAATAAAATGAAGGAAGCATTAATTGAATGAATATGATATATTTGCTACTTATAGAGAACAGAATTTAAAAAGCCACATAGGTAAAATAGATTTGAAATTGTTAACTAAATACCTAGGCTCAGCCACAAAAGCCATTGTGTTCTGAAAGAATCAGAAGAGGGAGAACTAAGAAAACTTTTAAAAACCTGTAATTTGCTTTTCTTTCATTTTCTCCCTAGAAGACTAGATATATATATATAAAATAAAATAGCTGAAATTACAACTACATATGAACAAATGTTGAGGAAAGTTGTGAGATAACAGATATATTTTGAATTATTTGTTCAAATTCTCTGAGGATGTTTAAAGAAGATAATCAGTATATATTAAATATTAGAGAAGCAATAGAAATTAGAAGATCTAATTGGACTCAAGCATATCTTTAATTTTTCATGTTCTATTTAATGAAAATAACCTGCTTATAATAAGGAAAACTCCACTGCAAAAGTAATAGTTCACTAGAAATAAATGGCAATAATGGATGTCATTGAACACACACACACACACACACACACAGTATGGTATGGAAAATAAAATATTTGTGAATTATATATGACTCATTCATACTTAAGGAAGAGTATTTTCTATCTTTTTTACTTTTTTCTATTTTTCTTTGATAAAATATCTCACCTAGTATATGTCAAAATTATCCTTTACATCATAAATTGCCTGTTGTACTTTCTCTTAAAAACAGAATGTTAACTAAAATTATAATCCATGATCAGCTTCTCAATATAGGCAAGATTTTATTGTGAGCAATGGCAATGGGGCTGCTAATGCATTTGATGATAGACTTGATTAATTTCACCCTTTAGTATTTGTAACAAGCATCACTTCAGCACCCTTGAATTCTCACATGGGAGAGAAGAAAAATGTGTTTGTCCTTTTGGTAAGTTTCAATTGCAGTCAAATTTTTGGTGAACATTTCCCACCCAAAATTGACTTCTTGATTTCAGCTGTCTTTTAACTGATTTTTCTTAATGTATCTCAGAGGTGCACAATGTGAATACACTATTGACCCTCTGTAGTTATTATAACCCACATAGGTGCATTCTCCTATAACTTAAATCAGTTTCAATATAACAACTAAAATTTGCACAGTACTTTACAAGTTACCAAGTCATAGAATATATTTTATTGCATTTACTTCTCATAAGTCTCTGAGATGAGAATTCTTTGTTTTATTATTTGCAGGTAAAGAAACAAACAATCCAAAAAACTAAATAGTTTGCTTAAGATCATGTGTCCAGCATGTCAAAATCAGACCTTTGTTTCTACCACTGTAACATGTTGTAAACCTGTTTGGTATAAGAGATTAAGCTCCAATCGTAATTTGAGATGATAAATTGTTGACTTGCTTTATTAATTGATTCATTCATCCTTTGAACAAATATTTGTTCAACATTTACCATGTGCTTGGCACTATACAAGGAGTAAAAGTATATTGATAAAGATTATGTCGACTATTGTTTCACTGATGTGAAGAAAATAATGGACTAATTTAAATGTAATAACTAAATACTTTAAAGGGTGTATCTACAAGATACATGGCTATATGGTGGAAGAATAAATGACTATGTTTTCCTACTGAAGGCTTAACTTAGAAGGATAACACTTGAAATGAACCTTGAAAAAATAATCAACTCAGATACACAAAAAGCCAGGAATAAGGTTGTCGGGACAGAGGAAAGAACATGTTCAAAGGCAGATTGACTTTTAGTTGGTTTACTAATACTTTTAAATTCTCTTTAGAAAAGGTATCCTTGCCACATAAGGCAATTTGGTCCACCTCAAATTCCATCCCATTCCTGCTGCATTTTGCACCCTACCCGTAATAGGTACCATTTACTAAAAACTTACTACATGTCTTATTTACTACTATAAATGCCTCCATAAATAAGATTTTTAATTTTTGTTCCTCATTTTTACAAATGAGGAGACTAACGAACAAAATGATCAAGTAGTTTTTCCAAGTTAACATATCAAATAAAAGCAAAAGAAGGACGAAATCCAGGCAGGACAGTTTGATTCTTAAATCTTCACTCTTAATCTTTGCACCATATTTTGTTCTTTTTCTACCTTGTATTGTGTCATACATCCAATTTTTTGAATTTTGAAAATACTCATCAACTCTTTAATGCAGAAAAATATTTTATTTAAAATTATATTTATACCAAGTTGACTTCAGTGTTTCATTAATTTATTCCTTTGGGATTCTTAAACGGACAGTGACATGATGAGTTAAAAACATTAGCCAAACAAAATAGTTATTTCACTAAAATAAGCTGGGAATGATTTGATACATTACTTAACCTCTGCATCTATTTCCTTGTATAAAGAATGGAAATCACAATACCTGCTCCAGTAGGCATCTGTGATTACTGGCTAATCAAAATCTTTTTACCACAATCTTACAATTTTCAGTGTTTCTTGACTTTGTGAATCTTACCATTCTAAGGTAAAATAAAAAATAATAAAGTAACATCAAAGAAATAGAAATATCATTCAGCTTTCCTTGCAGCTCAAATAACCTAAATTCTGCTAAGCAGATGCAGCCATGCAAGACATTGATTTGGAAGGATGGAACATTCCTTCATTGTGCTGTCCACGAAGGTGGCAGAGGCAACCTGATTCTGGTGTTAATAGCAGAAGTTCACTTATTAAGTGGGTCCCACAGAGCTTGTGAGTTTCCCTGAAAGCTCAGCTTTTTACAGTGATTCTGTGAGCCTTCTAATACCCTTTAATCATCTCTTCCCAGTATTGTAGAGAGCATTCAGTTTGTTTAAAACATTTTTAACTTTATTTATCAACATGATTTTTTTTTTTTTTTGGTATTAATTTATGCTGTGGCCCAAACACAGAAAGGTGCTTGTGGGCAGGTGCCTGTTGTTATCTAAAACAATCAAAACATAAAACTGCCTTTATGATTTTTATATTTCAAAACATAAAACTTTATGATTGTTAAGGAAGTATTTCTTAGGCTTATTCCTAGTATAAGAGATAATAGAATTATTCTCAGTGGTAGCAAGTTACTCTATATTTAAATGTTATCGGGAATATCATAGCCTTAGCCCATCTCATAAATAAAAGTGGGTGAGGCAAAGGAAAGAGGGGAACAAATATATATTTTTTTGATCCATAAATTTCCATTTGTACTTTTAGTCTTTATAATGTTATATGAAGTTATTTGTCTCAAAATATTTTCCTAAAAATGTCCTTTTGATTATGATTTTTTGAGGGATCAGAAATAAATGTTAAGATGGAGGGCAATTGTAGGTTAAAAAGAAAAATTAACATACAATGTAAGAGACTTACTTTCCCCTTATTTAAATTCATATTTGTGATCACAGGCACTGATTTTGTGATCTAATTGTCTCAATAAAATTTGAGAAGTATTTAATGCACCTTTCCATCTCTGTTCCCCTTAAAATTAGATAATGACTATCATCATTAAGATTTCTTCATCTGCACATAACTGGATACAACTCATCAGAGTTTGCTCTTTCCAAAAACTTCCTTTTCTTGGCCACATGGCATTTTTAAAACAAATTATGGGCATCTTAGTATAATAATTTTTTAATGAGCACTCAATAGAATGTTAGGCAAATAAGCTATTAAGGGTAGAAACTTTTCTTATCCAGGAAAAAATTTTAGGTTATGCATATTACAGTCACTTCAGAAGAGACAAACAAGAAACCTTAAATTCATTCCAATCTGAGGCACAGACATCCAAGGTTCACTCAGCTCTGTGTTGTGCTGTCTAGATTTACAGTTAGCTCTTTGACTTTGATTTAAAGTTCCCTCAGAACAGAATATGGGAAGAATTCCCTGATGATAAAGTTATTGCAACTTGAACTTCACCTGGAAGGACGTTCTATATTGTGTTTCCATTGCTTAATTTTGCCACCACCATTCCTTCCACTCCGAGGAACTGACAAGCAACTATAGAAAAGAAAAAGACCAAATAGCCCCATTTATCTTATGCTACCAGCATATAGTTGCAATGCAATGATAAATGGACACCAATAAATCTGTTATGGACAAAGAGCATTGGCAGGTAGGTGTGTTTTCTATTCTTCTTAGAATCAAAGTAGGGAGGAAGAAACATTATCGACAACACTGGCAAAACAATCACACACACACACACACACACACACACACACACGCACGCATGCACGCACGCACACACTCAACTCTGATCCAAGCCGGGAAGTGATAGCCACAAAACTCTCTGCTCTGATCACTTTTTTAACACATAAAGTCTTTCTTTGTTGCTAAAAAAAAAAAAAAGTGTTAAAAACTAATCTTTATGAAGATACTTATAAACCTGATCTCTAAAAGAAATCTCTGGTTTGAGGAAATATTAAACTCTAAATAATATGTTATTTACTAACAGTATTCTTTTAAATTCCTGCATGTAGCCTACATGCTATTGGATGATAGCCCAATAAATCCATAATATATGTGAGTAGTTTCTGCTGGAGTTGTTTGATAACATTTTTAAAAAAGTTTCAAGTCATTGTAGAATTTAATTCTGGTTTAGGCTTGTTTCCAGATCCATACATAAATCCAAAATGCCTTACATATTCGTTACAATTAGTCATCATGAGTTGATCTTTGAACAACACAGGTTTGACCCGCTCAGGTTCACTTATCTATGGATTTTTTTCAGCCAAATATAGATACAAAATACAGTATTTTGGGGATGAGAAACCCACATAGACGAAGGGCCAGCTTTTTTTGCAGGTGAGTTCTGCAGGGCCAACTGCAGGACTTATGTGTGCAAGGATTCTGGTATATACAGAGGTCCTGGAACCAATCTCCTCCCTATACTAAGGAATGACTATGACTGTGTTCCAGAAAAATCTATCACTGCATGAATGCCTATCTTAAGATTACTTTGTACATTCCCTGCTTTCACTCTGTTGCTCATCTCTCCTGCTTTCAAATATGCTGTGCTATTAGACTCTCAGAAGGACAGTAGCAAATTCCCTTGTGAAATCAAGGATCTGAATTTTTTATTTAGAAAATAATACTTCATTTTTTAATTAAAAATACAGACTTCCTTGGAGTGCCCTCAAGTAAAAAACATTTCTCTTCCCACAGCCCATGTAATTCAGACTTTAAACTGAGTATTTCTCTTCCTTGCTCCTCATTTCCTATTTCTGAATTTGTATTTCAGTCACCCCATAAGGAAATTTTCCAGTTTGATCTCCTTACAGAAATCATACAGACTGTCTAGATAGCAAAACACACGTATATCACAACACACAAATACAAACTCATACAACATTTATAATAAAATTAAGTGCAGTGATGTGAATGTTTGCATCCTCCCAAAATTCATGTTGAAATCTAATCCCCAGTGTGAGGGTATTTGAAGGTGACACTTTGGGGAGGCGATTAGGTCATAAGGGCAGAACTCTTAATGGGGTTAGTGGCCTCATGAAGGAGGCCCCAGAGAGCTTCCTCACAGTTTCCAGCATAGATGGTTCTAGCAAAGACACCACTGTCTATGAAACAAAATGGAAGCCCTCTCCTTACATAGGTCTGCTGGCAGCATGATTTTGGGTTTCTCAGCCTCCAGAACTGTGAAAAATAAATTTCTGTTGTTTTCTTTCTAGTGGTTTTATAGTTTTGGATCTTACATTTAGGTCTTTGATACATTTACAGTTGATTTTTATATAGGGTGGAAAATGAAGGATCTAGTTTCATTCTTCTGTATATGGCTATCCAGTTTCCCTAGCAACATTTATTGACGAGACTGTCCTTTCCCAACTGACTGTTCTTGGCGCTTTTGTCAAAAATCAGTTGACTGCAAATATGTGGATGAATTTCTGTATTCTCTATTCTGTTACTTTGGTCTTTGTGTCTGTTTTTATCCTAGTATCATGCTGGTTTTATTACTACAGCTTTGTAATTTATTTTGAAGTCTGATAGTGTGATGTTTCCAGGTTTGTTCTTTTTGATCAAAATGGCTTTGGCTATTTGGGGTCTTTGTAGTTCCATACAAATTTTAAGATTAATTTTTCTATTTTTGTGAAGAATGTCATTGGTATTTTTATAGGGATTGCATTGAATCTGTAGATTACTTTGAGTAGTATGGATATTTTTAACAAAATTAATTCTTACAATCTATGAGCATAGGGTGTCTTTCCATTTGTATGTATCCTCTTCAATTTCTTTCATAAATGTTTTGTGGTTTTCCTTGTAGAGAGGTCTTTCACCTCTGGTTGCATTCATTCTCAGGTATTTTGTTTATTTATTTATTTTTTTTGTAGCTATTGTAAATGGATTTATTTTCTTGATTTCTTTTCTATCTACTTTGTTGTGTGTGTAAAGAAATACTACTGATTTTTATATGTTAATTTTATATTCATTTATCAGTTTTAAGAATTTTTTGGCAGAGTCTTTCTCTGTATATAAAATCATGTCATTTGCAAACAGGAACAATAATTTGACATTCTTCTTTTCAACTTGGATGCTCGTTCTTTCTTTGTAGACTTTAATTTTCAGTTTTTCTCTGTATATAAAATCATGTCATTTGCAAACAGGAACAATAATTTGACATTCTTCTTTTCAACTTGGATGCTTGTTCTTTCTTTGTAGACTTTAATTTTAGAGAAGTTTTAGGTTTACAAGAAAATTGAGTGGTAAGTATGGCAGTCCCGTGTACTCCTTGCCCCTACACATGCACAACCTCCCCCATTATTAACATCCTCCATCAGAGTGATGAGCCTACACTGACAAATCATCATCAGCCAAAATTTACATTAGGCTTCACTCTGTGTTGTACATTCTATGGGTGTTGCCAAACATACAATGACATGTATTTGCCATTACAATATCATACAAAATAGTTTCATTGCCCTAAAAACCCTCTGTGCTCTACCTAATCACCCTTCTCCTCTCTATCAAAGCTATATGTATGTCCCTAAATATTATATTAAAAACATTACATTTACAGTTTCAATGTTGTATCTGTAAAACAACAACAGCAAAGAACAATAAAATAAACATGAAACTTGCTCTAAAACAGACTCTTTCATATATTTTGCAGAGAGACGAATTGATAATGTGGTGTTTTTGACATTGGTCACATTAGAAATAAAAAGCAAGATGCCTCTTGGTTTCATTTTTCCTTTTCTTTATCATACCACCTTTTACATTTTTGGTCTGGGTGGGGAGATAACAAAATGTGCCATTCCTTTTGGAAATGGAATGTCCTTTTGGAAATGGAAAATGTCCTTTTATGTCCACTCACATACAAGAATCATATGAGGGAGACCTCTGTAATCTTTGATAACACCCTTTTGTTTTTAGAGTCTGTTGTGTATAGAGACCAGACTGGATGCAGCATCAAAATTCTTATCGTATTCCAAAAAGTTGCTTTTGGTGATCTATTTCTCTAGATCTCTCTCGTTTGTTAATGCTTGCTATTTCATGCAGAGCCCTGGAGGTTTAAAAGCATTCACTTTTCTCTAAGTTACATACTGGAAACGAAATGACACATTTCAGGAAGTTCTTTGTAATTCAGGCAGGAAAGTTTTCAAATTATGATCATCTTTCTTAATTATTGGTGTTATATCTTAATTGAGTTATATTGCCAATAAATGAGAATTCTTCATCCACTTATTTAATGCTGACATTAGGCAATAAAATTTCAGCAAGAGAAATTTCAAGTGGCTTTCTTAGTAGAGATAATAACAGGCTTCCCACTCAGTAATTTCTTTTTTTGAATGCTTGATATAAAAGGTTTTAGAACAGTAATTTTGTCAGTGTTCTTTTTATCAGTAAGTAGAGTGGGGCAAACATATGCTGAAAGTTACGTGAGAAGAAGCAGGACTTTTATTTCACCCATTTTAAGATTTCATTTGACAATTTAAAGACTCTTGAGAGTAATAAGGAATATCATGCAATGTTTTTGACAAACATCTGTGGTAAGTGTGTAGGTGTTAGTGATAAAGAATAATAGCTAATAATTAATACTTTATTGAGAATATTACATGCCAAACATTTTATATTTGTTAACTCATTTAATTCTTGTGGCAACCCTGTAATCCTTATGCCCTATTTTGTCTCCATTTTACAGCAAAGAAAACTGAGGTTTATTAAATTCACATATTGAACAAGTTTCAAAACATGACAGCATAAAAAGATTTCAAAGCACATTTTATAAATGTGTTCAAAGAACTAAAATAAGCTATATTTAAAAATTAAAGTATGATTGTGTGATTCATCAGAGAGTATCAATTAAAAGTAGACATAGTAAAAGGAACAAAATGGAAATTCTACTTTAAAAAGTAAGATTAGTGAAGTGAAAAATTTACTTGAGGGGCTGAGCAACAGATTTGAGTTAGTATCACCATTGCTATTCTTTTATGGTTATCTTTTACGTGGTATTTTTTTTCTATGCTGTTACTTTCTGCCTTTTCATGTCTTTGAATTTAAAAGGTGTCCCTTATAGTCAGCATATAGTTGGATCTTACTCTTCTGTTCAGTCTGATGATCTTCCCTACATTTTTCAAATTATTTTGTATTTATAATTAGTGCATAATAACTGTATATGTTTATGGAATACAGTGTGGTGTATACATGCATACATTGTATAATACAATGATCAAATCAGGGGAGGTGGCATGTTTATCATCTCAAATAGGTAGTGATTGTCATTTCTTTGTGGTGGAAACTTTCAAGATTCTCTTTTCTAGCTATCTTGAAATATACAATATATTGTTATTAGCTATAGGAAATTGACAAGTACAAAGTTACAGTTAGATAGGAAAAATAAATTTTGGTCTTCTCTATATTTTGACTGAAGTGTCTAGTCCAGGTATGCTTATTGTAATTCTTTATATTGTTGAATTTATATCTGTCATTTTGCTGTTTTATTTCTCTTGATGTTTTGAGAGAAGATGTGGATCTCTTAATAAAAGAGCATAATCTGTAGCTGTGATAATGTCTTACCTAGGCTGACAGATCAGTTCTCCTAACATGTTCCACCTGTTCACATGCACATTCTTTGGAAAGATGGCATGATTCCAGAGTGATTTTCTAATACTGGATTCATAACTAGGGAAAACCAATGTTATATTGTGAGTCATGGTCTTTAAGGAACATAAAGGTAGGGACTAGGATAAAGGGGGATATTGATAAACAAGCAATTGCTCAGAGGCTCAACTGAAAATTGCTCATTCCTAATCCAGGATGACATATTGGCTGAACTTCTTTGTTTTTGAAGTGGACTAGCAGGTTGCATAACCTACATCCACACAAGTGCTTCTACTGCTTGTTCCAAGGTGGTTCTTGCTACGAATGTAAAGATGAACATAGGAAATTGTTGAGCCATAAGAATCTTTAGAGATAAAAAGATCTGTGTGAAAAGTCATTATCGGTAACCCAAAGTAGCAAGATGAAAAGAGACAGGAAGAGTCAGCAATTAGGGAATAGGGAATAGAAACTAACTAGAACAACAAAATTTGTGTTTGAGGCCAGAGTCTCTCCACCAAAGCTGGGGGAAGAGCAGAAAATCTAATCACCCCTTTTACCTCTGAGACATTCTGAGGCCCCCTGCCCTTCTCTGTAAGTCACTTGTTTCAGACCACCAGTTGCGAAGCAAAAGATCCAAGTGAAGTGGTGAAGAGCAAAGACTATGAGTGGAGGTATTTGAAGCTGTGCCTCACAGCTTGAAGGGCACATTTCATTTGACATACACATTTCAAATCAGGCTTTCTTAAAACAAAAAAAAAAGAAGAAGAAGAGACATGCCAGAACCTGTGTTACTCAATGGGGTTATCAAAATGTATGCATCCTCTATTGTGTAAAAGGCAAACATATTTAAAATGTGCTGTGCCCTTATAAAACGATTTCTTTCAAACTAAGAACAAAAAATAACTATGCAATTCAGATCCTCAGCTAGAAGTAAAAATGCAGTCTTTAGCAATTCAAACAGGCCTAGCTAAGCAGTTAGAATACTGGATCAAAGTGTTATGTCTGAGTTCTTGGGAGAAAATTTGACTACAACATCCTTTAAGTTTATATTCATGCAAACTTCTAGTCGCCAGCTATAAAAATGCTAATAGAGTCTCCACATCTTGGTTGAAGGTGGCTGAGACTAAAGTTACTGTTCAAGTTTGCTGTCTTTTAAGTGGAAATGAAAAGTTTAGGAGAAAAGGCCCTAGGGAGAGTTGATCCTGTTGCGTAGCTGAACCTCTCCACCATGCTCCGCCGCACAGTCTTTCCTTTCCATCTGCTTCTCCACCCTACAGATCACTTTCTTGGGATCTGAGGAAATTGTGCAGAAAAGTATGGAATAAAATCTAAATGTGGTCTCCCTGATATGTTATGCTCTGTAAACCGTTAGAAATACACATAAGTTAATTTTCTTATCATCTGTTTGCACTTAATTTTTTATTTGAATAGTCAGTTATTACACAGATATGTGAAATACATTAGAAACTCCAGTACATACTCTATCGAAAGTAGTATGGAGATACCTCAAAGAACTAAATGTAGAACTACCATTTGATCTATCAATCCCACTACTGGGGATTTACCCAAAGGAAAAAAAAAGTGTCGTTTTATCAAAAAGATGCTTGCACTCGAATGTTTGTTGCAACACAATTCACAATGACAAAGATGTAGAATCAACCCAAGTGCCCATCAATACACAAGTGGATTGATAAAATGTGGTTTATGTATGCCATGGAGTACTATTCAGCCATAAAAATGGTGAACTAACACCTTTTGTAACAACCTGGATGGAACTGGAGACCATTGTTCTAAGTGAAGTATCTCAACAATGGAAAAACAAACACTACATGTACCCACTATTAAATTGGAACTGATCCTTCAACACTCATGGGCACTTATGGAAGTAAAACTCAATGGAAACCAAACAGCTAGGAGGAGGGAAAAGGGGGTGGGTAAATTCACCCCTAATGAGTACAATTCACACTATCTGGGTGATGGACACACTTATAACTTTAACTCAAACTGTACAAAAGCAATTCATACAACCAAAACGTTTATACTCCCATAATATTCTGAAATAAAGAAAGAAACTCCTGTAGACTACACATGCTTTTTCCTGTTTGATTATGAAAAGAACTTATTTCCAATTTTTGGCAACTAGGAAAAGGTGCACATTAGTAAAATATATGCTGACTATTGTTTAAGAGATAGACAAAACAATATTTATTAATTTACTTTTTCACATTTGTGTTAAAGACAATGCATTCAAACCAGAATTTACAGGACATAAGATATTTTTATTACTGGTTAACTAGAATGAAGAATTTATCATATTCATTGATTCAAAACTTTGTTCACTGTCTCCTAAATCTTTAATGAGAATTATAAGAAAAATCAGTTTCAAAACCAGTCTAGGAGAGAACAAATAATACAGGTATGACAATATTTCTAACGAATATGGTCTAAATAACAATAAACAGTTTGGTAAGGACTTATTTTCTGTGTCTAAGAGATAAAATATTATTTCTTCCATTAATGAACAAAATAAATTTCATAGAGGAAGGCCTTGAAGAACAGGGCAGGATGTGTCAGTTAAAGGAAACAGCTTTGGCAATTTCAGAGGTTTGAGAGTGGTTAGCATTTTGAGGATCAACAGTATTTTTAGGGGGGGAGTAAAGGAATATTTTTGTCTATAGTGGAATATTAGAAAAAAATGCATGGAAGTTTTGGTTGCAGGAAGAAAAAATGATAAAATGCCTTGTACTGTTTACACACAAATATTCAGAGATGGTTTTTCATAGTCTGAGCAATGTATTAGATTCAGGGCACCTCAACTGTTCTGAAACAGTCCAAGGCCTGAGAAGGACCTTAAAAATATGTTCACCAAATCAAGTGGGTTTTTGGTTAATTTACAAAGGTTTAAAATCTTATTAACAATTGGTTAGAACAGTACATTCTTTACACTCTGATGTCCCCTCTTTGGCATTTCCCCGTATGTTGTATGATGATGGAGTTGCTGTGGGCTTTATAAGATCCACACAAAAGGAAATTGAGTTGGGCTATATTCAATTTAAATTTTTTGTGTGTGTGTGCATGTGTGTACACATATGTGTGTGTATGTGTGTAATGCTAATATGTTTCATGTGTGTATGACTTCCACTAACTACCTAATTCCACTGTTGGGCATGGTGAGATTTGCTTATATAGCTACGTGACCTCTGACCCTACCAAATGTCCTTCACTTTCCTTCTTCAAAATCCTGAAAATCTACAGAAAGACTGAAATATCTTCCTATTCTATCTAACAACAATGATATAATAAAATCGTTGTCAGATGGAAAAGGCAAACAAAGAATATATAGTCAGTGAATGTAGGAAAATACCTGTAAAACATTTTGTTAATAAACATAAATATCTTTTTAGATTTTGTGATGTTTATAATATTTCTTAGTTGCCGTTCAGTTTATAGTATCTTGTGATTTCGTATTTTTTTCTCAAAAAAATTCACATTTATACCTGATTTTTGTATTATTTTTCTTAAAGAAGACCTTCCTGGAACAGTATAAGCTCAGTCACCAAAAATATGTGGATTTATTCCTGAAGTGAGTTCTGCTAGTTTTTGTTAAGGTTTTTGTTGTTTTTTTTAAACAAAGTGTGTAGTAGGATCGAAATTCCACTTTGTCAAGGTATAAAATGAATGAGATTGTCAGAAAAAAAAATAAGTTAGCAGAACATTTACAAAATCAGGGGTTCTGGGCGTGCAATGTGGGAGTACATGATTTGGATGTTTCTCAATAATATTGACGTGTCTAAGTGATGCTTTAGTGAAATATCTTAGAAAAATTCCTCACAATCATTTATCTGATGGATTATTAAGAAAATAGAACATAAAAAAGGCTTTTAAATTTTTTTATTTACTTTCAATCATCGTATTGGCTTCCTTATTGTTATAAAATGACTGTTAACATTGCCATGATAAGAACATCCCATCTCACTGAAGCTAAAATCTAAATAGATGTATTCAATAAACCAATCTTTTATTGTTTTCATCCACAAAACTAATTTCTGAACAAAAACTGTGGTTATTTTAATATGGTAATTTCAAAATTAAAAATGAAAAGAAGTAAATCATGTTGCATTATCATTTAAGTGTTTTAGGGATGTTTATGTGTGTCCCAAATCAGTACTAAAACAAAAGCAAATCTATATTTTTGTGGATTTTGTGCTTTTGAATTTAACTTTTTTTAATACTTAAGAATCTCAGATACAAAAAAATAATTTATTTCTAACTTCATTTTTTATATTAGGCCTATCTTCAAATTATCCCCTAAATACCTCATTTTTTGTCTGTATCACTTTGAAAAATAAGAATATATCTCTAATCAAGAAAAGCATCTGTAAAGATGGTATTATGAAGCAACATGAAACACTAAAGAGAGATGCATAGAATACTGTGCATTCATCTTATAATTCTGTAGGAAAACAGGAGAGGTCTAGTGGAAACTTGGAACCATTAGATGACATATCTATTTGAAATTCGATTTTAAGATAATCATGTTTGATTGTGGTCAGAGTTAGTTATTTAACGTTCTATTAATGATTTTAGGAGAAACTTAGGGTGATAAATTTCCTGCCAAATCTGGAATACAGTGATAATTATGCCTGTTCTTCTGGAAGCCTATCCTGTGATGTAATGACATTGAAAAGTTAAAAAAAAAAAAGGTCCATCACTCAAGCAAATTCTTTCTAGTGCTAATAATTGACATGTGCAAACATGCACACAGTTTGGTATTCCCATGCACTCATCACATTTTAAAAAATCCAAATTGACTGTGCTTTTTGAAAACTGAATCAAAGGATAATTAATATGTGTATACATCTAAGGCTGACCAAAAAATAAAGTAAGCCTTCCTAAAATGGAGGGTCAGATGAGTGCCATTGATATAGAGTTCTTCATATATAGTAGTTAAATTTTACTACTTTATTTAAATAAGTTAAATAAATATATATGCTGTTTTAATCATAGAGTAATAAATATTTGAAGTAAGCATAAAAGATACAAATAGATGTGAAAAACTGTGTCATAGTACCTTAAGTTTAGTCGAATTTTTTTTCCTTGAAATATTGGAAGTCAGAGAATTAAGCATCAAGGAAGATTAAGCAATTTCCTTATTCAGTATTCTTATTTTACAGATGAAGAAACAGAGGTAAATCCATTTATCCATTGGCCTAGTCATTCATTACCCCACTCCAAATGTCTGTTTGCTTTTTCTTACCGAAGTTAGCAAATAAATAGCACCCATGCCTTTCCTTCTCCTCCCACATCTGAAATGTATTCTCACAGCATTCTTTCCTACCAGAAAGAAAAGAAAGGGTCCTCAGTTCAGAAAGCTCCCCACAGCACCTTCAGCTGTCACTTCCAGTAGACTGCAATTAGCAATTAAGATGAAATTTTAAAAAATATAGCATGAAGAACAGTCTCCACATAGCAACATCTTGCTCTAACCTGTTTCTTGTGATTTGGAAAACTTTCATTGATCAATGAGTCTAAGGATTAATTAATAAGCCCATTCATTTCAAAAGAGATCTATAAATATTTTGTGAACTTAAACAGATCTATACAGACTCCCTAATGTCTGAGTCCAATATCCAACAGATGTGGATTAATTGGTTTATTTTGTGAGATATTTTAAATAATGGAGAAAACAATAATATTTGCATTTTTAGTAACTGATAAAATAAATGTAACTTTCCATTATGCTACCTCACCACTTGGGCAACACTTCTTTTCTCAGCTCTGACTGTGGAAGTTTCTTAAGAAGCATAACTGATTTTCAGAGCTAGAGAGAGGAGGCCATCTGCCTTTGAAATAATGGTGCTTTTGGCATTCCACTGAGTAATTTTGGAAGATATTCTGTATTGCCCTTCAGAAGAGGAAAAATTGAAATATGGCTAGGTTAGGTGTATGGAATACACAGCACTGTTGAAATGAAATATTTGTCTGAGAAATAAAAGAAACCACCAAAAGTCAGGAGGTCATGATTGGCTGTTCACAGGGAAAATGTCTTCAGTGTTCTGCTTCAGTTCACCTGAGGAATTGGAACAAGACATTAAGCAGAATTCTCCATATGAGGCTATGTGTGAACTAAACTGAAAGAAATCTGAATTGAGAGAGAAACTCATCTGAGAGTTCTTAAACAGATCCCAGGAAAAAGTCCTTATTTATCATAATAGTATAAATTTATAATGAATTAAAGTTCTAAATATAAAGAAAATCCTAAAATTATTGATGAAAATATAGGAGAGTATTTAGGTATTTTTAATAGAGAACTTCTCAAGATAGAAAATAAAAACAAGTATTAAAGGCAAATAATGAGAATTTTAACTCAAATGTGATTTAATCTTGTCAAAGCTATAGGGAAGAGGTTACTTCCATATTCGATTTTTGAACACACTTTTGAAGTCAGTTTGTCATGTTCTATTATTAATGCTCATTTTATTTATTCATTTATTTATTTTAAGTACAAATTTTATATATTTATAGTATACAACATGATTTTTAATGTATATATACATTGTGAAATAGTTAAATTAAATCATTTAACATATGTATTAACTCACGTATTTATCATTTTTTCTTGTGGTACGAAGACTTAAAATCTACTCTTAGCAATTTAAGTATACAATATGCTATATTAACTGTAGTCAGCATGAGCTCATCATTGTAATCATCAATCTTAGGTTCAAGATTATAAATCACCAAAATACATAATTACCTGAGAATATTTGTATAAGGATGTTTATTTGAATAATAAGGGAAGGGAATGATTAAATAAATCAGCATTCAACTATATTATGGTACACTGTGCAGGTTCTAAAAGATGTTAGAGTTGTATGTACTAACCTGACAAACATCTTCTGAAGTGAAAAAAATTTCTAACTAAAATATAAAATACAATGCGGTTTTTTTTGGTAAAATAGAAGTACATATGATAATGTGTTTTTTATATGTGTGTTTAAGGGTGAATGAGTATATTTCTAACAGAAAAATGACTGGAAGGATAATGGCAAATATTGTTTTTTTTTCCCCCCCTTTCTTTTCTCTCTCCCTTCTTTTTTTCTCCTTCCTTTGCTCTCTCCCTACCTGTCTTTGTTTTTTTTGGTTGTTCAAAACATTTAATAAGCACCCACCATGTGCAAGCCACTATTCTGGACACTTGAAGGAAGAATAATGGGTAGATATGAAGCAAGATCATTTTCTTTTTTTAATTTGATCATCATCTAGTTTAAATATTTTTAAATGTGTTTTTATATCTATTTGTGTAGAATCAATATATATAAAATATACTTTTTATTTTACTATACAATTTATTACTTTTACTGAATTATGCAATAATTATCATAATCCTGAATATTTTCATTACACAATCAAATTTCTCGTGCCCATTTATAGTTAATGTCTATACCCATTTTTAGCCCCAGGCAACCACCAATCCCCTTTCTGTCTGTATTGATTTACCTTTTCTATGAACTTTATTATTAGTAGATAATAAGATCATGATATGCTACTCATATTACATTTTGGATATACAGAGAAAATATGTTTTTATTTCTTCAGTAATTACTAAAATTTTTCTGACAAAAACCATCCTGTGAAGAGAAAAAAAATTATGTATTCAATTTGTTTTAAACTTAATCTCAACATACAATTGAAATAGCAATCTATAGAAAATAAAATTTGATATTCTTTCATATGGAAACCTAACTTTCCATCAGTGGATGAATGGATGAAGAAAAAGTGGTATATGTATAAAAAGGAATATTATTCAGCCTATAAAAAGAAATTATGCCATTTGCAACAACATAGACCAGCCTGGAGAACATTATGCCAAGTGAGATAAGCCAGGCACAGAGGCACGGTATCATATAATCTCACTTATTTGTGGCAAAAAAAAAGTCGAAATCATAGAAGCAGAGAGCAGAATAGTGGTTTCCAGGGTCTAGGAGTGCAGAGTGAGACTGGAGAGATTGGTCAAGTAATACAAAATTTAAGTTAGACAAAAGGAATACATTCAAGAGATCTATTGTACAACATGATGACTATGGTTAATAAAAATGCACTGTATACATGAAAATTGCTAAGAGAGTAGATTTTGAGTGTTCTCATCACAAATAAATAAGTATGTAAGGTAAACCGTATATTAATGAACCTAATTTAGCCATTCCATAATGTATAAATATTTCAAAACATCATGTTGTATACCATAAATGTATACAATATTGATTTAATTAAGATCATAATCATTTGTCTAAAACTGTACATTCTCTTAGTTATCATCTCTTATTTTTTATAATTGGATAATGGTACATACAATGTATGTGTGCATTAGGCTAAAGTGTATGTGAGATTTTGTGTTTGGATGTTGCTGGGAAGAAAAGAAAGAATCAAGGTCCTCAGGTGCTGCATCCTCTTCCTCCCTTGGCCTTTATCATATTAATAACATGCCTTGCCCAGCCAGTTGCTTCTTGTTGTGTTGGCATTGAGAATGAACAACCAATGCTTTCCTTTTAATCTCCCCATGTCATGTCCTACTTCATCTTGATTCCAACTTAGTAATAATGACCCATATCATTAACTTAATGAAAGAATTGCATGAACAGAGGTTTTCCAGCCTTAACAGGCTATTTGAAAGCTAAAAGAACTTGGAGTCCATTTTCAAAAGTGTAGATAGTTTTCAAAAGTATTTTCTGGTATATTCCAATTTTGAATAACAAAAACTAAATATATTACCTCCATTTTTCTCTATGCATTTTCTGTAACAAATCATGTTCTACTTCTAAGATAGACATTCACAATAGACTAGATTCTTTTAAACAGGGAGCAAAA
The DNA here is from genome assembly GCA_028533085.1 of Varecia variegata. Lineage (NCBI taxonomy): Eukaryota > Metazoa > Chordata > Mammalia > Primates > Lemuridae > Varecia > Varecia variegata. Next base: position 162,868,976 of record CM052438.1, read on the forward strand.
AAGAAACACATGAATAAAATTATAATTATGAATTCAATTATAAGAAGGAGTTTTAGATCTAGCATCTTAATACATAGGCTCTAGTTCATTTATTATCATTCATGAGTAAAGCCTAGCCAAATCGCTAAAGATTTCTGAACATCATGATGAAACAAATTATATTAGAAATCCCTCCTCATAGATTTGAAGAATCAAATGAAATAATTTGTTTGAAATCTTTTTGTAAACACCATACTATAGAAATTCAATATACTTGAAATGACAAAAGCTTTATGTTTATTTCTGAATTCAACTAATATTTACACTTTGAAATTTTGTATGTATTTCCAACTTGGAGAAAAACAACTTTAACAAACCTATGAAATTGTTAAGGGTCAAAGAAAAGGAGATTTTATGTTGTTTGTTGAAACAATTAGCATCACCTTGGAAAAGAATAGTAGTTAACATAGAATGTTTATATAATATGCAAGCATGTTGTGGAATGGATTAACCTGAGCATGATAAGGAAGTTATTTTCAATGTGATTAATGACCTTATTAGATTCATGTGAGCAGACTGAGACTCTTCATTTCCAGAGAATTGTGCAGAAATTAAAAATGGGTCAGAGAGAAGGCATAAAAGGGAGAACAGATCTGGAAGTGGAATCTATAAGAAAGGTGAAAATAGTTTACATTGTTTCACATGGATATGAGAAAGCTTCATGTATATGAAAAGTTATTGCAGGCAGGAAGATCAACAACTGCCTTCAACTTCAATGGTGCTTCTAACAAGAAA
>CM052438.1:162870249-162898415 GCA_028533085.1 Varecia variegata
AGGGGGAAAGACTGGTGCACAGATAGCTCCTCTTGGGTATTTCAGATGGGCAATTCTGAGGATCTTCTCACATGATTCCTCAAAGTGTTCCCAGCAGGACTAACCTTCACTTGCCCACAGCAAGAAGCAGCTCAATTGTGTCATTTTTAATTGGCTCAATCATACAACCTTTACTGGGCTCTCCCTCAATCTGTGCTGCACTCCTATGGATCACTTCTCAAAGTAAACTACCTGTTGTGGGAACTGGAAAGGCAAGGCCTCTGTTTTAGGAGAAACAGCAGTCTAAGTCTAGATCTAGAGAGTGAATCTAGACAAGAAAGAGATAGCTGAACAAAGAACAAACACACAGTACATGACATAATTTTGATAGTTACAAAGGCGTTGAAAAAAATTAACTGTGGTTATGTGCTTTTGCATGACTGGCAAGAAGTGGCTTTTGTTAGCTTAGAGTGTAGTGGGTGGTTCACAAGCTTTAACAGAAAACAGAATCCTCTGGAGAGCTTAGAAGCACCCAGACTCCTGGGATCCACCCCATACTGTAAATTAGCGGGTCCTGCTAGGGGCCTGAGTATCTACCTTTCTGACAAGTTCTCGGGTGATGCTAGTAGTCTGGATACCACAAATTGAAAACCAGTGGATTAGAGGGGGAGACTCTGAGATGTCACTCAGATCTGAAGCATACAAAGGAGCTAGCAAAATGCTTTAAGTATTATAATGGAGGTATGATTTTACTAGTGATATATCCTGTTTGGGGGAGGCTCACTGGCCAGAAAAGCAAGGATCTTTCTCAGACTCAACAGGAAGAATAAATAAAACAATAATTCAAAACAAGTAAATCTATTTGTCACAAACACAAAAAAACTCACAAGGAGAAATAAAACAAATATTTGATATGTAAAGTCTTATAAATGGCAGAATAATAATAAATGATACATGCAAATATGTAGTCTGGGTAAGAATGTATTTGAATGCAGAAAGTATAATAAAACAGCTCTACTCCCACGTAGTTACCGAGACTTTATTTTTTTTTTCCAGTTTATAGTTCTTCCTTTAGAATTCAAAAAGTGTTCAAGGCTATTATAAAATAATGGCACACACATTTTACTTTTGACATTACATTTATTTCCACATCTTACAGGTTCAGAAAAGCAAATGAACAAAGGCATATGACAATTTTGATTTCATATAAAGTCAAAAATATAAATTTTAATATAATTTGAAAAGATATGTCTTATATGTGTCTTATTTTCATGAATAGAAGTCCTTTTTTCCTTCTACAAGTAAGCATTTATCTATTTATTATACAAATTAAAAAACAATCAAGAGGCAAATTACTACTGAGATATATATTTTATTTGCTATAAATTAGTAGATTAGCCCTGAAATAGAATTAAAGAATTATAGTAGTACTTTCTTGAATAACATTTATAAATTTATATGGAGATATTTTCAACATCATTCATACTAGAGTGGCTTTTTAAAAATCCACTATTGTTTAAATAGAATTGCTGCTATAACCTCTGAAGAAACTATGAAACATCTTTTACCTTAACAGCTTGAATCAAGATTAGGCCAAATTCACAAGATCAAGGCATGTGAAGACTATGTTGCATTTGCTTCTTTCTTCTAAATTTGGGCAAAATGTATGCTACTTAGTTCTCAGAATTTAGAACTCCCCCCTCAACCCCGCCCCCAACCACAGGATTACTTAACTGTAACAATGACTAAAGGCGAAGGCTATTATTATTACTATTAACTAGATATATTATCAAAGTTGCTATCGTGCTTATGTGGCTCAGTTGATCAAATTTGTATTACATTTTGGTGGACAATCTATATGCTGTGACTTGACAGCCATCAAGGGAAGGCCCTACTTAAAATTATATTTCACATGTACCTGAAATTTACCTTCTTTTTTCAATTCTAGTATCATAGGAGTCAGAGTACATTAAGCTCTTAGTAACTTAGTATGTCTGAGTGTACTAAAACTGATAAAACAAGGAATGAAGATACTTAGTGGTCTGGAGAGAACCCTAAAAGTAAAAAGAAAAGGGGTGAGGAAAAATCCTAGAGAAAAGAAGATGTACAACTTGTACTATAAGCCCTTTTTTGGCCAAGGCCTGTGTTGTACCCACATTGATCTTTCTTAGGGTATGGCTTATTGTTTTATAAACATATAGTTGATTCTGGACAAAAAATTCACATATTTATGGGACAGAGATGAGAAATTTCAGAATATATTAAAGGGTAAGAGGTGACACATAGTTAAATTCACAAGGCAACTGAAACAGAGAACCCAAGCTACTGCCTTAATTTTTCAGGACTTCTATATGCTTCTTGCCTCACTTTTATTGATTCATCCATACTTCCACCAATAAGTTAGCATAAGGGAATGATAATCATACTATTCTATGATTCTTCTAGAAATATCTATAATGGATTTACTAAACTAAGACATTCTATTTAAATTTAAAATTAGATAAAATTTCCTAAAAATAAGACACTTACCTGATGATAATGATATCATAATAGAGGTAAATGTAGCATAATGGAATATAAATTTAACTGTGAAACGATAGGAGGCAGTGCATTACAGTAATGAGGCAAGGAGACAGTGATGCTCCATGAACTAAGAGTCTCAAAAGGGTTAGAAAATTAAAAGAAAAATTATGTATTAATGTCAGACCTACAATCTCCAGTTCTTACTGTCCATGAGTATACTGGTTCTAATTTCCTATGTCTGCTCTGGTGATACTCATATGAACAGCATTGAACTCAGGATGATAGTCATCTTGACTTTTGCACAGGACTACAAGGAATACTAGTTGCATTCTACTTTTTATCTGGTTTCCTGACTGTGAAAAGCTACTGGGTCTCAATTCATAATGATTATTGACATAGAGAAAAATGAGAGACAGTAAAATGGTAGGGATTAGCAGTAAAGAAAAGCAAAAAGAGCAGATATTGAATTCTCCTTCATCTCTTATTGTCTATCATCTTAAGAAATCTGAAATCTTTTCTCCAATAATTCTATTTAGGAACTCAGCTCAGATAGCAATAATAATGTCTACCTATATAGTGAAGAATTAACTTCACTAATGGTCTGGCTTTGTGCATGTTCTGGGAGCTGAGCTCTAAACACTTGGAATTTCCTGAGTGATAGGAATATCTTTGTCATTCGTGGTGGCCCCCTTAGACTACAAACAATTGTTTATGCTAACAGAGATGACTCAAGGTGGGGACTGGCCATGCCAGAAAGACCAACCATGTGATTGGAGGGTTGGAGTTTTGGGCTGTGTGAAATACCCTTATCTTCAGGGATGGGGTGGGAGCTGGAGATTGAGTTCAACCATGTGGACAATAATTGAATCAATCATGTCCACAATTAAGTATCAATAAAAATCTGGACATTGAAGCTCAGGCTAGCTTCTAGGTTGACGTTACTCTGTGCATTGCCAACTGCTGATGCCAGAGGGTAATGCATTCTCAAGGACAAGATTTCAGATTTGAAACCCTTCTAGTCCCATATTCTCCTCCTTTGAATGGTTCTGATTTGTCTCCATTTGCTACAATAAAGCTGCAATCCTAAGTATACCACTTTTCTGAATTCTGTGGATCATTCTAGCCAGTTATCAAACCTAAAGGTGGTTATGGGAACCCCCAGATTTAGAGCCAGCTGGTCATAAGTGGAAGTGGCCTTGGGGGCCCCCAGACTTGTAGCTTGTATCTGAAGTATTGGGCAGACATGGCAGTCAGGAAAATTGTGCCCTCAATCTTGGGTTTGGCTAACTTCAGGGACTGCTACTTACTAAAATTCCACTGTATCCCCCAGACAATTTATTAATACTTAATAATTTAAAAGCATATATTACTGTGGTAGACAGCCACCAAGACGACACACAATAATCCTTATTTCCTGGTAATTTATTGATATCATCAAAAATCTCTCTTGACATATAATCAGTTCCCTGCCTTCATTTTGTTTAAGTTCTCAGTAGCATTTGCAACAGTTTCCCATTCTCTCTCTCTCTGCAGTCTTTGGTAATAGTACATTCCTGTGTCTTCTTCACACTTTTAAGCTATTATCTCATGCTTTCCCTTGAGTTTTTTTCCTCTTAGGTCTGCACTTTAAATGTTTAAGTGTCTTCTCCTCTCATCTTCATTATTTTCCTAGTTATAGTCATCCCTGTGGAACCAAAGGGGGTTGGTTCCAGGAGCTCCTCCACCAGCCACTCCAGGACACCGGAATCCATGAATGCTCAAGTCCCTTATATAGAATGGGATGGTATTTGCATATAAAGTACACACATCCTCCCGTTTACTTAAATCATCTCTAGATTTTTATAATAGCTAATAAAATGTAAATGCTATTTAAATAGTTGTTATGCTATATTTTTATTAATATTTGTATTTTTTATTGTATTATTTTTTATTATTGTTTTTCTGAATATTCTGATACAAGGTTGGTTGAATCTGCAGATGTTGAATCTATGGATATGGAGGGCCCACTATATTTTACCCAGTTCTATGATTTTAAATATGATAATGTTTCCAATTTATGCATATCAGACTTATCCCTTCTCGTGGCTTCACAATTATATATTCACATCCTTTCTCACATTCCCACTTGAATATCTAATAGGTGTTTATAAGATATTTTGGTCCACATTAAAGTATTGACTAATGTCTTCATCTTCCACTGGAAGAGAAACCTCTTCCTCACCCAGTATTTTTCATTCTGGTTAATGGCCCCACTCACCACAGTTCTTGTGGCTAAAAAAGTCCTACAAAGCATTTTTAATTTCTCTTTCCCTCACAGCCCACATTCAATCTATAACCCAATTCTTGTTGGCTCTGCCCCAAACATATCTCAAACCTTACAACCACCATTTTCATTACCGACCTCATAGATCTGAGGCACCAACACCTCTGATTAAAAATAAAACAATCAACTCCTAAATTTCATTTCTTCCATTTTAAAAATTTTCTAAATTGACACATAAAATTGTATGTATTTATCATGTACAGCATGATGCTTTCAAGTATATAAGCATTGTGATAAATCAATTAATCAATGAGCTTAAGGGACTTACATAACATGTTCAAACCTGTGCATAGTAAATATGTTTGCAAGCAAATATCTCTCTGATAATATAGAGAAAACACAACATAAAAATATAATTTGCCTTGTGCGATGTCAGACGTACAACAAACATTTAAATGCCTGAGACCTTCCTCAGCATGAGTAATATAATTCTCTCTTTTTATTTTTTTATAACACTCCTTTGTCCTATTTCTGGCCTTACTTGTAATAGAAAAAATGATTATGTTATAAATCCTGGCAGAAACTAAGACCTAGAAATTTCTCTCATCCTTTAGGTAAATCTCTCTCTCTAGGCAGGAGCACACATATATGGTTCCAACATTCTATCAGTTACCCCAGGCTCCAAGGGTGCCAGGAGTTGGTGCAGTCCATTGTCTAATAAAATGCAGCATTTGGAAATAGTAAAAACATTCTCCATTGTTGGAGCTCAGAACATAATACCCCAACGTATAGCACCTTGGCTGCTGAGTACTTTGAACTAGAGGAAATTGGAAAGGCCTTAGAAGCAAAGTCTCTCTGACCTTCTTTCCTCCAGTCTCCTGCCCTCTTTCTTTCCCTGAAGAGAGTCATAGAAATCAGAATTCCTCTTCCCCAAGGTGGGTCACAGAAATAGAACCCCTCTTCCATAGAGCAAATGGTAAAACCTAGAAAGATTACTCTCTCCTTCTCCCTTCTTGAAGACCTTCATTCCAGAGGGGTCCTGCCCCACACCCAGGAGAAAAAAAAATGCTACACAAAGAGGCCAAGAAGACTGAACAGAGAGACCTTATGGGGTTCCCCCCTCAGTTAGATCATACCCTCTATTCAGTCCCATTTCTACATGGCTGTTCATTCTTCAACAAAACTAAGCATAAAAAGAGTTTTCCTCGGGTCTTTGGGTCTTCATTTATGAAGGCTTCCATGTCATATAAAATTTTATTAAATGAATTTGTTATGCTTTTCTCTTGTTAATCTGCCTTTTGTTATACGAGCATCAGCCATGACCCTTATGATAGATGAGAAAAAATGTCACACCTTTCTGCCCCTACACCTTAATGATATTAGATGTGACAATAATTGATGAGTGAATAGATGGATTAGTTAATAACCTATCAATGTTGATATTTAGTAAATATATTATTTGCAAATTAGGGATCCTTAGTCAAGTAATCACACCCCTCAACCTCTCCATATCCCCTACTCAACCCCTAGCAAACGCACAACCTTGTGTAAAAAGCTTAATAACCACCATATATCTGTCCAATTTCCTGAAAAACCATTTGATTTTTTTCCTCCCAGCCAAATCTGAAACATGTTGATGTTAAAGTTAAAGTGCATTTTTCTTACAATTTGTCTGCTTGGTTTTTACAAACTATAAATTGTTGCTTTGTCATCAAGGTTACTGATGGTCTATCTTGCTCTCTGATGTGTAATATCCAGGTTTTTTTTTTTTTAACTGACAATATATTACTCTTTGGCATGAGCAAATCCCAATTGATTTTAGTGGCAAATTAAATGCCCTGATGGTTGTAATATGGTGATTTATCACCAGAGGCAGCAGCTATTTTGCTTTGAAATGGATTTAAGAAAAAAGTTGAGAGAAAAGAAGGTGTAGTGTTGAAATTTTCAAGTGTGCAGACACTGTGTGTGAACATTTCATAAAGATTCTAGGCAAAAAAATCTATCAACTTTGACTATCATGGGAGTTTTGGGGAAATTGAGTTATTGAAGGCAAAGGACAGCCACTGTGTAAGATTAAGCTCTTTACTTTCCAAGTTTTATGTATCCTTCATTGCTTTGGCTTTTTCTTGAAATTACTGAGAGAGACAAATGCTATTTGTCAACTCTCATAAAGAATCTCCTGCTTAATTCCTGAGATATGAAGTAATTAATTTTATAGTGTTCCAAACAAAGAAAGTCCAAACAACTGAGGGGACCCCGTGAGTTCAAGAGTGCTACATTCAGATCTGGTGTGTCTCAGTGAAACATTTCCATTTGGTAATTGACAGAAAATTGAGTCTCAAAATGGCTTTAATAAACAAAATAATTTATTGCCTTCTCTTCTGAAGAACATACCCATAGATACAACATATTAGAAGAAGAGGCTGTTATGTCTTTTCAAGTTATTTTATCATTTTAAAAATTATGAATATTTTGTTTCTATATTGGTAAGGGAGACATGTCTTATTTTATTAATCTAAGATTATTCAGCATAAAAATATGGGAGGCTTCAAGTGAGGGTGAGTGATGCCTGTAGATTACAGATTTTTACTTTTACTCTTTGTGTCAGTTCTCTGGGTTTGCTGTAACAAAGGTCCACAGACTGGGTAGCCTAAACAACAGAAACATTCTGTCCTGGAAGCCGTAAGTCCAAAATCAGCATATTGGCAGGGTCGATTGCTTCTGAGGGCTGTGCAGGTTGGCTTGTAGGTAACTGTTGTCTCCTGGTCTCTTCCTGTTTTCCATCTATGCATGTATACATCCAGATCTTCTTTTTTTATAAGGACGCCAGTCATTGAATTAGACCGACCTAATGACCTCATTTTAATCTGATTACCTCTTTAAGGATTCTATCTCCAAATAAAGTCACATTCTGATGTACTAAGGGTTAGTTAGGACTTCCACATATGAGTTTTAGGGGACAGAAGTCAATCCACAACACCTTCATTGCCCAGGCAGCCCAACAACAAAAGAAAAACATGACCTCCCTGAGAGATCATAATCTCTAAAGTGCCAGGGGCTTCTGGTCTGAAGCACAGCTTGTTTTGGGGTCCAACTGTGATACCATTATCTCCCAGCTTTTTTCCCCTCCGAGTTAGTTCCTTCTCCTAGCCCATATCTGGCTTGCAAAAACTTTAGGCCTTGGGTGACTCTGATAAATTCTGGCCAGCTAGAGTCATCCAAGAAGGAGGCACAGGAGAGTGAGTTTATGTTAACAAACTTAGATTATAAACAAAATTCCCAGAATTGGTTTGGACTGTCCTGACTTGTGGAATATACTCATCTTTCTGAATGTATCACTATGACAGAGGGTGTGTTGCAATTCTGGTACCGCATTAGCTTAGATCTTTTGCTGTTACGTTTTTGTAATCTGACAGTAAAATTGGCTTCACCAGAAGAACATGTGCAGTGTATGAGACGGGGGCCTTTTCTCCAGAGAAAATGCCAAAAGCAGGATAAATTATTTTATGGAGGCAAAAAAAGGAAAAAACTAAATAGGGAATGATAACAGCTAGTATCCAACAGGGGGACAAGGAGAAGTCCGTTTTGTCTTATTTTAAGTTTTCAGATGTTTTTTGGCAATCTAAATCTAATGACAAATGGCAGAGAAAAAAAACATTTGGAGATTTTGATAAATTTTTATCTCAAATGTGTGTTCTTTTTGAAGTAACTACTTTTAGATTTTGCTAAAGACTTAATTGAATGTGATTACATTTTAGTACTTTTAAAAGCCTTTTCTCTAGTAATGTTTCAGTATAATTTCATTTCCTTTTTGAGGAGCTATTATTTCCCTAAGGTATTTCATGAGAATAGATGGTAGATGAAATAAAGCAGTAGTAGGAATGCTAAAAACCACACTCACAACTGAAGCATATTGGAAGAGAAAATGTGATATTTTCTGAAGTTAATTATTTGTCATTGTAATTATGAATATTTTGTCTATATATTGGTGGTGGGAGGTAAAAAGACTTGTGAACTTTTATTATAATACTTTATTACTCTATTTATCTCATTTTCCTCACATTAGACACAGTGTTATATTTATTTTGACAGATAAAATAGAAAAATGAGAGATTTTGACTTATCCCTCTATTTATTGCCCCAGAGTCCGATAAGAGTACTGACCTCAGAGAGAGGCTTCAACCACCAAAATGCAAGATGCTAGGAGAAAATGCTCAGCTTACAGGCAAAACACATTGGGCACATTGGTTACTCACAAAAAAAATTGCAAAACGTAAAATTCCAAGACTACTTCAAGGACATGCATACAAGAAGACCAAGACTTAGTTTCAATAATGCTGCATAATGTGTGTATCTCAATTCGGATCAGACTTTTGATTTCATGATTTAAACATGTGTGATCTATGTTAATTCATTGTGATCATTATTATTATCTATATTTACCTTGTCACACCATAAGAAATTCTCCTGTGGTAGCTTCTGCAAGTTTGCTTCTGAGTCCTCTTGATTTGACCCTCATTATCTTTGCAAGCATCCTTGCTATAAGGTGTGACAAGCTATTTCAGACTCATCTTGGGTATATCCTGTCCCACAGCCAAAATGAGCCATTTCTTCAAGGAGCCCTTCAACTCTTAATGAGAAATGCTATTTAGAGACCATAATCTGTGCTCAAGGAGTATACTTGACTTTTATGGGCTAGAAATATATTATTGTAATTATCAGTTCATGTGAAGGATAGCCTTTTTGCTTAGTAGAGGACTGTCATACCTAATAAATGATGTATTTCCAGCATGGTAATAATTAGAACTCTGATTTATTAGATTAAAATTTGTTAATAAGGAGGATAAATTCTTTTTTAAGTTATGTATGTAAATACATGGTTAGCAAAGTAAAACACTTAGTAAAATTTCTTAGTAGAACATTTAAAAATTATTATTTTTGATTTACATAAAGGCAATCAATCAATATCATTATTTTTATAAATATAAACATTGGCATATTTTTATATGTTATAAAAACATATACCATATACATATTGGTATATGTTTATATAAATATAGACATTGGTATATTTTTGATAATTTGTTAGCTTATATATTACAATCTTTCTTGGACATTTTTTCTTAAATTTTAGGAATAAAGACCTATTTTAAGCAAGAGGGCAGTTGATACACCTTCAGGGTCTTTACTTTATTAAATTCTTACAGAATTCAGTCATTCTTATTGTGGACTAATTAGAGGCATGGATTCTAAGACATACAGACCTAGGTTTGCCACTGACTGTGCCAATGGGAAAATTACAAAATCTTAGTTTCACCTTTTTTAGTCCTCACATAAATGCAAATATCTAAAAAGGTAATGTTTTCAAAGCCATTAACACAATGACTAGTCCATCATAGAATGATAATAAGTGGTACTTAGTAGTGGCTGTGAAAGCAAAATTCAGAGGCAAAAATATTTAGAAAAGAAGAAATTTACTTGTGCACAAATAATTTGCAAGAATCAACTTCAACAGGAGACAGACATCAAAATAGGAAGGAAGGGAGGGGAGCAAGGGAAAAGAAGGAAGAAAAAAGAGGAAAGAAGGAAAGAAGGAAGGCAGGGAGGAAGGGAAAGAAAGAAAGATGAAAGAAGGAAAGGAAGGAAGGAAGGAAGGAAGGAAGGAAGGAAGGAAGGAAGGAAGGAAATTAATAGATGTTTAAAGAAAAAAATTGCAAAATTACCAAGGTTATGAAGTTTGCATTATTAGTCTATTCGTGGTGGAAACACAGTAACTTTCTAAGAAGACTTGCATATCTATAAAAGTTATGACACTTTTCCAGATATTAGCATTACAAAGTCAGAGACAAAATGCTTTTTGGTAGGAGTTCAGGTTTGAAGATAATTCTAAAGGTATTTGGGGAGCCAGAACTAGCACAAATACATCTTGTAATTTTGGTTAATTTCTTGGACAAAGCAGCTTTTTCTCTATGTAAAACAATAATCAGAAAACAAAAACCATCCAATTCACTTCTCACAGACTTTATCTCCAATACCTGTAAGGTAAGATGTCCTCCTTTGAGATTCCCACGTTTGTCAGAGTTCCAGGCTGTCAGAAGGTGACATTCATCATTACCTGGAGTATAGGATTCCATAAGTCAAAAAGCATGCTTTTTCATAGTGGTGGCAGGGTTAAAGTGTCAGGGTTTTTTGCATGGTTTTTCTTTGTTGTCAAGAGTCTGCTTCTAAAGCATGGATTTGACTAAATACATTTGTTTAGTGTTTCTGTGATATAGAATTATTAATTTGATTGGCGTTTTGACCAGTTTTATTTACATACATGTGAAGGCATTTTGAACTTGAAGCTGTGCAGCTATCTCTAAATATCTATATCATCTGTATCTATATGTAAGTGGAATTAATTTGCTGACAGATATTGTGCCATTTGGTGTATATGACTTTGTACAGAGGCATGATTGTGCCCCTATCTAATCTAAAATATACACATTTTCTTACGAATAACAGTTTTATATATTAACCAAGGAAGCTTTAGCCTCTCTTTTATTGATAAGGTTGCTTTTCACAGTGTGTCCCTGACAAGCAGGGCAGCTCTCATAGTAGTGTCAAGTTAATAATTAATCTTAAAAGTGCCTTACATACTCAATTATGTCAAATGTTTCTGTTTTTAAAATTTGTCAGTGCATATATTTTATATGACCCAGCATCCTTGTCAGAAAGCCCCCAAACAGTTCAAGTATAAAAGATATTTTAACAGTTTTATAGTTATGAATCTGGGTTCTTCCTGAATATAAAACATTGCATACCAAAAACATATCAGAGTAGATAAGATATGAGCATCAGATAAAATGCCTACGGGCAGGAATGATTATAAAAATAATGATAAATAACAATATCAAACCTAATAGCTTATTATTTTTAAAATCAGAAATGTTAAAACATGGTTTCAAGATCATAGCAAAATTACAAAGTTAACAAGCAATTTTGGTGATATAAGAAACCATACACTAAAAGCTCTCACTTCACCACTACACAATTTATCCATGTAAGAAAAACCCACTTGTACCTCATAAATCTATTGAAATAATTTAAAAAATACAAATAAAAAATATAGTATCTCTGCAGAAAAACATAATTTCTTTTTTCATAAATACATTTATTTACTAACAGATCAATAATTTTTGTGGTTAAAATAGCCTAAGTTATTGTTTTACTGTTTCATATACTTCAGAGAATGACACAGCAACTTGGATATGATGGTTTACTTGAGAGGTGATCCCACTCTATAAAAGCAAGGGAGTGGGGAATGTCAGAGAGGAAGCAAAATAGGTGTATATTACCAAGGTCACCATAGTAGGCAGTAAGAGCCCAATATCACTAGAACCTGTGTAAAACATATCAAATGCCTCCCAGAATGCGATGTTCAGAGGATAAGTGGGGACATTCATCCACTGGCGTCTGTCCATTGCTCTATGTTTGTTCTCAGTGGCACTAATGCCTTGGTGTTCTGGGTTTAGTTTGTCCAGCAGGCTCTCATAATTTCTGCTTCTCTTAAGAATGTGATGGGGAGTTTCCAAAAGCATCTGATACAAATACTATTTTTATGTTTCAAAGTAAGAGAATCACCAGCCTTTATCTCTTTTATGAATATTTGCAAACCCCTTCCATGTTTCGAGCATATTCTTAAAATATTTTTTCTGAATTGATGCAATCCCAAAGCCCTGGTATAACTAACTTATCTCTAAGGACTTATGTGCCTTGGCAAATATCTGCTTTTAAGAGCATCACATGATTCCATAATTCTGGTAATGAATTATTTATGCTACTACCTACAGAGATGTCCATGGTTATATTTCTACACTGCCACAGATTGACCTACTATTCCACAGCTGTGTGGGGTATATCCAATAATAGTGATTTGTACAATGTGAAAGAACTACAGAAACAAGAACATATAAGTATAATGAGAAATAGTAACCAAGAGGACGAGACTCACAGATCGATACATAATCACCTTAAGGAAACTGCACAATTAATCATTTGCTCAATTGCAATAACAGCTTAAACTAAGTAGTTTCATTTTGCGTACAAGAAAACCCCCAAAATTTAGCCTAAAAAGGGATAAGTCAAAAACGAAAAAAAGGAATTAGATTTTATCCTTTTGAAAAGATTTATTTTCTTTGTTTAAAATATATTTATTTATTATTAATACCTAGGCCAAAATTGGGATTCTCAAAGTATTTATTATATTTTAAATTGACTGAATTATTTAATTTGAACACTTTTTATTTAGAAATGCTATGTTAGGACTGTGGACAAATAAAAATGAAAAGCACTGTCTCAATTATCAGAAACACAGAGGATAGAATAATATGTAAAAATTAACAGATGTCTAGGTAAAAAGTGCTAAGTGTCACGTCATGGTACAAAATGCTGGGCAAGTGAAAAGTGGGTGCAGTCATTTCTGGTTGCCTTATTGAAGAAGGTAGAAGTTGAGATTAAGTCTATGATATTGGCAGGAATTGGCTTTTCTATGATAACTGCTTTAGTTTCCATTGCCTGGTAACAATACGTGACAAAACAGCACACATTTTTCTATGTCACCGTTTCTGTGGATTAGGAGTTTGAGCAAAGCCCATCTGGGTCCTCTTCTCAGGATCTCACATGCATACAATCAAGATATTGGCTGGCTGTGTTCTCATCTGGAGGCTTAACTGGGAAAGGATCCAATCCCAAGCTTATTTAGGGTGTTGGCAGAATTTATTTCCTTATGGTTGTATTCTCAAGGGCCCATATTTTCTGTTGACTGTTGACTGGAAACTGCCCTCAGATCGAGAGGCCACCTGCAGTACTTTGCTATGTGAGGTTCTCCGTTATGGCTGCTTATATTAAACTTCTTGTCATGTCTACTAAAACAGATCTTATATAACATAACAAAGTCATGAGAGTGACATCTCATCTGCTTTACCATATTCTATGCATTAACAGCAAGGTCCAGCCTGCACCAAAGGCAGGGGATTACACAAGGGTGTAGACACCAGGAAATGGGAAATCATTGTGGGTCACATTAGAATCTATTTCTTGCTTATGTTACATATTGGTGGCTACAGCAACTACTATGATGCCATTACAAATGTCTTAGCATCCCCAAGAAGCAGACTAAAAGAGCAGTTCCTCTTTGGGAGATATCATTTGTATGGTAGAAGTCAAAGAGAAACAGAACTAATAGAGACTGTTGATTTCTCTTAAAACAAGACTGCTCAGATGTGATGTGTAAGTCCATCTGCATATCATCGATCAGAAAACATTACATGACAGTAGAAAGGTACTTACGATACTCTTGATAGTGAAGGGAGAAACAACAATTTGGAAACAACAGGGCAATCTGCCAAACTTTGAAATGACACTCGGGGAGGTTTCATGGCAGTCATAGAATTGCCAATTCATACAGCATATAAAAGATCTGAATTTTTCCATTTGGAAAAAATCTATATAGTGTAAAATTTGAATTGTGGTCATTATTGTAGTTTCACTGCTTTTACATTCTTTTATTATAATTGAATCTCTGAAATCACTATTCAAACATTATATTTAAAAAAATGGCATCTGCTGATGAAGACACATTCTTTATTTTGGATGAAAGTACTGCCCACTGGACTAATAGCAAATCTTAAGTAATAGTGCAATCTTTGTTTAGCAGCATTTACCTATCCAAGAGTTTTAATATTTTTTACTTTTTAGGTTTTATATAAAATATAAAAGGATTAATGGACTTTTTGTTTGCAGATTTTATAAATTTTGGACAATCAAAACAAAATCATATGTAAGCGAGAATGCTGAATAAAATCAATCTTGCACATAAGCTGGCTATCTGGGCATTCAATTGCGAAAGAAAAGAACAAAATTTAAAAATGTAAAGAGTGCTCTTAAAAGGAAGGTTTGATAAAATATTTCATTTGAAATTTTTAGGTCTTTAGAACTTAGGCACATTTCACAACTTCTAATCTGTTTCATTGACTTTTTATATCCATTATTAATTTATTCATTCACTTATTCAACAAATATTTAGTGAACACCTAGCATGTAGCAGTTATTGTTTTAGACTCTGGGGATAAAGCATTCTACAATATTTAAAAATTTCTGACGTTTTGGAGTTTGTAATTTAGTGGTAAAGATAATAACTGTTCCATACAGAATATTTCAGATAACATGTCAATTTATAAGACAGATATACAATGTGAATTAGAGATGGGGAAGTTGGAGGGAGTTGGAATTTTACATAAGGGTAAACATAGAAGGGCTTCCTGAAAAATATGGCATATGTGTAAAGACCTGAATGAGGAAATAGAGGGGACCATTCAGATATCTAAGGGAAGAAGATTCAATGCAAGGTGTTCAATGAGTGCAATATTATATGGTGAGATGCTAGTAGAAAATCAGCAGGTGCTCAGAAACCCAAACGGTATAAAATGTATTGAAGTTTTTGATGTGGAACAAATAAAACCTGTTCATTTGGAAAATGTGTCCAGCAGTAACATATGAGATGTTATCAAAGTAGAGAGGACAGAATCAGAAAACTCAGTTATAGAAATTTTTGGTAATCTAGGCAAGAGATAGAAGTTATAACAGACACTGGCAATTGAGGACTGAAGCCCTTTACTCCCTTTTTGTCTGAGACGACCAACTTTATTGCCATCTTTCCGTCTTTCTAGCCCTTAATTGAAGAAAAGATGACCCTATCCCTAATGCAAGGGTTATATCCTGATTTGTTAAGTAAACCATGGCAGGTCTTTTCCTCCTACCAGTAATTAATTTCATAGTAGAAATGTGAGCTTATTCTGGCAAATGGGATTAAGAAATATTGCTTGAGAGTTTCTAGTTAACTTTTATTCATTGATAAAAGGTACAGAAAGAAATGTCCTTGCTTCTCATTTTTCCTGGATACTCCTGTGTTTTAGGATTTCCAGACCATTTTCTATTTATTATAGGAGAAAGCCTATAATAAAGCAGACGCAAATCTTAATACATGATGAACTGTGGAAATAAAAACTGAAAGAAACTACACATCTGTTGATGTCACTGAGATGTTGAATTCACAACCTTGGGATCATCAGAATTCAAGGCTTCCTTTAAGTTCCATTATAATTCTTTCTTCCTGTTAAAACCACTGGACTTGTTATCTTTCTCGTGCTATAGCTTTAATTCTTCCAAGTGAAATCTAAGGGAAGTAATAGGACCATAATGTAGAGTAAGAGTGGGAATAAATAGAATAGGCAGTAATAATTTATCAGAAGGTTTCCATCTGCCAGACATTATTCTAAGTACTTGGCAGTATTAATTTATCTAATCTTCACAATTACCCTGAAAAATAGGCTAAATTTCCTCCAAAAATGTAAGTTCTGGTTCCCTCTGTGTCAAGGTGTTGCTGGAAAATGACTGACCTTAGAGGAGCTACATTTCTCAGTCTCCCTTGTAGTTAGGGCCTGTGATAGGATACATTTTAATCAATGCAGTGGGAATGGAATCCATGTGGAAACTTTTCAGGCCTGACCCACAAAAACCTTGCACATGGTGCTGCACCATGACCTTGTCCAATTCCAGGTGGCTGACTTTGGAATTGGCAAAGCTACCAATTTCCCTGTATTTCTGAATGCCTGCATGGGGGAGAGCATCCCTGGCAACCTGCTAACAGACCCTAAGTACTTTTACAAGAGCAGGAATCGAGTTTTTACTGAGCAAGGAATAATGTTCTATCATGTATGGGTCTTTATATACTTTTGCTCTATGTAATATAGCCATTCTCTAACTGGGGACATGTAATCTGAAATGTGTACGTGTGTGTGTGTGCGTGTGTGTGTGTGTGAATATCTGTGTAGATGCAAGAATGCACAATTTTGGTTGGATTTTGGTACGGAAATAGTATTAGAATAAAATAATTGGAAACATTTCTTATATTTTCTTTGTTTTGGAACCCTTTAAATGGTTTGGGGGCTTTTTAAAAAATAGTTTATAGAAACCTCCTGTGAAATGTCCTGCTGATAACTTTATTTCTATTTTTAACAATTGTTCTATTTAAATTTTATATCTTTTGGAAGATTCATTTTAATGTTTTATTTTGTAATGGTGATCAGTCATTGTATTGAAAAGTAATTGTCTGGATCTGAGCGTAACCATCTCCTAAGATGTCTTTCTTTCTGTCTGTGGCTAGTTCACACAGTATCTTTGAAGGTATATGTGGTTTTTTGTTCCTCCTATTTTTTTTTTTTTTGGTTAGCCTATCTAATGATTTATCTATTTTATTTTCCGTTTTGAAGAATAAGCTTTGAATTTATTGGTAGACATGAACAAAACTTATAGGTACTAGTTTTATTGCATAGTCTCTTCCCAAATTAAAGAAAATACTGTGACTTGTAAAATATCTTGAGTATGTTATATTTGTTGTATGTAACTGACCAAAAACATTAGAATTATGGTAAAAAAAATCCCTCAAATATCTCTGTTGGAGTTTTTTTTTTTTTTTTATTATGGCCTCATTAGTTTTATCTCTTACCTATTGTGTACAGTGTAAATTGTGTGTGTATAAAAAGCTCTTTATAATGTGATTTATTTCAATCCACTCATTCAAAAATAAATAGACCTTGGCTCGTGTCCACATGACTTGCAGAAGAACAAATAAGAACTTGAGACTACATTGTCTTCCAATCTCATATGCTGCACAAGTATACTACTCTAGGGAACAACAGTAAGTGATCTGCAATGTTTTCAGAGGGGGAAAAAAGAGTGAAAATATGCCCACTTTTGTGAAAACGAAAGTGGAGGGGACAGTCTAGTGGCCTTCTGACAATCAACAACCCAACCTTTTGGAACCTCAAGAAAGATAAAAACTCAGATTAGTATTTAGCTTCTTAGTTTTTGTAAGAAAACAGATACAAGAATTGAAAGCAGATCATCAAACCCAGTATAAGGCATTTTTAACAAACTGTTAAAAGAATTTTAGAAATGAGGGCCCTAAAATTCTAAAGGCTTATCATATGCACTATTAACAGTCAAAGTCATGAAAGAAGTTACCTCTCCATGTTATAGAAATAGCCAGGTATAAATTATTTATAAAAGAAAACATGTCAAAAGTAGTTAAAGTATGGAAATAAACTTGAAAAATTATCATTTTAGAGTATATTCTTATTTAGCCTTGCTAACTTTGGAAGAACTCTATGATTATACATTGAGCAATAAGTCAATTTAAAATTATAATGGAAAAATTTTTTTAAACTGAATATTCCTGACACTACTCAATCACATTTATTTGTGGATTTTCAGGTGAAGATAGACTGCCCTTTCCTAGTACTCTGAGGGAAGAAATAGAAAAAAAAAAAGACAAAGTATGTCCTAGTCTTAAGGAATGGCAGTCTAGGTGGATAGCAAACCCACGTTCTCATACAAGTAAGTACAAAAGCTCAAGCAAATTGAGACCCCAGAGATGTAATAAACAAATGCTTATTAGAAACAGATCGGATGTTGAGTAAGAGTAGGTCAGTTTGGGTGAGAGTAAGCTGAAGATTAAGGGTACATTTAACTTGCGAATTCATTTACTTCTTTCTCTATTTTTAAGCTAAACACATTACACAACAAAATAATGAATTGTTTAATGCCTTTAGAATATATATAATCTAGTCCCAACTCACTTTTCTTGAATCCTTTGCACACCTCAACAACTACTCTCTTAAGAGCAGGTGGCACCTAATTCTGTGTAGTTCCCTGACAAAAGGTTGATTCTTATGTTTTATGGCTTTGGTCATGCCTTTGCTCTTTTCTGAAATGTCCTCCAGAATTTGAGGTAAAAGACAATTAAGCAGATTCTGGTTCAAATTCTGGTTAAAAGTGATTGTGGCTTGTGGCCTCAAATACATAAGAGAAAGGAGGAATAGACAGAAGTGAGTGGGTTTAAGAGAAAGAACAACAAGAAGGTTCCAAAACAACAGATGTTGGTGTGGATGTGGAGAGAAAGGAACAATTTATACACTGATGGTGAGACTATTAACTAGTACAACTCTATGGAAAGTAATATGGAGATACCTCAAAGAACTGAAAGTAGGCCTACCATTAGATCCAGCAATCCCACTACTGGGTATTTACCCAAAGGAAAAAAAGACATTCTGTAAAAAAGACACTTGCACTCAAATGTTTATAGCAGCACAATACACAATTGCAAAGATGTGGAAACAACCCAAGTGCCCATCAATACATGAGTGGATTAATAAAAACTGGTAGATGGATACCATGAAGTATTCTTAGCCATAAAAAAAAAAAAAAAAAACAAAACAAAAAAAACAGTGAACTGATGCCTTTTGTAGCAATCTGGATGGAATTAGAGACCATCCTTTTGAGCGAACCATCACAAGAATGGAAAAACAAAAGCCACATGTATTCACTACTAAATTGATCAACACTAAACTAATAGATCAACACTCATGTGCACATATGGTAGTAAAATTCAATGGAAATCAAGCAGGTGGTGGGGGAAGGAGGGGAGGGGTGAATTCACACATAACAAGTACAGTGCACACTATCTGGGTGATGGACACACTTAAAACTGTGACTCAATCTGTATAAAAGCAATTCATGTAACCAAAATGTTTGTACCCTCATAATATTCTGAAATTAAAAAAAAGAAAAAGAAATTAAAAAAAGAAAGAAAATCAAGAATCTTGTAGATTAGTTGTATATCAGTGATGAAGAAGATGAGCAACTGGGCTGGTAATCGTACTGTTAATAGAGATTGGAAGCATAAGAAATATGATATGCTTTCGGGATGATATGAGTTTTGTCCAAGCTTTCTTGAAATATTTAAGGTAAATTCATATGGAGGCATGTAGTAGGTAACAGAACATATGGATAAGACATGAAGGAAAAAAACCTCAAATTTTAAATCTAGACTTCTGAGACATTTTTATAGAGATAGTAACCATGATGTTTATATTTATGCCTGCCTCATTATTTTATGAGCTCCTCAAGAATGAGAAAAACTCACATTAATATTTGATTTTTCTTTTACATTTGCATGGTGCCTGGCTCATGGTAGACACTTGATTTGTATTTCTGAAAAGTTGTCTTTCTGGAATTTATTTAAGTTAACCTCAGGTTAGATTCAATGATAAGCATGGATATACTGAAGGCATAGTTTGCTTTATTAAAAAATAAAATTATACTTCTCTTTATATATTATTCAAAATCTCTCCAAAACATAAATAATGTGGGCATCTTTGTAATATATTCATTCATTCATTCAACAATGTAGCCATTTGAGTTATTATTGCAAGGCATTGTGTCAGGACAAAATTTTTAAACCAAACTCCCAAAATATATAGAAAGTCCTACAATATTTCAGACAGTTGCAAAAAAGACTTAAATAACCTATTTTCCAGTAACTATTTTTGTTATGTGTAATTTAGAAACCATATTTTAATTTATTTCACCTTATGTCTACCATCCTTCATCTCTTCTGCATAGTTTTCATTTTATAGGTATTGATAAATGAATAAATGAATGAATGAACTCTTTAAAAAAGTGGTGGTCTAGAAATTAGCAAATCTCCCCTAACAAAGTAAGAAGTCTCACACAATTCTTTTAGCCTTCGAGTTCCTGAATATCTTCTCTGCAAAATGTATGTGGATTAGCAAATTTCTATTACTTGCAGATGTAAAATACTTAGATTCTACTTCTGGCATAAAATTTGCAATTCTGTATTTGTGAAGCTAAAACGGCAAAGGAAATATTTGCTGTAATGTTTGGTTTCCCTATTTTTCTTTCCACATGCCTCTAAACCCTTCTGGACAGGGGTGGTATTCTACCCATATTTGTTTTGAAGCAACTGATATAATGTTTCACACATGGTGGATACTGAATGTATGTTTGACAAATGAATGATTTTTGCAAATTAAAGTAAATTAATACAGAGCACAGAATGTATACTGTGAGTAAAACTTCATAGGTGCATTGCATGACATTTCTTAAACATATTTATTGAGGACATACTACACAGCAGGCACTGCATTTTACACTGAGGATATAATACCGCAATGATCAATGCGAAGTCAAATCCTTGCTCATCAATTTTACATTGTATTAAAGAGAAGACAAAAAAATCAGAGTCAAAAATAGATGAAAGAAAATTCCAGAAAATGATAAATATTGGAAGGAATTTAACACATTATCCAAACAGTGCCTTAATCCTGCCCCTTGCCTATCACAAGTCGCACACATTCTTCTTGTGCTTTGGTCATTTGATGGTGAGAAAAAAATGATTAGAAAATAACTTTTTCTCATGTTCTCAGTAGTAAAAAATTACAAATAATAAAATAGTAGTGCTATGTAAAGATTATACTAAAATTACAAGAACACAGTTTGAGTTTTAGTAATGTAAAGTGATGCAGCCTCCCCCCAAAATATCATACAAATATCAATGAAGAAAGCAAGATGCAAGAATCAATCAGGTAATGGAATGTCATTGGCCAAGTGGAAGCCACTGGAGAAATGAACCTTCTCCTTATTATATTATCTTATTGATATAGGCATTTTTTTTCACTGATGTACTAATTTCCTGGAAGATATTTCTACTTAAGATCCTTAGCAATATTTCCATTTTCCCATATTGATAAGGTTGAGTCAACATCACGTCTCTCCTCTCTGCATGTTAATCTGTTATTATACCCCTCCCCTTTAAGAGCCTATTTCCCTTGATTCAGGTTTTATTAGTCAGGAATAGAGCAAATGGTGAAAATTAGGACTTGCAAGATCCAGCTGTCAGAAAAATCAGCCAGCAGTGATTGATTAATGGAAGAACGCATCGAATTGTGCAGTGCCAAACTCGGTTGCAGTTGTTTAATATGATTCTGTCAGCAAAAGCTTCTCAGCTAACAATCTTTATGGCACAGCCATCTGTTTTTGAGGATTACAAATATATTATCAAAATATTCATGACATGTTTCCTCTGAAAGATGATATCTTATCCCTTTCAATAGATTAATGCCTTGAGGGTAACTGCAAAGCTAAGTAGAGAGGAAAAAACTTTAATATTTATCTCGGTCAAAAGCAAATCCATGCCTGTTTT
Source organism: Varecia variegata (assembly GCA_028533085.1). NCBI lineage: Eukaryota > Metazoa > Chordata > Mammalia > Primates > Lemuridae > Varecia > Varecia variegata. The sequence goes on from CM052438.1 coordinate 162,892,119, forward strand.
TTCCCTACTGTCATGAGGTTATTAAATTAATATCAACTAAAGCTGGCCTTACTTTTATTCATAGATTTAAAGTTAGGTTGAATGAAAAGATAGCTTAAAAGTAAATTGCTAATTGGAGGTTCAATTACTTCTCTCTTTTATCAACTGTGTGTGCTTATATAAAATATTTAAAATTAATGGGCAACTGTACATGAGAATTTGGAAATTAAAAGATACATTTAATCATTTTATGGAGAATCTATTAGTATACTTAGATATTGAATGATTTTCCCTATCTAATGAAAAGTTATATAAAATCCATTTATCTTTCAAGAAAAGTCTGCATATAGTTAAGGAGAAATAAACTGTGCTTTGATCAAAAGTTTTATTTCATTGTGGTTTGTTTTGGTTATGAATAAATATTTTTTTCAGATGAATATTTTGATAATTATAATAAAAACATATAAGCATTACACTATGGATCTCCTCATAAGCTTATGGAAAGTAAACTTCTAAATATATCAATATATTTCAATGTGCTTTGTTTCAATAAATAGTTTTTCAGAACTTGTATTTATGTTTTAACTTTTCCTTTATATATAGCATATTTTTTTAAAAACACATGAATTTGTTTTGGTTAATTTTTCTCTATGTTGTTATTTTACTTTGGAAACCTATCATAGACTCAGAAGTAATGTCATTTGTTGTGGATCAGATTTGTGCTCAAATATTTGGAAATTGTTTTAATTTAGATGCTTGCTGTTTTTATTTATTTATTTTATTTGTTCATTATTTGCCACACAGCTTAGCCCTGAAAATGGAATGATTTTTCTACTTCCATGACATCACTTTGAGAATCAAAGTAATTAGATTTTTATTGTAAAAGTAGAATATCATTTAAACCTATATGTCATGAATGCATATGACACATATTAACAAGGTTAGCATGTAATCAACAATATATAAGAATTTACAATTTGCTAAGAAAATACTGTGTTCAGCAAGAAGTCAATATTATTGAGTGTAAATAGCTTACAATCTAGTGATAAAGCCTGGTGTGGATAGTTAGAGACACTGTAAATTGAATTTGGATTTGGATAGACCTGGTTTGAATGTCAGCCCTGCTATGCACTGTAATGTGACTTGAACAATGTCTCTAACTTGTCTGAGATTTAGTAATATTTAAGGTTGATTAGCATCAACCCCCAAGTGTTAATGCTGGAATTCAATGAGAAAATGAAGATAACCTGTGTAAGGAAACCAGTACAATAATTTGCATCTAGAAGCCCAAACAATGTGACTTCCCTTTCCTCACAGAACAAGTCAAATGTGCTAAGTGTTACCAGGGAGTTGTAAACAAAGAGATACAGAAACATAAAGTAAGGAGAGGTTAATTAAATTCTAGAAATCTAGAAAGTTATAATTTGAACTAAATTAGTATCAAATGCACGTGTAGTACTGAAAACGTGCAGAGATGTATTTATATGCAATTCTTGCCCAATTTGGTTTGACCTTAATAAATGTCTAATTCCTTTCGATTTTATTCAGAAGTGCTATTACTATATGCTTAACATAGTCCCACTTTTAGACAAAGGAGAAGGGCTTCCTAAGTAAATGAAATTTAAATCCTGTAGGAATAAGAGTACAATTGAGTAGAAATGACAATTGAGTATTATTCCATGGGATTGATGTTGAATTCACTATAATAATGCACTATAGGCTATGTTTTTCTCTGACATTACAATGTCTGGAAAAGTTAGTTCAAAATTTTTAAAAAAAGAAAGAAAGAAAATTGTTGTATTTTTTTCATGTAAAGCAATCAAGAATTTTAAAAAATGAGCTTAGAAAATGAATGTGGCATATATACACATAGAAAGAGAGAGAGGGTGTAAAAAAGACTTGCCAGTTGTTAGCTAAAACACAAACAAAAACTTCAACTTATAGAAATTCAAGTATATAAGATATAACTTAATATACTCTAAATAATCAAACAATAAAATTCTCCGTTACCATCATGAAGGCATATTGATTCTGTGCCTTTTTTCCCCCTTCAAGGCTTCCTGTGATGTTCATATTAACCTTTTTCCAGATAAAAATGTTAAGAATGTTTTTCAGCTCCTTTCTCCTTTGCCCCTGGCACTCCAGGCCCCACCCAGTCTCTCCAACTAGAGACTGATGCTACCTTTAGGTGCAGTAGCAACCTGGTAGCATTGGTGAGGGGAGTCCCACATTCTGCTATCATTTTATGTCCTCGCCCAGTGGGGCCTGGGCATAGTACCTTAGGGATAGAGGTCAGGCAAACACCCCACACTGTCTCTGGGTGGGCCAAGGCTATAGCTGTCCCTACCCTGGTCTGGCAAACCCACAGTGGCTGGTGACTGGATGAGGTGCTCTAGCCCTAATTCTCTACACCTGCAGTTTCCAACCCCTAGGCTGCAGAACAGCACCAGTCCATGGCCTGGTGGGAACAGGGCTGCACAGCAGGAGGTGAGCAGCAGGCAAGCAAGCAAACCTTCATCTGATGTTCTCTATCACTTGCATCACCACCTGAGCTCTGCCTCCTGTCATATCAGTCACTGTCTCTCATCACCCCCAGATGGGACTGTCTGGCTGCAGGAAAACAAGTTCAGGGCTCCCACTGATTCTGTTTTATGGTGAGTTGTATAATTATTTCATCACATATTACAATGTAATAATAATAGAAATAAAGTGCACAATGAATGTAATGTGCTTGAATCATCCTGAAACTATACCCCTCCACCCATCCATGGAAAAATTGTCCTCCATGAAACAGGTCCCTGGTGCCAAAAAGGCTGGGGACCAGTGCTGTACCCCATCCCAGCACCTAGTATGTCCAGGTGACCGAAAGCTCTTTGGGATTGCCCATCTGTTGTGAGTAGGAGTGGAGGACTTGTGGGAAGGGGAGATTAAGTTCTCTACCCCGGTGGAGGGTCCATATTTTTATATTATATTGGGCCTCTCAAATTGCGGAGCCAGCCTGGGAGAATAATACTGAGCAGAGGAATTAAATTATGATTTTCAAATTTTTAAAGAGCTGCTTTTTTGCTCTGTTGATAATAAGCTATAGAAGGGCAGAGGTAAATACTAGGCTGGAAGCTATCATATTAATCCCAGTGAGAGACAAGAGTATCTCAGACTATGGTGGTACCACAGAGATGGTAAGAAGTGGTAGAAACCTACATGCACTGGAAAAGAGATAAAATGCAATTACCTGGCACACAGGACATAGAATGTGAGTAATACAGGCATCAAGAATCACTTTATTAAATATACTTGAAAATATTAACTTTAATATATTAACTCAACAAGTAATTTTTAGTGATTACTATATTGCAGGCACTTGTGTAGATGGCTACATTTTTATCAGTGTAATAAAAAATGAAACATGATAACACTACCCACAAACAGAAGATAAAGATCCTTACCCTCATATAGCTTGTGTTTTAGAAACAAAAGATAGATAATATGATTTATATTTATTTTTTTAGGTATTTGGCCTGAGCTACTGAAATAATTGATTTGCCATAATCTGATCTGGAGAATGCTGAGGGCAGGTTAGGTTTGGGAGTAGGGGGATGAGGAGTTCAATCTTGTTCATGGTTATGATGTTATTAGGTAGACAAGCAAGATTATAGGATACGCAGTTAGATAAATAATAATGCAGTTCTGAGGAGAGTACTTTAGGTTGAACATATGAATTTGGAGTTCTAGTTTACATGGTTTTAATGACATGATACTCAAGTGAGATCATTAAAGAGGGAGTGTTGATGGAATAGAGAAAAGGGCCAAAGACTTATCTCTATGGTCCAACATTAGGAGTAGAAAAGTAGAAGAGTCTTGTCTAGCAGAAAACCAGCTACGTTGACTTTAAAGCTATTAATAGAAGAAGTAACCAATGAAGTAAGAGGAAAGCGAAGAGTTTATTGTCAATGAAGCCAAGAGAATAAAGTTTAATAAGATGAATCAACCCTGTCAAATGTTACTAAAAGGTCAAATAAAATAAGAACTAGAGAATCACTATAAAATGCCACCGGATAGCTAAATACTTTTTAATTAATCTGTTTCCCAATTACTGATCTTTTAATTTGTGATCAGTTTTTTTCCTGTTGAAATCAAGCCTACAATGATTATATATGGAGCAATCACTGTCTTGTAGAGATGAAAGTAAACCTTGGCCCTAATACCTGTTAGCGGTGAAGCCATTAATAAGTTACTTTGCAGTGTTAACCTCGGTTTTCTCATCTACAGAAGATGAGGATGATACCTTCTTGTCTTGCTGGGAGACTCATGAGATAAGAAAATGTAAAATGTCCTACCTTTGTCCTTGACCATAATACAGTCATAAATATTGTTATTTCTGTATTAGACATGTTTTGAGGTTTCTGCCGAAGGGGTGGCCTGGGAAGACATACTGGTACTATGTGACTCCTCCTCCCGAAGAAGGGCCCTGCAGCATAATGAGTGGACTGGTTTGGCATCTGACTAATGGATAACTCTGTCTGTCCCTTTTTACTTCCCCTCTTCCACCCTGTTCCCATATTTGAACTGAGAGATAAAATTGTTTTTGTTTTTATTTTGAGAATCAAAATGCATCCAAAGCAGCATGCAAAGCTAAGTTCTACCTGAGCCAAAACTCAGAGTAAAAACAATTTACTCTAAATCTGGTATTCAGAGAATAGAAGGAACAGACAACAGGAAAACAAATTAAAAACCCAAACAAAACAAAAACAAAGAACCAACAAAAACAGTCCCTGGTATACAGACACAGAGCATTTCACCTATTTCAATGTCTGATGACTAAAATTGACCTAGTTCACCTTCTTGCTTTTTGTCATTGCCTTTTATCAATTCAAAATCTTTATTTATTTATTTTTTTATTTTTTTATTTTTTTTTTTGAGACACAGTCTCACTCTGTTGCCCAGGCTAGAGTGCCGTGGCGTCAACCTAGCTCACAGCAAACTCAAACTCCTGGGCTCAAGCGATCCTCCTGCCTCAGCTTCCCGAGTAGGTGGAACTACAGGCATTTGCCACCATGCCTGGCTAATTTTTTCTATATATTTTTAGTTGTCCAGATAATTTATTTCTATTTTTTTAGTAGAGACGAGGGTATCACTCTTGCTCAGGCTGCTCTCAAACTCCTGAACTCAAACGATCCACCCGCCTCGGCCTCCCAGAGTGCTAGGATTACAGACATGAGCCACCGTGCCTGGCCTAATTCCAAATCTTTATATGAAACTCAAGTTTACCTTTTTTTTTTTTTTTTTTTTGCGAGCAAGCACAGCTAGTTATTGCTTTATGCATTTAAGCAATGTGTCATGTAATTAATTCATTTCTCCATTTTCCTCCCTAAAACATATACAGAAATTTTAGTCTCCCCAAACTCCCTACCCCTGTTAGCTTAAATCTCTATTGTGACAAAAAGTCAATACTTTTTGAGGCACTAATTTAACTCAGTGGTTCTGTTATCAAGTTCTTATTTCAAACTGATTTCCTCTTCATCTCAAATCCTGGAATCTCAACTGCTCCAGCATTAAGCTAGAGAAGCAGGCATGTACATGCATGTGTATGGGGGAGGAAAATACAGAGATCCTCAAAGCAAACTGATTAACATTGAAAAAATATTTTCCAAAGTGATGAAATAAAAAACCTGAACACACACTGTGGAAATTGCCAAATAAATCTAATTTTTAATGATGCTTGCTCTTTTACTGATCTCAGACCTCTTCATTAGCACATCTAAAAATATCTTGAAAAGTATATGATTACCATCTTGATGGTAGGACTTTAGTTTATTAAAAATATATAGCACTTTAGGAGACTTAAAGGAAAATGTTGAAATAAAAACATGGTGCTGGTCAGAAATGAGATTATTAGTTATTCATTTGTAATGCAAATATTTCTCCCGTTTGTGCACCAACCAGCAGGTAGCATAATCATTGCTGATTTGATTAACTCTGCCCTTCACTTTTGCCAAACACTGCCACGTTTAAGGAAAGAAAGGAAGCTAAAATACTTTCCCTCTAATGCAAAATAAGAAGACCTTGGATAGGTTAAATTGAATTTTTCCAACTTCTCAAAAGTCTGTTTGCAAAACAAAAGTATCTCTCTTTCCCCTTTCTTACTTCTTTCCTTCCTGTCTTCCTTCTATTTTTTGCTTTGTTTCACTCTCTCTTCCATTTTTCCAAGGCATTTATTCAACAGTGTAATAAGACCTTATATTAAAAATGTAAGACGTGCATAGAGGCTCACACGTGTGATCCTAGCTACTGGTGGGGGGTGTGAGCCAAGAGGATCTC
>CM052438.1:162898515-162922490 GCA_028533085.1 Varecia variegata
TCACAGCAACCTCAAACTCCTGGGCTCAAGCGATCCTTCTGCCTCAGCCTCCCGAGTAGCTGGGACTACAGGCATGCGCCACCATGCCCGGCTAATTTTTCTCTATATATTTTTAGCTGTCCATATAATTTCTTTCTATTTTTAGTAGAGACGGGGTCTCGCTCTTGCTCAGGCTGGTCTCGAGCTCCTGAGCTCAAACAATCCGCCCGCCTCGGCCTCCCAGAGTGCTAGGATTACAGGCGTGAGCCACCACGCCCGGCCCAAGAGGATCTCTTGAATCCAGGAGTGTGAGGTTGCTCTGAGCTATGATGAGGCCATTGCACTCCAGCATGGGTGACAGAACAAGACCCAGTCTAAAAAATAAATGAATAAGTAAAATTAATTGTTTTCCCTTTTCTACTTGGTAAAAACAGTCATAAACAGCCTTAAACTAAAAATATTCTTAAAGATCAGATTCTATTTAGTGATGTTTTGGTGGCGATTTCCCTAACCAATAACAAGAGTCAATCTTAAGAGTATAAATGACTCATTCTTATAAACCTCCTTGTAATCTATTCATTATTTTGCAAGAGAGTATGTACTGAAAAATGAGTTAGACAAGGTAACTTGTTTTAACCTTAAAATATATCCAAAGCTAGAATATGTGATCCCAAGGTCACAGCCACTCTATCCAAGCTTGTTTTTAAACTCCAGGAGTTCATAAACCTAGAGCTGTTTACTCTTATATTTCTGAGGGAATATTTTGATTATGGTCTTGGTATAGACATATTTTCTTTCTTAAGAAAAACATAACAGTCTAGCAACAACCTTCATTTTTCCAACTTCACAAAAGTCCTTGATTTATAAATTTTCTTTAAAATTATCTTTTCATTAAAACCATATTTCACAAGCTATAGGTTGTGACTCAAATATGTGTCATGAAATAAACGTCTAAAATGGAATAAGTATCTGAAATAATAACAATAAATTAAAACACAATAGAGGCTGGGCACAGTGGCTCACACCTGTAATCCTAGCACTTGGGAGGCCGAGGCAGGCAGATCGTTTGAGCTCAGGAGTTCGAGACCAGCCTGAACAAGAGTGAGACCCCCGTCTCTACTAAAAATAGAAAGAAATTATATGGACAACTAAAAATATATATAGAAAAAATTAGCCGGGCATGGTGGCATATGCCTGTAGTCCCAGCTACTCAGGAGGCTGAGGCAGGTGGATTGTGTGAACCCAGGAGTTTGAGGTTGCTGTGAGCTAGGCTGATGCCACGGCACTCTAGCCCGGGCAACAGAGTGAGACTCTGTCTCAAAAAAAAAAACAAACCCTCAATCGATATACAGTAATATATACAATATAGTACAGCACTATTAAAGTGTTCATTACACATAGTGAAAGTTAAGTGTTGTGTCAAGACAGTTTGTTTTCTGTGTGTGTTTGCGTGTGTGTTGGATCATGATATAAAATACATATTCTTATTATGTTTCCATTGCAGTTTGTTTACTAAATTAACTAAACAGTGGCTTAAACCAATAGCAGTCATTTATTACCACTCACAATTACCATGCTCAGGAATTCAGATAAAGCATAACTTACAGGATACCTGTGGCTGCAGCTGGAAGACTTAAAAGCTAAAAGCTGTTGTCACCTAGTCTCATTCACTCTCATGCCTGCTACTTGATGTGTGGATGTCTTCATGATGTTGTTTGGGCAGTCAGCCAGAACATCCACAAGTGGTCTCTCTATGTGATTGGAGTTTTTTCACAAGCTGGTGGCTGGATTCCAAGGGCAATCATTGCAATAGAGTGAGAGACAAAAGCAGCATTGCTTTTGATGACCTAGCTTCAGAAGTCACAAAGTCACGTGGTGTCACTTCCATTATATCACTTAAGGCAGTCACCAAGGTCCACACAGATTTATGAGGACCAAACATGGACTCTGCCTCTCCTTTGAAGAATGTCAATGTCATTCCATAAAAGGAACATCTGGATCAGAAAAAAATATATATATATATTTGTATTTTGGTAGGAATTCCCTTAATATAAGTCTCATCATGTCTCATAAAACATTTCACATCTAGTATCCTGAATGCTGTGACCAAGGACCAAGTGATTATCTTCAATTCTTTTGAGTAGGAAACTGTGGCATCAAATTTTGCAAAGATGCCCGTGTGTGTATATATATCTCAAATAATTGACTAAGAGGATTGGGGGATGGTAGGCAAGTCCAAGTTCTTGTTGCTAGGCAAGCCTAGAGGAAGGGCAGGCTGGACCTTGAAGCTCTTCAGCAGGGCTAAAGCTGCCATCCACAGGCAAAGTTCTTAATCAGGGAAGCATCAGCTCTGCTCTTAAGGCCTTTGAACTGATTTAATCAGACTCACTCAATTTAGCTAGAATAATCTCCCTTACTTAAAGTTAACTTAAGTAAAGTTGTGTAATGATGCCACCTTGACCATATCTACAAAATATATTCACAACACCTAGATTAATGTTTGAATAACTGAGAACTGTAGACTAGTCAACTTGACCCAGCAAAGGATCACAGTTCCTAATTGCATATTTTCTCTGTCCTGTATGTGATTGTGTCCCGACCACCTGTAACATTCTCAGGACCCTGGCAAGAATTCAAAAATATTTGTTAAACAAATAAAGAAATAAGTATGTGTCATGCTGTGTGGCATTTAATAAGTATTGGAAAGGACCTTGAGACATAGCCTATAAGCAAATACAAACAAGAAAATATTTTTAGGTCAGATAATAATTTTATACATTTTTTTGAGAAAAAAATCCTATAGCCAGGGTGGAAAATTAATTATTAATGAAAGATGTATTTATGCTGGTAAGAGAAAATGAGCTCCCAAACCGGGTAACACCAGCAAAATAATATATTTTTGACAGAATTCTGAACGAGATGGTAATAACTTTTTTGCCACAGAAAAATAAAGAAGAGAATCTTCAGTCAACAATTGTTGCTTGTTATGGGAAGATCATGGAGTAGGAATATACAAATTATAGTTTCTTCAAGTAAGAGGACAAACAAAATAATTCTCAACACCTGGAGAAAGCACTGTTGGCCAGAAATAGAACTGATGCAATACTGGGTGACTTAGTTATAAGCAATTTTAGTGTGAAACGTAGGTGTGCAATTAATTGGAAATTTATTGATGTGTAGTATATTTTGGTACTATATGATGGTAGTATGTTTTATACAGCATGGAGTCCAAAACTTAGACTAATTTGTCGCATTGGTAGATGATCTCTGTGTTAAGGTATTATACACCTTTTAAAAACATTGAGATATTGTTATTTTCATGTTGTTCTCTTCTGATGTTTTATTAATTATTGCAGCTGTTTGTTATAAATAATTTAGTTAATATTTAACTGCACTGATGCCCTGGGATTATTAAAGCTAAAGATGCAATTAAAAACAATAAAAGCATAATTACTAGAATCAAAGAATGTTGTGATGAGCTTTAATAACATTGCAGTTTTTAGGATTCCTTTGTGTCATTCCACACTTACTTTTTCCCTCATTAGTAACCAGTATGTCAGTTTCTTTAAGAAACCAGAATGAAAATATAAACTATGGAAAGCATATTTAAGTGTTAATTATATATACGTGGATATACATCAGATATATTAAATACCATTACACCGATGTTCTTTCCAAATGTTAAAATTACTGATGCAGAAAAATATGTCAACACCATTTATATGATCTTCTTACATAAAAAGTAATAACTAAATAACCTTCACATTGTATTAATTTTAAAAGTATATGTTATGAAGTGTACTATATTGCAGAATTCTATGTTGTTGGCAAATAAGGTGATCAAATAAGTTTGGAAAACTTTTGCATTAATAAGGCTTCATAGATTTTGTGGGGTTTTTTTATTGCAAGACTTCTCATAGCTTTTAACATACCAATGTACATACTGAGTTTTCAGATAAAAGGAAGTAGTATGAAACAATAATTTTGTTTGGCTAAATTATCTTCATATATTTTGATATTCTAAATAGAATGGGATTAGGTTAAGTGTACAAATTTGGCTTCTGATTCAAGGTGACATTAAATGCATGTATTTATTGCTCTTCTCTCCTATTTCCCATTGAAATGATGTATAAGCACAAAATAGTATAGAGCAGATACAGCACTCGAAATCTTGAGAGAGTAGCATCAACTGAAGAGGATTGTGAGGAATCTGCTAGGTGTTATAAAACACATTGGGATCCAATTAAAGGAAATTTTATAGGAACTAAAAAGCAGACATCTTCCGTGAGTGAAAGAGAGGATGCCAAAAAAAAGTTACTCAAGCTAGTTGAAAGAGCAGGTCATGTATGGGCAAGACATGATATGGATATTGGGATAGTCATTCAAGAGTTAATTAAAAGTCTATTCTTACACTCTTACTCTCCTATTCCTAAAGTAATTAAATGAAGTATTTTCCTTCAAGCTAAATCTTTTGTTGGATTTATCGGGATTCAGTCAGGAAAACAGAAACTGCTCCATGTACTCTATGTAGAAAGGGTTTAAAACAGAGGAAGGGGCTTATATGACTTTAGGAAGAGCTGGGGGAGGGGGTCATGAAGTTCGTAGAAGCTGCTTCCAGAAGTCAAGAAGGTGATTCTGAAGCTCTCGGCTTGAATCATCAAAGTGAATGGTTCTCACAAAACTTGCCTAAATCCATGGTGATTCTCAAGAATCTCTGAGAAGCTCCCAGATTTTATTCTGCAACATAATAATGAACGATTCTTGGAAGCTTGCAGGAGAGCTGCTGGAATTCTCTCCCCTACACACGTGTCTCCTCTCTTCTGTCATGGTTGTCACCACCTCTGGAAGAACAATGGAATCTATGTACTAACATTGAGAGTTGAAGATATTTGACTAGGCTAGATATTTGGAACTATGACAAATAAATTATTCTATTGAGAGAGGAAACTATAGGGCATAGATGACACAGGATTCAAAATTCAAAATTATTTAGTGTAATTATTACATGAATTCTTATAAGGATACACAAAGGTCTGTGTGTAAGTGTGTATGTGTGTGGGAGGGTATTATGTGAGGCAGCGTAGCACTCTGTTTAGAGTTTTTGATTATGGACCCTGGTTTGCCTATCTATTCTAAGGGATACTTGCTGTGTTTCTTTACATTGTGTCCTTAATCTTGCTAAATTACCGTTTTTCTCGGCTGTAAAATGAGGTTGATCAAAGCAATTCTTCTGATAATTAGATGAGATTAAGTTTAGCTCGTCGTTTGGCATGTAGTAAAATTAACTGTGAATACAAATCATATTACAGGGGTGATTGATATTTTTGTTAGCCTATTTATGCCACGTACTAACTAGTTTTTCCCTTAACATAATTACTCTATTCCCAACACTTTCAAATGCATTCATGCTTGCTTGTTGTGGTAGCTTACGAAAGCATAGCTATTGGCATCACTTTTCCCCAGCTTTGTTGACATAACTGTGTCCAGGTCAACTTGTGTTCTCATCTCAACCAATTCATTTCATTTGAATTGTAATATAATATATGTATCAGTGGATTGGATAATCCACACACAAACCCTGCCATAGAGAATAATATGGGGTCACTAAATCCTCCTTCTTTTTCTTCTTGGCACACAATCAGGGCAAATGTTCTCGTCTTTCTGGCAGCTAAGTAGGGGCTTGAGACTGAGTTCTGGCCAATGCATGTGGCAGAAGTGATGTGTGTTACCTCCAGACCTGGGATATATTTTAAAAAATGCCACACGATCCATATATCTTCCCTTGACTCCTGGCTGGATTCAGAAGGCAAAGTGCAGATCTACAAGACCCTAGCACATGCCTAGAAAGAAGGATCCTGAGTCCTTGGATAATTGCATGACAAGAGCCCCTCCTCCACTCCTCCATTGAGATGGGTCGTGAATCTTTTCTTTGCATTAAACCATAGAAATTTTGGAGTCATTTATAACTGCAATAGCCTACCCTATGCCATTTCTTTATTGAAAATTAAAGAAATTCATTGTGTGTGTATGTGTGTGTGTGTAAGAGAGAGAAACAGAGAGTGAGAGACATAGAGAGAGAGGCAGAGAGAGAAAGAGAGTGAGAGAGAGACAGTGATGCAAGCTTTAAGTAAAGTCTAATTTTTTTCCATCATAGTTACAATAATGTCCATGGGCCTGTCCCTGGACATAGATGTAACAAATATGTAAAATATCACCACTGTAGAAAGATCGTGCATTATAGGGAAGAAGAGAACACAGGAGAAAAAAAAGGAAACTAAGACGTATTTTACAATTTATTTAGTTAGCAACACCAACTCTCTGAGAGAGACTTTCTGTAATAAAAATGTGATACTTATGTTCAATCAAGTATATTTACACACATTTACACACACACACACACACACACACACCACATTTTGAACATATTGTTTTCTCCTAGTATATTGAATTGACACTACAGTTAATAAATTGATTTCCCCTTGACATACACAGACTTAACTTACCAATCAAATATAGTGTAGACCACATCATTTGGTAATTCGGGAGCTAAAGAATTTGTATCTTGCTTTTTGACTTGGATATGCTAGGCTTTCCTGTTGAGTCCTGTAAGACTTTCGAATAAATAATCTAGCGTTCAAGATAGAGCACAATTAATTAGTGAAGATGGGGAAGTATATCAGATTGATTAAGTGACAATATGGTAACTGTGCAATTCTGCAGGCAAACTTACTGTATTTTCAGGGGAAAGAGATGAGCTTTCCCCTAATGTCTTAAAAGAGACATTCCACAGTCTTCTATTATTTTAATATCAATAGAAATGCAATCTTAATTTTTATAAAGACTTTCTGACCTGGAAAATGGAGATTTAATTAAGTAATAATTATGGAACAAAACTCCTATAGCATTATACAGTATTCTCCAGTTTCATAAAATAGCATAAAACAAAAATATTCTAAAATGAATGGAGTATTTTATTGACTTACATTCCAATGTTTAGTCCAGAGACTTTTATCACATTAAATATAAACAACTGAATTTATTAAGTGCTATATATAAATATTTTGCTAAACAGTTACAAAAAGAAGGTAAATTCATTGAGAATTTTTATGAATTATTGCATAGATTTGTCCAAAGGGAATGTCTAACTTTCCCTCTAGAGAAATAAAATAAAATGGAAAAGTCCGTGTAGAGTTTATTTCAAGTGCCATCTTATATTAGATATTTCCAGTCACAAGTATTTTTTAAAATGGCATTCAGTTGCAGCAAGATTACCTATTCACTTACACTTTAAATCAAGTTAGTGACTTTGAATTCCACTTCTCAGTAAAGAATATAGAAGTAGATAATGGTTATGAAAGTCCAACCAATAAAACCTGCCTCCACCTTTTGCCTCATGCAACAGAGATCAGAATTGGAGTAGTCAGCAATGCAGAAAAGAATATGTGTTATGACTTCTCCAGCTTTGCTGAAAACTTTGTTTCAGGTTGACAAAACTGGATGTTCCCACTGGAGCATTCCCAGTGGAAATGTTCCATTTTTGTTCCATTGTAATCTTCCTACTTTCATCCATCTCTGATGTTGTTCTAGAGTATATAAAACAGTCCAATTTGGTGACCCATTGTGTTTGGCAAAATTAAGCAGTAAGGACTGTCTGAGCTGAGCAATACCTCTGCCCACTCCACCCAACCCCTTTATTTTTAACATATCCAAATTTTAGGACTTGCTGATGGTCCAGGTAGTTACCTCACTTGGTTCACTAAGCTCTAACCATAATAGACATGCATAAAATCCTCCAGACTCTTCCCTGCTCCTCATTTTAGGGCCTTTGAACATACTTAGTTTCCCCCCCCCCATCTAAATTGTTTGCCCCTCCCTCTTTTCGTGGCTTGATACTACTCACCCCTTCAGCAGCAACTACACTGTTACATTCTCAGTTAAAATGTCATTTGAATACATTCTTAGGACCTATACTCCTTCTGTACTGCTCCTTGTTTGTTTCTTTCATAGCAATCAATATAATTTTCAATTATTTTATTATTTATTTAGATTTACTTATCTTCTTTGCCCTTTAAATAAAACACTACATTTTATTGAGGATCTACTATGTGCCTGACTTTGTTATAAATTCTTTCATAACTCAGTACATTCAATCATGTAACAACCTTGTAAAGTAAATATTATTAATCCTTCTTTGCAGATGAGGAAAGTAAAATTTAGACAGACTATCACATGTTCAAAATCTCATAGCTAGTAAGTAGCTGATTACAGAATTGAAGATAAATTTTCTATATGTGCCATGAGGAAGGGATAGTTTAAACTTTATTTTCTATTTTATTAATAGTCCCTACCGTGGTACCTAGTACCTACTAGATATTAAATAATGGGAATGAAAGAATGGGAAATTTACTATCTCAGGAATTTTCTAAGCAGTCATTGCTTTTTGCAAATTACATAGCTAGGTTACCAGAGAAAAAATTTTATCTTACTCTACATTTTTATCAGAGTGATATATTTCAATATGTAGTAAATAGTCAGTTGTCAATTCCTCAAAAAAATCATCAGAAAAAAATTTTTTGTTGACGGGGAGGTACATTTATCAGACCTAAATACTAATGGAGGATATCACCTTGAGAGTCCCAGTAGTGATTCAAAGAGGAAAGTTGGGAGAGAATATTTATGGATTTTAGGCTTGTACTAGGTGATTTTAAGGTGAGTCCCTGCTATCATTTGGATATGATTTGAGTTTATCTCTAACAAAACTCATGTTGAAATTTGATCCCCAATGTGGTGGTGTCAGAGGTGAGGTCTAGTGGAGAAGTGTTCGGGTTCTGGGAGAAGATCCCACATGGATAGACTAATGCCCTCTCATGGGGGATGAGTTCTGACTTTCACAAAAATGGATTAGTTACCAAGAGAGTAGGTTGTTAAAAAGAGTCTGCTTTCCTCTCCCTCCCTCCCTTCCTTCCTTCCTCCATCCATCCCTCCTTCTTTCTTTCTTTCCCTTCCTTCTTTCCTTCCTTCATTCCTTCTTCCTTCCTTCCTTTTCTTTCCTTTTCTTTCCTTTCCTTTCCTTTCTTTCTGCAAATGTCATCTCTTTGCACACACTGGCTCTCCTGCCACTGTCTCCCCTGAGTTAGAGCAGCCTGAGGCCCTCCCCAGATACAGATGCCCAATTTTGAACTTTTCAGCCACCAGAATCCTGAGTCAAATGAACCTCTTTTCTTTATGAACTATGCAGTCTCAGGTATTCTATTATAGCTACACAAAATGAACTATTACAGTCCCTCAAGGCAGAGAACTGATTGATTCTGGATGAAGTTTATGACGTAGTAGGCTTGGTATAGTGGTTACAATGAAGCAATGGTTTTGAAGTTCATCTTGGCTTTAGATGTTAGCAGGCTGATAGACTTGGTAAATAAGCCTTTTTAGTTGGTTCACAGTTCTATATTCCAGAAGCAAGTATTTTCTTAAGCAAGTAGCAAAGTTATTTTTGTTTGTTCATAGTATTATTTAACATAAGTACAAGAAAATATATCCAGTCTAATATTGTTTAACACAGGAATATAAAAATATGCTCAGTCTCATTATTATTTAGCACAGGAACTTCAAATTATGTTACTCTATTTCTCAACAGAAAATAGTGATATCATATAAAACCAAAGTATGGACAGATTTTTTTTTAGCAAAACCCCAGTGTGGCATATGAATATATCATAGTTTTACACAAATATTTCTTATTTACCAATGTGAGAATAAGGCTATAGGTATAACTTACTTTACCTCACACATTGTTGCATTTTTCCAGCCCAGCCCCTCTTACCAGGTGGAAGAAACTTCTAGTTATACTTGAGGACTGAAGGTTTTTAACTAATAATTTTTAAATATCTAAAATTGAATGAAAGGTATGACATAGAATTGTAATTCTGATGACTGTTTGATGGCAAAAGTAATTGATTCTCCCATTTCTAATTTTATTGACTAAAGATTTACAAACATAAAAATAAAATGCTTCACAACACACTGAAAAAAATGAAGTTTGCTATACTTTGAATCTCTTTGCAGTAGAATTTTAGGTTTAGCTTGGGTGCTGAAGAAAAAGGCCATCATAGGGTTTTCTATTTGTTGGTTTGACAGCTATATATTTTTCTCTCTCTTTAGAGACATAAGTGAACTGAAAATAAAAGCTATTTCCTTTACTTATCTTGTAAGATTGCTTTCTCAAGCAATTAATTAGTGAAAATTACCATTTAAGCAGAAAACAATTTTTATAAATTTAGTGGAGAAAGTGACTTAAGTTCATGTTGTATACAGAAGAAAGTTCAGAGTGTTATTTATTATCAATATGACATTCAATTGGTAGATAGCTGCTAAAAATACCCAAATGCTGCTATGGAAGAAATAAGTTAAAAAAATTCTCCATTAAAGGAAATCTACTGCAATATATCATTGTTATAGTGGCTGCACGGAAAAGGTCTTGTTGTCTGTAATGTGAAATTTTGAGAGAAAAGTTTAACTTCTACAAATAGAAACTTGATTTTGGACAGTATTTCCACATTATTACAGATATAACGTGAAGCAAATGTAACCTTGTCTGTTACATAAGTTCTGTTGTGTTTTGTTTTTGTAAGAGTCTTTACTAATCAGGAAAAATAAATCCATTTTCAGGGACAATAATCTTCATATTTGGAGTATTTTGACATTCGTTTTTATGACGCCTGGTTATTCTTATCATTTACTTATTATAATTCATTTACCACTTTAAAATCAAGTCAACTTTATGTCTCTCACACTTTTTTGTCTAGCCTGTTTATCCCTCTGGCTATGAAGCTCACAAATGCTAAGCAAAACCATGCTTTTCTCAGAGATAACATTGATGCTGTGATAGAAAACAAAGATTTAGAGCACTCACAGATTGTAAGACTATGATCTGGCGTTGTTTATAACTTACCCCGTTGGCCTGTTCGGGAGCTAACATAGTAATAGATATTCGCTAAGTGCATCACTTGCTGTTCAACCACATAATTGCACCTATTAATCTCTAAGAATTGCTAACAGGGTAAATCAAATTTGAATGACATCATACTAAGAAAACCTGGGTGCTAGGTCAAATGGTAATAAGATTTACCTAGAGGTTTCTTTAACTAGAAGTAATATTTTAAAATACCAAAATTAAATAAAAACTTTAATTTCAAATCATGCTTAACTTTAGATGCTGGGACATTGGAAAAACTTATAATATTGCGTACTACTTAAGGAGACCTTCTGAGAAAGAAACAGTTGATTTATTTTAGTTACTTCTTTCATATTTTTTAAATTGGATAACATGTAGTATTGCTTTAGCTATTAATACTTTGAAATGGTCATTAAACGTAATAGTTAACCTGTAGTACTATCTTTTCCTAAGAGCTAATTATAATTAATTTTGGCCATGAAAGAGAGGGAAGGATAGAATGATGGAAGAACTAAAGGACTGGAGTCCAGTGGCCAAGTCTTGGCCCTGTTCCTTGCTGCTCTGTGAGCTGGGGCAATTCAGTTGAACTTTGTGGTCCTCAATTTCTACATGTATGAAATAAAGATGATGTAAATCACAGAATTGTTAAAATTATTTAGTGATATTACAGGGTAGAAATTGCTAAAATGAGTTACTGGGACTATAGGGTAGAAAACTGTGAAGCGTCATCTATTTGTAAGTTATTAGTCACAGTGATACTAAAGTAGTAATAGTACTAAAGTAAAACTAATGTGGAAAAGATGAAATCTCTTACAGATGATTTATGACAAACTTCCTAATTTATTATTTCCACTTATATCTCAAATCATAGTCAATCAGGAAGATATGGATGATATTTCCTGATTGGCTATAATTTGAGATGTAAGTGTGGATGTGTGGCTGATGCAGTGACGTCAAAAATATCACTTGTTGGGCAAAATGTCACACTGAAGATTAAAGTAGCAATAGCAACTCAGGCTTCACATTCAAAAGAAAAGGAATAAAGGGTACTAATTGATCAACACATATGTGCACATACGGTAGTGACATTCATCAGGTGCTGGGCAGGTGGAAGGTGGAGGAGGGGATGGGTATATCGGCACCTAATGGGTGCTGCGTGCACCGTCTGATGTTCACTTGTAGCTCTGACTCGGGCGGGGCAAAGGCAATATATGTGACCTAAATATTTGTACCCCCATAAGATTCTAAAACTAAAAAAGAAATATTTAACAATCTTATCCTATTTAATCAATAGAAGTTACATAATTAATAGTCAGGTAGGATAAAAGAAAAAAAATAATAAATGAAAACATGAATGAATTGGTATTAAAATCTACGAAAAAGTATTCTGACAAAGGACAATATAGTTAAATGAATAATTTTTACACTGTTTTAGATAAACTTTGTGTGAGATGATGAGGAGAAAAAAATCAAAGGAGAAAGAGAAACATTTATTGGATGCTCATTTACCAGGTACTGTTCTATGAACTTCACGAGCATAATCCTATTATTATATTAATTACTTTTAGGACCAAGTAAATAGAAACATCATAATTTTTTTAAATAATTATTTTTATCTAACCAATACTTAATAAGTATACATTTGTGAAAAATATTGTGCAATGCTCCTAAAAATATGAAGATCAAGAGATTATGATCTTTGTTCTTATAGGGTTCCCAGTCTACCGATTTGACATTTTAATATTTTTCTCCAATGTCTCTATAATTACTGTTGTTGTCATTAAAGTTTCTAAATGGTTTCCTTGTCTTAGATTCTGCAATATAATGATGTCTGGCATTGCCACCATGTTGTAAAATGCAAGCACTATTCATATAGAATAGGTTCTATTAATGGTGAATACAAAGTTGCATGGAAATAGACAAGTATAGAAGACTTAACATGCTAGTGAGGTAAGGGAAAGAGGCATATATGAAGGGAACATTGAAAATAAGCTTGAAGCCAGAATAGAAATTTACCAAGCAGAAAATTCAGGAAACAGCATTTCTAATATTGGGGTTACGGATAGGGGTAGATGTACAGTGGTATAATAACCATAGAGGTGTGTCACAAGTAGAACTGTTAGGTGACAGCTTCCACTTGCAATACCTTTGGCCTCTGCTGTAATATTTGAGCTAAGGATACACTTTTCAAAGGCAGCCCAAGCCAAAGACTTTGCATGGGCAGAGTAGTAGGAGGCAGTCATTTTTGCCCAGCATGACTCCCATCAGGCAATCTTTGCAACAGTGCTTTTCATTGAACTGGCTGAGATTTTCTCAAAGCTGCACCATTGTCTGGGCACTTTCTATCCAATTCTTCTTTCCTTTTTTCTCCTTACGCAAGCATCAGACTGTCATTGCGGTCTGAAGATTGCCCCTTCATTTTCGTGCTCTTGCTCCTTTATCTTTCACAAGCACTACCCTTAACAAATCTCTTGGGTCTTCTAATTCTGTGTTGCCATATGCTTCCTGGAGGAACCAGCCTGATGCAATGTATTTTGGTAAAAAACTAAGGAAAAAAAAATCACATTATATGTTAAATACTTCTCTTTAGTTGGAGAAACCATGCACTTAATCAAATAATTTAAGCACAGTGAGTTTAATGCAACTATATAAAGAGTCCTAAGAATTTACATGGACACAATATTTATTTCAACAAGTTTTTGTCTGATGAGTATTTCCTCTGAAACAGGACATTTTTTAAGCAAGTGGGATGCAAAGATGTGTATGATACTCATGCCGAGGAGTGCACAGTCTAATGACCCAGGCAGTGAGAGATTTGAGAGACATTGTTTGTACTTTACAAGTCAGTACTGCCATTGAGAAGTCTTCTGTGAATGGAAATGGTGGCCCCTCAAATCATGTCATTTAGGGAAGGGAGATTTATCCACACCCAGGCACCAACTCATCAGGAGTTCATCCCATCTTCAAAGTAAGAGGACATTATTATTAATAGCTGATTTATTTGCTAGTCATCAAGAATAATAATATCCCATAAGTAAAAGTAAATAGGTTGAAAGCTCAGGAGCTTAGACTATGTGAAAAAAAAAGGTTAAAATAGTGAACAAACACAATCTTATTAAATAATTCTTGCCTTTAGCATTGGGAACAATTCAATCGATTAATTTTTTTATTAATTGATCAAGACATTATTTAATTAAACTTTAAGATTATGCATTGAAATTTAAGCAAAAATGTGATTAATCAATTTGTTCATTATTACAACTTATAGTGAGTTTTTATTGTATCAAAGCCTTCTAATGAATGCATTAACATTGAATTTATAAATAAAACTACATAGATTCTTAGAATATTAATGTTATGCCTATCCTAGAAAGTAAAAAATAATCACTAGAAAACATCTTTGAGGAACAGATGCAATGGAGTATGCATTTCTAATAAATTACTTACAGTCCATTATGGGATGATATGCCTTTGAACTCTATTTAATCAATCAGCAGATGGCTGTGTAATGAAATTACTTGAGGAAAACTTTGACAACTGTCCTTACATGTTCCTCTTCCCTCCAAGATGTATTATATCTATGGATTAAAAAAAGTTAACTCATAAAAAGCCCTTTTCCTTTGTGTGTAAAATGATTATTCTGAAGAAATATATAATACAATTGAATTGTCATCTAAAGCCTCTGTCCTTTCTTCACTTGGTAAAATGATCTATTTGATAACAATAAAAGCCAATTATGCAGGATATAGATTTAAGTAAATCTATTAGAGATTTGTGTGTTTATCTCTGCAAATCCAAAAAACCATTATATATAAATCGAATTATTCTACCCAGCCTACGGACACAAAACTGCACATGGCCCAGATTTTAACCACCAGTGAGTGTCTTAAAGTTATTTTAAGGCACAAAATGGAGAATTAGAAATATCTAGTATCGTGTTTCTATTATGTTATCTTCCCCAAATTATTTTGCCTACTCTTTAAACAGATATAGATTCAAAGCCAAATTGCGCATATCTAACAGTAAAGATTTATTTATATTCCATGTGCAGCATGATAATTGTTAAATAATACCTTCTCTTTTTGTCTACACTCTCCTGAGAAACTGATTTCTATGAAGATAGTCCACAGACTTCCATAATGTGCCCCATGTTAAAAGGAGTAATAATCCATTCTTTTAGGATTACTGTAAAAAGTGAGACAAAATAAAAAAGGAGCCTACCATTTATTAGACTATGATATCTTCAGTACATTTTAGTCCATATCCCTCTCCCATATTCATAGGACTATGCTAGGGGCGTGTATGCATGTCCCTCCTTTTTTTCCCAGGAAATAGTATATTACATACATTATTTGGCAGCTTCTTATTTTTCACCTGACAATATATGTTGGAGATTTTTTCCATTATCTGTACTTAGAAAGATACCTCATGAATTACATTGGATATTATAGACAAAGCTTCTATGAAAGTATACTCAGCACCATTAGCCATTAAGGTAATACATATCAAAACAATAATTATGTATCACTTTATACCACTAGGATGCCTATTATAAAAAAGACAAGAACAAGTCTTGGGAAGTATATGAAGGGTTGAAACCTTTATACATTTTTGGTGGAAACATAAAATAGTGCAACCATTTTGGAAAACAGTTTGTTAGTTTTTCAAAATTTAAACTTAAAGTAACCATATGATCCAGCAATTACACACTAGGTGTACAGCTTCTTTCTTGTAATTTATTCAATAGTAATTCATGCAAGTGTAAAAAAAAATTGGACATATATAAGCACACTTACTCATTTTACAAGGGAATTGAAAATATATGTACACACAAAAAAATTGTATAAAAATGTTTATAGCAGCATTGTTTGTACTAGCCAAAAAGTAGAAAGAAACTACATATTCAACAAACAGTGAATAGTTAAACCGAATGGAGTATATAGTAGAATATTATTTAGTCATAAGAAGGAATGGAAAACCAATACATGCTACAACATGCATGAGTTTGAAACATGCTAAGTGAAAGAAGCCAAACTCTATAGACACATATTATGTGACTCCACTTATATGAAACGTCCCAGGTATGCAAATCCAGAGACAGAATGCAGACTAGTGTTTGTCTGTAGTGCTGTGGTAGAAAGGAAAGGGGAATGACTGCTGTGATTATGGATTTTCTTTCTGAGTTGATGAAAATATCAGATAACTTGATAGTGGTTATAGATATACAACATGTGACTATGCTAAGAAGGGACAGATTGTATACTTTAAAAGGTAAATTTCATGGTATGTGAATTATATCTTAATCTCAAACAAGCAATTAAAATGTTGGTTCTGGACATGTTGAGTTTCCAGTGCTTATTTGCTTCCTAATGCAAATGCCAAAAAATTAGTTTCATTAATCCATTAGTATCTCTAGTTCATTTTCATAAACAATTAAATAATTGTAATTGTTTCTTATCCTGATTACTCCTTGGCTGTAAGGGTTATAAAGCTTTTTACCATGGCATTTAAAACATTCTCAGGGTGTTTTAGTTCACTCACCTCAGGGATCCTCACCCCTGCTCTAACCACCAGTACCAATACTACATCATTTCCAACCACCTGCACCAAATACATGATTGACAACTGTAAGAATTAACTGACATACTCTGTATACTAGGTACTTTATAAAAATTGGCATAAACCTTAAAAGCAATTCAAATTAGGTATCATTGAGTTTGACAGATAAGGAAACTAAGATTCAGAGAGTTTAAATAAAGTTCTCAAGGTTACACAGCTTGTAACTGGCAGGATTACATCATGCTACATTTAATGTCATAGGATCTCTTCCCCTTTTAATACATTGGCACAGTAGCCATCATTCCAGGCAGCACATTAGACTTACTTTTAAAAAGAGTAATAATTAGGCACCTCACTAAACCAATTAGGTCAGAATCTGCAAGGCTGAGATCCAGGCATCAGTAAGTTAATTTCCCTAGGAAAGTCAAATGTGCTGAAAGATACTCTTTTAGAAACTCAACATATGACAAGTTTTAGTCTTTCACATCTTTCAGGACATACATTTTAACCTGCCCTTGGTTTCTATGATAAAAACTATATTACAATATGTTCAACTTAACCAACATGAAAACATATCCCTTAGTGAATGAAGGGGCCTCAACAGATCACTTGTCTAAACTCATTGGCCTTCATGTGGATAAGAAGCTTTCCTAGCAATATGGAAACTTCCCTTTGACCATACGATTGATTTTTTATTATAGGTCAGGAGAATAGTTTTAATCTTTTAATCATTTTTGGTATAGTTATTACAGTATTCAAAGTCTGTCGCATATCATCCACTATCTCATTCATTGCACTCACTAGGAAAAGGAAAAGCTACGTTATTTAATTCATTTTTAAATTTTTTGTTAATTATTGGAATTAATTTTGCATATTGTTAATTTCAAGAAACCTTATAGGTATTAAGAAGAGAGTTTGATAAACTGTAAAGTTTTGATTGAAATAGATTTTTTAATTAACTCAAATGTAAAACATAACAGTTAACTTGATCTTATAAGCTACCCACTAACCTGAATCAACACATACTGCATAATAGATTTGCAAATTGGTTGTCTTAAATCTCCATGAAGGTAGGGTCTTCCTACCATGTCTAGATAAAAGAAGTCATGTAATAAGTATTTATTGAATACTTATGCATATTTGCATATATATGTCTATATGTCTATCTCTATTTTCAATGAAATTTTAAATTCCTTGAGAGTGAAGAATCTCCTTTCATATTTTTGCATCTGCTACTACTTCTAGCATAGATCTGGGCACATGATAAGTTCCTTAATAAATATTTAGTTCGCTTTCCAAATGTAATCTAAATATTTGATATTTTACTGGTTTCATTGTTCAACTGCATATAATTGGCAAACTATAATATGAAATCAAATATATTCTCTTTCAAAAAAGTGTAGCAGTCTTTTAAAAATTATTTTTTTCCCTCATCTTCTTTCCTCATAAAAATAAATTGTTTGGAAAGTATTTCCTAAATTAAGGAATATATTTTCAAGTGCATTTTGGAACCAAATGTGAAAATAAAATATCTGTTTTTGGAGGGATTTCCATGCAATACCTGTAACACCATTTATTGACCAAGAGCCTTGCTACTCAAACTGTGATCTGCACATCAACATCGTTAGAATCACCCATTCACCCATGAGCTTCTTATAGATGCAAAATCTCAGAGCTTACTGCAGACATATTAAACCAGCATATCCATTTCAGTGAGATCCCCAGGTGGTTCTTTTGCACACTTAAGATTGAGAAGCACTAACATACACTACTTTCCAATTTCTTTTTTACTTGCTTTTGTGCCTTAGAAATATTTTTTGGGGATATGGAGGTCCTCTCAGAGGTGTTTTCTGCCTAGGGCATACTGCCAAGAAATATATTTGAACATTAAAACATTTGTTCAGGTCTGAGCTACCAGAGCACTTAGGAAATGCTCACACATGTCATTTTCCATGGAATTTGAAAGGCTCTTCACCTGCCTATCTGATGCTTAAGCAAGGGCCGCCTGCACTCTGTGTCCAGTTAAAGAGAAAGTCTCTTAATCTTCCTTCATATTCTTGGGGGATAAAAGAGGATAAAACAAGGACAAAAGCAAATATTTTGACAGGTATAATTTCAGACTTCTCAGCTTCCTCCTCCTCTTCCTCCTCCTTTCTTCTTTCTTTCCTCTTCTTTTTTTTTTTTTTCTGTAAACACTAGGTGCTTTCATTTAGACCCCAGGTGCTTTCTTTGTTTAGGTGTGCTACGACAAAGAAAGATGATCAGTTGACCTGATAGTCTCAACATCAATATGTCAAAATAAGTTTAATCATCAGTTCACTAAACGTTTTCTTCCTTCTATATTTTTTATGAACAATAGTTTCCAAATTATTTTATAGTTTAATATACTTAATGGTCTTTGGACCAGAAGATAGGAAACACAGATTCTAAGAGTAACCTTTGCAATTATTGGACTAACCAAGTGACTGGATGTTCCTGGGCTAAATCTTCCTTCTTAGAAATGACAATTTGAGCATAGACAATCTCTGGAACCTCTAGCTCCATCATTTCATGATACTCTACTTACTTCACTTTCATAAAGCTGCTGATAAATCTAATTCAAATCTTCTTGTTTATTATAATACTGAATCAGAAAAAAAGAATCTCATTTTATACATAATACAACTACAAAGAAATAAGTAAATAATAAGAACACTTAAGATTTCTATGCCATTTGCTAAGGAAGTTTGATCCATATCAATAAGCATTCGCAGGTGGAAAGTAACTAATGCTCAAATACAATCCTTCCGTGAATTAATGATGTCTCCCTTTGCACAGTGGCAGACTGTTCAGTGCTTATTTAAGCCCACAGCTAGTTCTCACTCACAGACTCTATTTTTGAGAGTGCAAATGATTATTTGAGTTCACATTACTAATCCCAAGGTGCCTAAATGAGCAAGAGGTTATGAATATTATAGGGAGATTTTTTTTTTCTTCAAAGCCTGCTCTGAATTCAGAATTTTATTGACGGCTCAGAGAGCAGGGAGGCAATGTCATATTCGGTCCACGGGGAAGCAGGAAAATGAATAGGAGGCAAGCAAGGATTCCAAGGAGAGCAATAAACAGCCCTGTTCCACTTGCATTCAAATTGCATAATAGTATTAAATATCTCCTGAGTATTTCACTGACTTTTGTATCACAGTTACTTATTGTCACCAATTTTAGAGTTGAACCCCTACTATGAGTTATGAACTTTAGTTGGCTCTGAGGATGCAAATATATAGTCCTGTATCCCGTCTCTTATCTCTAATAGTCTGTTCTTTCCTTCCTCCTTTCCCTCCCCTTCCCTTCCCTTCCCTTTTCTTTCCACCTCTGTCGCCCAGGCTGGAATAGTGCTGTGGTGCGATCATAGCTCACTGCAGCCTCAGATTCCTGGGTTCAAGTGATCCTCCTGCCTCAGCCTCCCAAAGTGCCAGGATTACTGACATGAGCCACTGCTCCTGGCCTCTAACAGTCTTCTACATTGCTGTCTGAGTCTCAGGTTTTCAAAAACATAAATTCCTCTGCACCAACTAATTTTCATCAATTCTCATTGCTGGAGATAGAAATCCAGTCACAGAAGCCCCTTTACAATATCATTCCTGCTTGCTTTTCTTGCCTCAACTCTTGTCTTTATCCACTCCTTTGGCCTGAGCTCTCTTGAAACCTCTGCATCCCGTCACTAGTATAACTTCTTCGAATGGACAACACTTTCTTAAATTGCATTGTCTTAACATGTTGTTGCATTTTCCCCTAATGTTTTTTGTTTGTTTGTTTGTTTTCATTTGTTGAGACAAGGCCATGCTCTTTCGTTCATGCTGGAGTGCAGTGGTACGATCATAGCTCACTGCACACAGTAGCCTCAAACTCTGGGTTTCGCACAATCCTCCTGCCTCAGGTTCCCAAGTTGGTTCAACTATTGGCATGTGCCACCATGCCTGGCTAATTTTTTTTTTTACTTTTTTGTAGAAATGAGGTCTCATTATGTTGCCCAGGCTGGTCTCGAACTCCTGGCATCAAGCAATCTTCCTGCCTCAGCCTCCTAAACTACTGAGACTCCAGGTGCGAGCCACAGTGCCTGGCCTCCTGTAATATTTTTACTGACTTTTTCACTTACTCAGCTCCTACTAGATCATCAGATATCAAGTGAGATATCAACTAGTTCAGGAGACCTACTCAAAGGTAGTTCATCTTCATATATATGAATAGGGGACATATATGTATAGGGATAGCTATTACATCTACTTTAGGAACTTAACATCTATCAATCAAATTCCTTAAATCAAACCACCTCAGTGAAATGATTTCATGAAAGAATACATTATTAAAGAAATAGTCCTAAGAGATAGGGAGTCATATTACTCTCTTCATTTTATAGCTGAAGCAACATTAAAGATCTTACCCCCAAAACCAGGATCAATAGGTAAAACATTAGGTTTTCTGACTAGGGCCTGTGTTATTATTCCACTGGAGCGCCTCTTCATTTCATGCTAAATGAGATAGACTAGAGATCGGGAGAAATATCGGGACCACGAAAGCCCTAATCAGAGAAAGAGAGGTAAATTCTTTCCTGGTGGTCTATCAGCATACAGCATGTTCTCAGGAGAAATGCAAGATAGGGGATCTAGCAAGCAGGACGCCTGTACAAATAAATGGCAAGCCATTGTCTCAGAGGGATGAGTGGCAGTCTCTATTTTGATCAACTTCCATCAGTTAATTTTTTATTTTATTTAATTTTATTTATTTTTTGTTGCTAAAAATATGAGATTAGTTCTGGATACAACTCTATCTTTTCCATAAAGTCCTCTAAAGTGTTTCCTTTTATTTTTCTTTCAAAATTTAAAGTAGCTTTAAGACACATGTGATTTGCACAGGGCCATTTGCAATCTGTGTGTCTTTCTGCCTTTGAAATAAATTTTATTTGAATTATTTTCTTATCCATTTAGAGGAATTATTAATAAATTTTGACTAAGATATTTTAAAGGTTCTTATAAGAATGTAAGCAGTGTATCATTGACATTTGCTTATTAGCAAATATTTTTTCCACCTTTTCATTATAAAAAAATTCACACACAGAGAAAAGTTAAAAGAATGAACAACATAGACTTGACACTTGCTAATGTTTTTCATAGGTATCTCATGAAACTTCCCCCTAATTATTCCAGCATTGTCTCTTAAAAACCAAAGGTATTCTCTTATGTAATTCCATTGTTTTTATTATATCTAAGAAAATTAACAGTAACTCTCTAATGTCATCTAAGATCCAGTTCATTTCAAATTTACTGGGTTGCCTATGACAAATATTTTATAATTACTTCTTTTTGAAGACCTAGATTCCCTTACAGTTTATTTTGCATTTGATTCAAATATCTTTTTAGCTTATTTTAATCTAGAAAAGTTCCACTTTCATTGACTTATTTATTTTTATGACACTGAATCTCTTAATGATCTGGGTCAATTATCTTATAGAATATTCCCAATTTTTCTTTTATCTGATTTTTTTCTTATGGTGCCATTTAACTTGTTCTTCTCTATTTTTTTTTTTTTTATAAACTAGAACTTAGAACTAATGACTGGATTAAAGCATTTTAGCAAGAACACTTGACAGGTGAGACTATGTACTTCACCTTGCAATACACTAGGCAGCACATGGTCTCACTACTCACGGTGGGTCCCACTACTAATGAAGTTGGGTTTGGGTACTTTCTTAAGGTTGTGACCAGGAAATCCCTTTGTTATAAAGATCAGTTTCCTGTTTGACTTTAGCAAAAAATAATTGGGGGGCGGGTGATACAGGAGAATTATCTGGTTCCCTTCAAAATCAAATTCACCTGATGAATTTAGCAGTAGTTTTATCATCTATTGATTATCTATGCTGCAATCACTTATTACAATGGAGTTTACAAAGGGTGATTTTTCTAATTCTATCTTTTTTGATATTTATTAGGCATCATTAATTTATGAGAAAGATTTTTCTCTCAACAACCTGGAATAACTTATAGATTCTTGTTAAAAAGGCAGAATAAAATGCTTAAATGCTTAGTATTTACTTTTTATTTATTTTATAGTAAATTTTTATCACCATAGTTACCTACATGTGTGGAAAATGAATTTATTTTCTTGATAATTTAGGGTAAATTTAAGAGTAGATAGTTTCTTTCTATAAATGTACTGCCTCTAAACACAGAGGAGTGAAGAGAACATTGGATTAATAGTCAGAAAAGTTAGATTGAAATTCTAGGTCTATAGTTTATGAGCCTTATGACCTGGAGCAGTCTACTTAAATTTTTTCAGCCTCATTATTCATTTATCCATATATTTTCACTGACATCTATTAAATGCTTTTATGTGAGGGTTTTCTTTTTATAGCTAGAATTTTTTGGAGCCTCACAGAATCTATTAGATCACACAGTGTTCCAGGGGTTCATTGTTGTTGTTGCTGCTTTTGTTGTTTAAAAAGATTAGTAAAACTTCCATGATTCCTTATGTGGAGATTAAGTCATATTTATGTTAAAAATTAAATAGTAGGCTTTTGTTTCTTATTCCTTGGGAAATGTTACAAATGTTGATGAATTGATTTTCAGGGTAATTCTTGGCCAGTGATGACAAGAAAAACCCACTTTTTTCCAAACTCCTCTTAATTGGTTCTTTTTATAATGTTTTGAACAAAAGGATCAAACTGCCAGGAAATCAATCAAAATGGATTTATAAAAAGCCTAATTAATATAATACTAATTGGTAATCACACTTTATTTTCTTTGGCTTCTTAGTGTTCTTCTGGCAAGATTTATTTCTTTTGTTTTTTTCAAGTGTGCAAACATCTTCTTCCATGGCAGACAAGAAAGATGAATATTCATCCTCAGTCAAAGTTTTTGAATATATGTTAGTGACTCTTTCCCCTAATGGATGAGGTGAACTAG
The DNA here is from genome assembly GCA_028533085.1 of Varecia variegata. NCBI lineage: Eukaryota > Metazoa > Chordata > Mammalia > Primates > Lemuridae > Varecia > Varecia variegata. The sequence continues at coordinate 162,921,943 of CM052438.1, forward strand.
TCTCTCTCTTTTATATGTGACAGAATTGACTGACTTATTACCAAGTGACAAATATGCAAAATTACTAAGTTATATATAAAATTTTTGGAAAATATACCCTTCTACCCTTTTTACAATAAATAAATAATGATTTGGGTATAGAATGGTCTAAACCATGCAGTATCAATGAACTCCTAGGAATATATGATCAAATCCATCTTTTTCCCACTTAAATGAAGAATCGTTATAAAAAAATACTCAAGGACATCCACCATCTCCATTTTCTGAGGCAGCATTTCCTAAAGATCCGAAGACCCCAAATATTATTAGTGTCATATTTGGATTCCATAATTTTTGACAACATTCTATATGTGAGAGAGTTTAGGGCATAGATATTTCTGTTTGCTTTAACTTTTTTTTTTTTTAATTTCAGCTTATTATGGAGGTACAAAAGTTCTGGTTAGATATATTGCCCATGTCCCTCCCATTCCCCCGAGTCTGAGCCTCAAGTGTGTCCATTCCGCAAACAGTGCACATCGCACTCTTCTTGTAGGTATACACACATCCCC
>CM052438.1:162922990-162983242 GCA_028533085.1 Varecia variegata
CCACTTTTTGATAGGGTTGTTTGATTTTTTCTTACTGATTTTGCTGAGTTCTAAATAGATTCTTGTTATCAGTCCTTTATCTGATGTGTAGTATGCGAAAATTTTTTCCCATTCTGTGGGTTGTCTGTTAATTCTCGTGAAGGCCAAGGGAAATCTGTTGATGTTCTGATGTCGATAATTTAAGGGAAGTGGATAGCAAGCTAAAAAAATATAATAAGGTTACTGAAAATTATACAAATTCACATGGTCCCAGAAAAAGTCAACTTTACCTGATATATTGAGGTTGTAATGGTACAGGTATTTTCTGTAAGATTCCTTGTGCTCTATTTGTAAATTATGTTACTGACTGGTACTCATAAGATATTCTAGTGTAACTGACACTATGCTGAGTACAAAATATTCCAATGCTATTGTTCTGAGCTACTGTTACTAGTTGGGACATGTTTGAGGATGTTATGAAGGTTTGCCACACGTCAAATATTATAACTCTATTTTCGTTGGGCTCCAATTAGGAAAATATCCTTCTCACTAAATGGTTTAATCCCTTAGAATGTTTACTCTTACTGAGAGAACACAGGCAGCCTACCTGAAGACTGTTTTCAACTAAAGACAGGACCTCATGTGTGCAATTTAGAAGCAGATTTATGCCATCAATTATTGTTATGGGTATCATAAAGACTCAGTGATAGAAGGCTCTATTTTGAATTAATGTAAAAATAAAGGCCAAATGGGGCCTAAGATGATATCTTAGTGATATCTGAGTCACAGTGATATCTTAGTCAGGCCTTTTGGGACAAGAACAAAATGAAAAACAATAGTATCCACAATGGACCAGAGTTATCACCAGATACTTGAAATATACAGAAGAAACAGCAGAATTAAAGAAAAATTCTTCATAGTCTATTTCTGTAGCCAATCAAATGTATAACATTTTTTATCAAATTTATGAAGATTCAACCAAGTCTTCTACTTATTTTCTCATACATACATCTTTGGAATATAGGGTTCCCATTTATTAAAAGAATTAAGATTCTGGTGCTTATATAAACAGGTAAGGGGTATTACTTCCAAAATTCTATTTGAGTGCAACACATTTTACCATTAGTTGCAATTAAAACAATGGAAATGGATTTATGCTGAAGATGAGTATCTTTTGCCACAATTCTCTGTGGCCAAGAATTAGCTACATAGGAGGGAGAAAACAGACTTAAGAGTTTTAAACATGATTAAACATGACTAAGGATGAAAGAAAAGCCAACTAGTCTTTAAAAGATCCAAGCTAGAACATCTGATTTAATGGCTCTGTAAATTAAGGCAGCTGAGACAATCAATAAAATGAATATTAAAAATGCAAAATTAATGGCAAAAATCAGATTTCTTTGGTTTATTACTGAGATTTTGGCTGATGATTGATATGTGATAATGGAAGTATACCAAATAAGTAGAGGGTTAGCAGTCAGAGTTTAGGTATGTTCTTTCTATATATGGTTAATTCATTAATTCTTATACTAATCTTACTCTAATATTTCTATAGTCCATGTTATCTTAAAAAAATTGTGAAAGATTTTAAAATAAAGATTACTGGTATCCTGTCTTGTATTATAGGTTATTTGTACCTTTCATTGTATTTGAGACATCTTAAAACCCTACAGGTTGTAGAAAACTAAGAATAATACAAATGATTATTTTCTATAGAAATGTAAATGAAAGTGTTCAGTTGAGGTCTGATTGATTCTCCTAAACCAGTTTTGCATTCATAACTAATTCAGTTCAACATTCTTGATTTCCTGTGTATGTGTGATTACTCTGAATTATTTTTAAACTTATAAGCAAACTCATGATTGAAATAAAGTCTTTGACACATATTCAATTTGTATTTTGATGAATCATGATTTACCTTTAAAAATTACATCCATTAACACATAAATCTTAAGCTATATTATGAGATATATGCATACCATTATCCTTCAAAAACTATGAACAACTACTATGTGCCAGGATCTTTAAAAATTTTATGTTCTCATGGAGCTTGTATGCTAATGGGAAAGACAGACAATAAAAATGTGAACCTACAGTATATATTCATGGAGTAATAGGTTCAATGAAAAAAATTAAAGAGCATGGGAGGATAGTGGGTGTTAGAAAAAGACTGTGAAAGACTTCAAAATGGAAAAAAATATTACTGAGTATCTATCTCAGGTAAAAATAGTGGAAGAAGAAAAACCTGTAAGGAGACTATATTTCTAGTTCACAAAAACTATGTGACTTGGACTAGAGTGGTAAAAAATGGAAAGTAGTCTGATTGATAGCATATTTTGAAAGAAGGGCCAGCAATGTTAATCAATTGGATGTGGTGAGAGAAGGAAAAAGAAAAGATTCAAAAATAATTTCAAAATGTTTAGTCTAACTATGTGAAGTATGGTGATATTTACTGATTAATAGAAGATTGGTGAAGCAAAGAAGTTTGGGTGGTGGCATTAAATGTTTTTTCCTGACTATGTTTAACTTGAAATAGGCTTCAACTTCCAAGTATAGTTAATAACTAAGTAATTAGATGGGAGTCTGAAGCTCTGGGGAAAAATGTGTAGGTCATGTATAAAAATATGAGAATCAATAATATATATAAGAAACATTAAGCCATGAGCATGGATGAGATGACTCAGGGAATGAATACAGAGAGAAGAGAAAAGGGCAGTACAACTTAATTTTGCTCATTCATCAAAGGACACTGAGGAGGGGTTGGCAGTGAAGTAGAAGGAAGGTGGGAAAGAGAAGTGTCCAGGATGCCAAGTCAGGAGTTACTTCAAGAAGCAGAGAAGAAATGCTGGTATGCCAATAGTTCTGAGACATCCAAGAAGAAAATTCTCAGGTACAATGACAAGGGATTCCTCTCTTCCCCACACCCCATGCAGTCATTGAGATAAAAGTATAATGTGGTTGACGACAGTGGGCAATTAGGCAGAAAGTGTAAACAGCACTTTAATAAGTTGTGTTATAACGTGAACTGGATAAGGAGACAAGAGCTGGAGGTGGATGTGGGAATTAAGAATGTTTTTTTTTTTTTTTTTTTCCTTTAGATGAGAAATATTTCAGCATGTTTGAATGCTCATAAGAATAGTCTAGTACAAATGGATGCATTGATGATGCATGAGAAAGAGGAAAAAACTAAATAATAAACAGGAGAGATAGGTGGTGATTTGAGAATGAGTGTTTAAAACTGAGATTTTTATGGTTAACCCTGATGTCTCATGTGAGAGTGAGTGGCTGACAAGAGGTGAAGGGAAATATTGTTAGCAGTGGTGAACTCAAAGAACTGAATAACAAAGGTGTAGATGGGTAGTACAATTGAAATCTTTAGTCACTAAAATCACAACAGAGGTAGTACTGGAGAGAGAAATAGTGAACTGAAGGATAAAATTTTCAAGAAAGTAGGAAGAATGACTTGGAGGATATCAGATAACCACAGAAGCATAGGATGTATCAGTGGCATAGTGTAATGTTGTACCTTCATAAAGGAAATGGCATTTTCAAGCAAAGCGAAGTTTTCAAGTGGCAATGAAGAAGAAAGACACCTAACTCAATTTCAGGACTTTTAGTAGGAGAAATGTTGTAAGAATCTTAACTTGGAAGGGATTGCAGCCAGTTTTCAGATAGAGCAAGATGATTAACAGAACTCTCAGAGAGGGGTTGGAGATACAATACATTTTACAGATGGTAGCCCATGTAAGTTCTAGAGGGCACAATAAAAGGGTTTGAAAAATAAGAGGAGCAGAATCCCACACACATATAGTTTACTGACTAAACAAAGACTTGAAAACAGGCCTAGTTGATGAGGAGCAAGTGCTGGTAGAGCAAACATATGCATACCTTCTTTTGTGTCCATTGTTTCAGTGTAATTTTTAACAGTGCTTCTTTGTACTTTTTTGAGGCACTGAAGTATCCAGATTTGATAGAAAAATTATAAACTCACCCTAGTTTTAAGTGAAAGAGGTAGACAGGAAGGAAATCCAGTTGGGATCTGTGCTCGTATTCTCTCAGGGATGATTTGGTAATCGGCTCTAATTACAGCTTCCTTTTTATAATTGATCTTGTAAGTGGCTACTTTGCAGTGCTTAGTCTTACAGTGCCAACACTGAGAAGGGGTGGTCATGGCAAAAGCACAGGGAGTACTGGAGTGTCCCTTATGTGCTGTGATAGGTAGTGTGGGCACGTTCGGTTGGTGTAAGTGTACTAGTCATACTAGGAATTTATGACAAAGGAATGACTAAGTTGGTAATAGATTTTAAAATAATTTTACTATAAGAGTCTTCACTCGCATGAAGTGTTTTCTTGTATTTTTTTCTGCTTTGTAAATGAAAACTGTAATGGTTTGAGAAGTAGTCCCCTAAAATTCCTGTCCATCCATAGACCTCAGAATGTGACTTTTTTTGGAAATACGGTTTTTGTAAATGTACTTACTTAAGGAGAGGTCAGACTGCATGAGGGTGAATCCTAAATCCAATGATTATGTCTTTATAAGAAAAGGAAATGCTTGTGTCTTTATAAGAGAAAGAAGATCTCAGAGATTGAGAGAAGGAGGTAAAGATGGAGATAAAGGTTGGCATGATGAAACTGCAAGGCATGGAATGCTAGGCTTCCTGGGAGCCCCCAGAAGCCAGGGAAAAGCAAGGAATGATTCTTCCCTAGAGCGTTCAGAGGCAGCATGACCCTTGAGTACACCTTGTTTTGGGACTTCCAACCTCCAGAATTGTGAAAGAATAAACTTCTCTTGTTTTGTGGGAATCTCTTATGGCAGCCGTAGGAAACTAGTGAAGAAATCAGGATAATGGTTTATTTGGTTAAATTATTTGAATCCATATCCCTGTTTAGACACCTTCTCTATCGCAATGTGAAAGATAAGAGTCGTATTTTCATATCTGTAAAAAATTGCCAAACTGTTATTTTTAATGTATTTTCCTTTTCACTTTACTATCTTTAGGGAAATGATTTATGGTGTAAACATGGCATGTGGCTAGGTGAATTCAGTATATTAATTATGTTTCTTTCAGATAGACTTTAAAAGAAGATTTACAGTCAGTAATTCTTATAGAGTAGACATTTCCTACGTACAATGGGATTTTGCGTAAACTAAAAGCTAAATGGTATAGAATAGGGGCATGTTGTGAGTTCAAATATCAAACCGAATGATAGTATTTATAAGCCAATAAAATTTAAAGCTCCAGTCCTAAATAAGCTATTCCTTGACACTGCTAAATAAGGATAACAGAGGGTTCTTTTAATTACAAGAATATTTGCTTCTGAAAATCAGAGCATGTTCACTTATTGGGGGTGGAGTTCTTGAGGCTATAATCAAGAAAATATATTCAAGAGCTAAGGCAATTTAGTAGGCTATGTGTCAATCAAATCAGAAGAAAACATGGAAATGTAAAATATACCAATGCTAGAGGTGACATAATGTAGTTGTCAAGAAAAATTAGATTCAGTCGCTTTAGCATGCAACTACATGTGTCTGAATTCAAAAGATCTGACAAATTACCAAAAGTAGTAAGATTAAGCAAAAATGGAAAAATAATTAAGACATGAAATGTCAGAAAATTCACCTTGCAAAAGGGGCAGCAATTTGGGGATTAGGGTAGAAGTGTAAGAAAGAAAAGTTGCTTCTATAGGGCATACCAGTGCTTCCTTGGGCAATGACTTATTGATATAGGGTATTGATTTATTAACAGGATGTTTGGAGTGGAAATAATTTTTAGAAAATTCATTGAAAATATAACTGCCTTCTTTGTCTCTTTATTTTCTTTTGAACTTTCATTACAACCATGAATAGAAAATAAGAGGTCTAACGGTTAAGATTGTGATTTCTTTTTAAGTAGCGGATTTCTATGGCCAAATAAATTTATTCATGTGAATATGCATTTTATACACTGGTACATTGCTTTAAGAATTATAATTAAATTTAAAACAATTGATAATAGTGAAGAGACCTGATTCAACATTAACAAAAGCCCAAATTATTATACCTCATTTTGGATATTTAATAACCTGAAAATAAATATTACCCAATAATTCTATTGAAATGTATGGCATGGGGAACTAAGGAATTCAGTTAGAGGAAAGAGCAGAGAGATAGAGAACTTCAGAACTAAGAAGATTCATTATGTGCTCTATATTCCCAATTTTTCTCATCTAATACACAATTAACTAGTATTATAGGATGTTTTCTCACATTCTTAAGAAAAATACCACCACATTTATGTGTCTAGGCATCTTTTCACACTTAGATAAAGATGTAAACTAATTGTATTCTAAATTGGCAGAAAGTTCTACAGCAATTCCTCTTGGCATATGTTGATACATTAAACAAACCATATATTATTTTATAAATATTAACACCTTCAGTAGTACTCACAACTCTACAAACTTTTTCTATTTTTATATCCATTTTTTTCTTGATTTTTTTATTTGCTAATTAATGCAACAAATATTTATTGAGCACTCACTAAGTGCTTGGCACTTTACTTGGTTCATGGAGTACCTCACTTCACAAAGCAAAGTTTCCTGCTCTCTAGATCCTAAATCCCTAAGTCACTGTGTTGAGAGGACTTCATAGGAGTACAGCCTGATCTTCTTCAGACTGTGATGTGACCAAGCAATAAAATTTCTTGTGATATTTCAGGGTGTTTATTAGATTAACATACACACTCTGTCCTGGTTTACATATGGATGTAAGGAAATTTTTAACCTACAATTCTATAACCGACCAAGTTTTCATTTAAACATGAGGGTTTAATAAAAATATTCTCAGGCATATTAGACTCCTGAATGTTTGAAAAACAGAAACCCATTTTGAAAATACTTTTGAAAGGAGTTTTAAAATAGATAATTGAATTCAAGAGATGTTAAAAAAGATATTGGATGGAAAGTTAATCAAATAGTTTATGAATGTTGCTGTCCAAAAGACTCATTCCAAAGCAAGATATTATATCCACAACTCAGAAAACAAAATTTGGAAGGACAATATCAGTGTGGTACTTATGGATAAAATGAGAACATGTTCTAGTAACTGTATTATTGTACAATATAGATTTTAATCAGTATAAAAAATCAGTGGGTAAACATGACTATAAATATTAAATTAAGAGCAATAATCAAGATAAAAATAATAGATTTTAAGACAAACAGAACTACAGCTAACCAATAGATAAAGGAACAAGAAAGAAGCAGAAGCAAAAACAATGTTTCAAAGTTAAGTTCTGACATAACAGTAACTTACAGTAAATTTAAAAGAAACAAATTCATGATTAATAGAACAGAATAGAGAATTCAGAAATAAAGCCAATTATCTGCACCCAACTGATCCTTGGCAAAGGTGACAAAAATATACACTAGAGAAGGGATACTCTTTTCTCAGCGTATATTTCCCAGTGTATATATTTCCCAAATATACACTGGGAAAAGAGTGTCCTTTCTCCAGTGTATATGCAGAAGAAATAAACTGGACCCCTATTTCTCACTATATACAAATTATTGCAAAAGGTATTAATTCATCTTGTTTTATGGCTGAGTATTACTCCATGGTATATATATGTACCACATTTTCTTCATCCACTCATGAATTGGTGGGCACTTAGGTTGATTCCACATCTTTACAATTGTGAATTGTGCTGCAATAAACATTCCAGTGCCGGTGTCTTTTTGATAAAATGACTTATTTTCCTTTGGGTACATACCTAGTATGGGATCTGGATCACTGGTTAAGTATGCATTTATTTCTTTGAGGAATCTCCATACTGTTCTCCATAGAGGTTGCACTAATTTGCAATCCCACTAACAGTGTCAAAGCGCTCCTTTCTCTCTGCATCCATGCCAGCATCTATTGTTTTTGGGCTTGTAATAAAAGCTATTCTATCAGGAGTAAGGCGATATCTTATTGTGGTTTTAATTTCCATTTCTCTGATCAGTGACATTGAACATTTTTTCAAATATATGTGGCTATGCTTATGAAATATATATTGTAAAATAAAATACATTCTAAATATTTCTCAGAGAAGTAATATGAATTAATTAAAAGTTTACACTTTTTTCTCTATATAGAAAGAAACTAACGTTCATATTTAGATTAGTTTAAAATTTTTCAAAATTTTTTATCTGTACTTGTTTCCCCAATTTGCAATGAGGCCACAGAGTATCAATTGCCACCCCTATTCCCTTTAAAACACACTTGTGTGCACATACCCAACAGTAGTTAGAAACTTCTTTACAACACCTTGGAACTATTTTACTATACCATCTACAAACACTGTCTGGTGGAAAATATTTGAAGCTGTCAATGTTGAAAAGTGAGTACTAAAATTAGGGGCAAGGGGTGGTTTGTAGTTAGGATGAAGTACTAAGAAAGGCATAACAATTGGGTCACTATAATATAATGTTTAAGGAATTAAGGTTATACTAATTTTATTCATAGAAATGATCACAATGTGTAATTATTTTCTTCATTTTTTGGCATAATTGCTGACTGTCGCACTCTCATATTAGAAATATAAGCTTCCTTGTATTAACCTAGATGGAACTGGAGAGTATCACAAGAATAGAAAAACAAACACCACGTGTACTCACCATTGAATTCAAAATCAGCTCGTTAGGGTTTCTTGAGGAAAGATGGATAAGGCTTTTTATTACCTACTATGTATGCAAAGAAGAGCAAAGGAATGACATGTGCTAGAGGAGACATTGAAAGTACTGCAGAGAGAGAGAGCTAAGAATCTGACATCTTTTGAGTTTTCATTTTCAGTTCCTTCCATCCTATTGCTGGACACTAAAAGTTAGTCTCTGTAGCCTTAAATTCCTCTTTTCTGCTTCCACTTTATCAATTTTTTTTTTTTTTTTTTTTTGCTTACTAGTATCAGAGAATCCCATTTAATATAGACAACTAGTTCTTACTATACCTAAGCTAACCAAGACATCTTGGCTTCTGTTTAAAATCCTACTTTCTGGGTATTAGTCTGTATTCTTACCTAGCATTTTAAGACCTGATTTGTGAGGTGTAAGACCCAGAATAAAGCATTTTATCTAATTTTTATTATTTATAGCCTCCAACTGACATTGCCTTGTCCATTGCAGCTCTCAGTGACTCCCTCTCACACAACCATTTAGAGCCTAAAATACTCCAGGAAAGAAATAAAGATCTTATTTCCAACTGAATTGCAAAAATTAAGCTTTATATAAATGCAGTTGAGTTTTCATAATAGTAAAGTGCTATGAGAACTAGGATAATTTTTAGGAAAAGAAAAAATTGTGAAGGAAATAAATGACAAATGAAAAAATTCTTGAAAGATAGAAAGATGTGGGAATTAGCCTTTTGTTAAAAGATTGTAAATTTTTGACTTTCACAATTTTCTTTTTCCTTTTTATCTTTTGAATTGAGTCTCTCACTGAATGAAAAGTTAAGGAGAAAAAACTGATTAATTTGTTAGTGAGTTCATGTATGACACTGGAGAAAGAAAATAATATTTATTTGTTAACTTGAAATTCTCTAAGGTCTGGTGACTTTCCCAAAGAATAAATTCATCTATGATAACATTAAAGTGTTAATATACAAATTTAGTAACTTAGATGTCATTAGAAAGCAATTGTCCTTATTTGTTTTAAAAGCTGTTCAGATATTTGCATAATATTTTACTTTGATTTCACAAGGGAAATTAAATTATGTCATAAAACTGATGGATCAATTTGAATATATTATAACAATTTCTTATTCACAAATATAGTATCAGTCGTCCAAGATTCTCAGCCAAGTATAAAAGTTTCCAATATGGATAAGCTCTGTTGTAAAACTAAATGGAAATGAAGACTAAATGATTCATGAGTTACTTGGAGTTTTGTAGCCAAATTGATCCCATGACATTTAACTTAAATCTTTTTCATTCCACTTTCAAATTGTAAGTGTTTTTTAGGAATTTATTATCAGAATAATTGCATATTGAATATTTTGAACAAAACACTGTGCTGGTCAGTTTGAAGAGAAAAAAAGAGTCTGAACTGAATCCACTTATCAAAATGAATGTTGGTAAGCAATTATAATGTAGGGAATAAACTGAGAATGTTTTAAGGAATCTGCAGATACATTGCTTCAGGAATTAAGAGGAAGAATGACACAGCTGAGGGGGCAAAAGCAGCTTTGCGTTGGTCTTTGAAGTATAAGTGAGATTTCTAGGCAGGACTATGTTAAGACAAGGATTCCTGGCAGGATCAATGAAAGAAAATTCAAGCAATGCAGTGATAACAACAAGTGCATCCTTATGACTACGTATAAGGTGATTGGATGGAATGCAAGAAGGAAAATGTAAAACAGATCCATAAGAGATCTTTAATCCAAAAACACTCTTCAGTTTGTAACTATAATATTAAAAGAATGTTGTAGACTAAGGGTTGATAAAGTATGGCTTTGTCAAATCTGATCCATTGCCTGTTTTGTAAATAAAGTTTTTTGGAACACAACTATTCACCTGCATATTTCTCATGGGTGGTTTGGGACTATAATGGCAGACTTGATTAGTAGCAATAGAGACAATGTGTCCTGCAATACCTAAAACATTTACAGTCTAGCCCTAAAAGAACAAAAAAAGTTGCTGAACACTCTCCTAGATTTCTGTGCACATGTTAATGATGAACTTTGAAATAGGTGTCAAAATAGCTATGAGGTGTGCTAAGGTTATAGCACAGTATTGAAAGCCAAAGTATGAAAATTATTATTAAATCCACTATAATAGCATCATATATCCCTTGGCAAGTTCCTTTCTTTTTCAGTTCTAAATACAAAGAATGGTTTAGAAGAAGAATCATACAATAGTATTCTAATGTATTCTCAATCACATTTGAAACCTAAAAAGATCTAAAGATCTAAATCTAAAAGATAAAATGTTGAGTTTTTAATTTATGGACTTTAGAAATAATACGAATCCTATTTTTTTCAAATAGCTTTCTTTTATGACTTTTAACATCAATTTGAAGATAATAAATGCATATGTGAAAAAAAAAAAAAGCTTCCAAAAACTACTGTCTTCTTCACTTGCAGTTTAGGTTAAGACCATGTTTGAACTCTAGATCCTCTAAGGTATAATTTGCACTGTTTGCTTTACCTACTTTGAAAATATATCCTTCCTCCAGTGCCATCAGAAATCTTTGATCATCAGTTCTCACACTTCTGAAACTTTCCATTCTCACCATGCAGCATTACATCTTATATATGTATCACACAATTTGGGGGCACTCAGCAATGATGCCCTGGGGTTATTTTCTTTGTGATGGAGAGTTATAGCTCTTCAGAGTCCATTTCCAAGGTGAACTTGGCTCTTGTGGTTATCCATCTGCCACCTTTAGAACTGCTTCTAAGTCAAATAGACCAGACGATTGCTTCATAAGACTACTCTGGTTCCTACAAGGAAGAGCTCAAAAACTACAATAATGTTATAGGTAAATATGTTTTTAGGAACTTTATAAACATCATCACACTTTTAGTAAAGGGTGAAGAAACATTCAAAACAAAACCAAAGCACAGCCTAATACAAGTAGTTGGGATTGACTTGATGCTAGAGAGAAATCACTCTCTAAAAACCTAGTTTACTTAATTAAATGATACTGTTGTATTAGTATTATTTTCAATGTTTTGAGAATTGCTCCTTTGGTAATTTGTAGAATGTTATAATAGTAAAGGGTAGTAGGCAAATTTTGGAGTTGGAAAAGATATATTTATATATGTAAATATGATATATACAGCATCTATGCCAATGATTACATATACCAATGATTACTATATATTACTGTATATAATGATATAGGTATAAGCCGTATATATGAGGGCTGTCTGGCAAGTATCCAGCCCTTGTTAATACAATGAGAACATATTACATAGCTGTATACTTTCTGGATAAAATAGTAATAACCAAATATTATTGAGTTTTTTATGTGATCTAGTAGCTGTTTTAAGTTCTATATGTATACTGACTTAATTGATTCTAACATCCATCATATGAAGTAAGTACTATTTTAACCACGTTTTTACAGATGAGGAGTCTAATGCATAAAAATTATACTGGTTTGCCTAAAATTAAACAGCTTATAATAAGTATTTAAATTTGAGACCTGTTAAGTAGACCCTCAGTTAATTTTTGTGGATTGAGTGAATAAAGGGACTAAAAGTTGGGGTTCAGAAGCTACATGTTTTCTTCTTGTTGCTACTAAATTGCTATTATAGTATTTGGGTCATTAAATATGAAATGTCCAATTTCAAAAGTGTAGTTTATTATGTCTCAAACAAGAAGCTGTACAATCCGTCTAAGTAAGCACCTGAACAATAGACACAGTTTTGCCATCTTAATGGTAGCTGGTTTATGCCAGCAGCGAAGAAGCCTGGAGAGCGAGTGGAGACGAAATCTCACAAGGCATTCTCCACAGCTTGTTGAGAATGCAGTATTTTTCCTTGCAAGAAGTGGTCCAAATCCTGGAAGAAGTGGTAGTCAGTTGGTGCAAGGTATGGTAAATATGTTAGATCACAGAGAGTTTCCAAGTCCAGCCTCTCTAGTTTGAGCAGCATTGTTTGTGCAACATGTGGTCAGGCATTGTCTTCCAAGAGGATTAGCCTGTCTCTATTGACCAATCTCATATGCTTAATCACTAGCATCCTCATCATTTCATCCAATTGGTTGCAGTAGACATGTGCTGTAATCGAATGACCAGGTTTCATGAAGCCATAGGGGATAATACCAGCTCTGGATCACCAAACAGACACCAGTAGCTTTTTTGATGAATATTTGGTTTTACACTGTGTTTTGGCACTTCATCTTTAACCAACCATTATGCCGAATGCTTGCGATTGTCAAAAAGAATTCATTTTTCATCACATTTTAACAATATGGTGTAGAAATGGTTCATCTTTATGTCATGACAACAAAGAAAGGCAAGTTTCAGTACGATTACTCTTCTGATGCTCGTTTAATTCATGTGGAACCCATCTATCCAGCTTCTTTTCCTTGCTCATCTGTGTCAAATGGTTCAATATTGTTGGAATAGTGATGTCAAACCTTGCTGCTAATTCACCCGTATATTGAGATGGATTCACTTTCACTAATAGCTTTTCAGCTCATCATTATCCACCTTGGTCTCAGGCCGCCCACATGGCTCATTTTCAAGATTAAAATCACCAGCACGGAACTTCTCAAACCATCCGTGTTCATCGTGTGTTCATTAGCCACATTCTTCCCAAACACTTCATTGGTATTTTGAGCTGGTTGAGCCACATTGGTTCCATGATGGAACTCATATTTGAAAATAACATGGATTTTTTTTACTTATCCATGGTTTCAAAAAAATTGCTCTAAAACATTTTTTACAGATAATCACAAGCCAAACCATGCATTTGAAAGACTGAGGATGTATCTTCACAATAAAAATAAAACAAGAGGTGTCAAAGTGAAATGTCATAGAAATCAACTGTCAAACTTAGTACTTAAGGAAATTGGACATTTCATACTTAATAACCTATATAGTAGATCATCCTTTATTAATAAAAGATTTAGATTATACTCTTATTTAAAAGGTAGGTATAAATTCTCTCTCACAGAAGGGAGAAACACATTTTTACTTCAGTCTAAAGGAATAATACTGTGGTCTACCTTTGTCCAGTAACACTTCATAATGACTCTTTATATATGTCAGTGTCAACAGTAGTAATTTTTTAAATTCACCTATGTGCCAAGCATAGTCCTTGACATGGAGTTTTATTTTATTTTATTTATTTAACTTTTGATGGGTTAATAGAATAGAGAAAGGGAAAAATTTGTGTTTCAATAAAATCATTAATTGAATTTAGAATAGACCATTTATTGAACAGATGATATAATCAGAAGCATGAAAAAGGCTAATTCATAAGCATCATACATTATACTAATTGCCTTTATTTTTCTCATGAATTGGTGTTTGCATATCTTGAAAATTACCATAATAGTAACTTACTGCTTTTCCATGAAATCACTAGGTTCGATGACCATTTTAGGAAAGCTATGTGATTTTAGTATTTTGATTCCATTTATAGACTTTTCTAGGAAGCCAAAATGCTATTGTAGATATGATTTCTTTTGAAATAGAATGCTGTGAAATTAGTACTAGTAGTGGAAAAAAGAAAAGTCACTGGATCAAGTGATTTTTCAAAGTTACAGTTATAGTAAATAGTGTGACATTTGCCTGTGTTACTCCAGGTGCCTTAACTTTGATCTTTACCTAGAATAAAGGAGAAATAAAGAAGCACAAATACAAGAATGCAAGGAGAATTCAGCTTTCCAAATGTCAGAGAGAATTGAGATTTAGTAATGAACTTAGATAACATAGGGATCCTTTTGACCGATAGAGGATTCTCATTTATGGAAGAAATGTTTTAATATATGAACCCAAATAAGATAATTTCATTTTGCCTAACAGCCTATTTTCACTTATTTTATGGACATGAGCATGAGAATATTTCTTAGTAATTCTAGAAATGTATTTTGCATCTTCAGATTCTGACTCCCTAAAATGGGCTGGTTACCCCAACATCCTCATTTCACATCATACTGTGGGTGGAAAAACTTACCTTCATAGTATATGTTCTGTGAGGAATCCAATCTATCCTTTGACACAGGGATTCGTTTGGAGAGAAAGAAATGCAGGAAATCATTTGCAATAACCAAAGGACAAGCCAATGTTTGCTTAGCAGTGAAGTGCAGGTGTCGCAGAGGGAATCAAAGCTATACATTCTTAGTAGGTTTTTCAAGCGAGTTCCAGTACTGCCCTTTGAAGAACTCCATTGTAGAATCAGGGGTGGAACACCAATGTTAATAATGGTAAAAACTATATCTGAAAGGCACTGTTCCCTTTGCCAACAAGTTCAGAATAAAGAGAAATAACAGACATTGAGTTTGGAGATTTATCTTGTGTTGGGAGACAATATTTTCAATGGATCACTCAAATTTCTACATACAATCTGAGCAATAGGTATTGGTAGCTTTGCTGCAAACTATCTTTTCAAGGATTTGTTTTTTCAAAATATTATGGGGATACAAACGCTTTGGTTACATGATTTGCTTTTGTGCGATTTGACTCAAAGTTGTATGTGTACCCATCACCAAGATAGCATGCACTGTACCCATTAGGTGTGAATTTACTGGTCCCCTCATCACCCCTCCCACCTGCTTCGTTTCCCTTGAGTTTTACTACTATATGAGCACAAGGGTGTTGATCAATTAGAAAAGTATCACAAGAATGGAAAAACAAATACCATATGTACTCACTATTAAATTGGAACTAATCGATCAAGAATTTTTTTTTATAGCAAACAGCTTTGGAAGATAGAGATAGTGTCTCCCTGTGAGGCTGAGGGCAGATTTGTTTCCTGAAGGGTATGATAAATATAATCTCTCCCTTTGGGTCAGAGCTTAGGCAGGTTAGCTACTAGCTCCAAACGATCCACAATTCTTAAACTCAGGGTTCCTGGGTTGTGACACAAATGAACTGTATGTACACAGAATTCTCCACCTGACTCCTGTGGGACTTTGGGGACAAGGAGAACCAATGGAAACCAATGGAAACATGAAGCTTATGCTGCCTGCTGTGTCATGAGCTTTAAAGTACTTTGCTTCTGACATAGACTCGTGTGCCTTCTGCTAGCAGCTATGATGCCATGGCAGGGCTAACATTTTAGCTTGTGAGTAGGGTAAAATTTTAGTCGTTAAACTTTGTAGTTATTTATTTATTTTGAATTTTTTTCTATTTGTAGAAGCAGTATTTTTTTAGTGCAGAGAATTTGAAAGGGAAAAGAGACATGTAAGAAGAAAAAAAATACGTGATGTCCCCACCAAGAGCAATGTTTTGATTTTAGTTGAAATTTTGATATTTCTCTATATGTACATATACATATTATGTAATTATGTTAATAACATAAATCACATTTTGCAGATTGCATTTTCCCTTAAAGTATATAAGTATTTCTGTGTCATTAATTTTTCATACTTGATTTTGAATATCTGCTTAATATTCTTTCATTATAACTAAACCATTATTTATATAATCATTCTCCTAGTATTGAACATTTAGGTAATTTAGAGCTTTTAGCTATTAAAAATAATTCTGCAATGAGCATCCCTTTCATACTCTTGGTGTGCTTCTCTTATTTACATTACAAAATTTCACCAGGTAAAATGCTAGTTTTCAGCAGTTTTATATTTGATATTTTTTCATGTGTGCTTTAGTTCTCTTATGATTGAGTCAGAAGTTTCACATAATCAGAACTTGCACAGGAGGCTATTTCTCTAATCCTGAACCTGATTAGACTCTTTTTCCAGCTGGGTAAATGGCCTTTGTGGTTTTCTTCTTCCTGACCAGTTGTTTCAGAAGTGTTGATCTGCTTCACAGATTCCACTAGTTATCCTTTCACCCTTCAGTTAGGAAATAACACATCCAGTTGCATTCAATTTTTCTTCATTTCTCTGGCTTCTTTATAAGATTTCATTTCATTCTTTTGAAAAAAGGCAGATGTATATGGAATGGTATATTTACTCCAGAGTCCTGGCAGAATATACTCTTTAACTCCCCAAACACTTCTTAACGTTTTAAAATAGCTGTCATTAATAGGTTGATTGTAACAATTTGTCTCATCATGGCCTCAGACTGGATAAGTTGTTTATTATCCTAGAATTAATGTTGTGATGAATGTGCTTTACCAAGTTGAATATTTGTTCTGGATAATAATGTAATATCTCCACCAAAAATCTATCTACCTGGGGAGTGATCTCATTTTGTACACCTCTCTCATGTTTGCCACATCCTTTAAAGTAACCGCCATTGCTCCTGTAGAAAAATAATAGGCTAATGTAATAGCATAGGTTACATACCCCAGAGATAAGGTTTCGGCTCTAATATACAGGATATAATTTTATAGTTGGAACAAATTCAAAATATCAATCACTTTGCCTTTTTCCAAATTAGTATGAATGGCTATGGGATCATGTGGCCGACATCATTTTTTTGTAATAAACTGCTGATCCATCAGCAAATTACACATAAAACTTAAATTAGATCTCCCTCTCTAAGAAGTGAGGAACAGAAAGACTAAGCACCTATTCATCTTTGCATATTTGCATAACTATATATTAAAGGACTAAAAGTGAAGCTAATTATTAAATACAACCAAGAAAAGAACAAAAGCTCTTCTTGTGCAAAATCAAAGTACAAAATTCAACTTTCACAAATTTGTTTGTAGCTTTGTTAAGAAGGTTTGAGTCCTTTTCAGTATTCCTGCTTAGAGAAGACATACAAGAAAAAAACAAACAAGACAAATAAAAGAAACAAAAATAAACAAAAAAAAATTCTCTCTCTGGGTAAATCGTGAATCCCTAGCTTGGGTAAAATGATTCTCTCCCAAAAGAATCTTTACTTCTTACTTATACTTTACAAATGGAATCTAAAGATTTCTGGTCACTAGAATATGAGAAATTAGAATATTTCTCCATTTTCTCTCAACACATACCAAAGACTCTGGCACTGTAATATATTAAAAACATATTTAAGGGATTAATGCATAAATTATTGTTCTGAATCAAGGAATAATGAATGAATGATGTCTGTATGTTCTTATTATGGTGCAAAATATGAATTAATGTGTCAAAGAAATCCTAGCATGGAACAAAGTTAAATAGTCAAGGAAGATTTTATTCAAGGATGTTACAGTATGGAAGAGAGGCCAGAGTTCAGTAGATCAACTTAGCTAAAACAAAAAGTAAGGGTCCTTCCTTCTTTCCTCTCTCTCCCTGTCTCTCACTCTCTCTCTGTCTCTTAAGTACTGGGTTGAGCTAGTAGAAAACTTAGGGAGAGATTGATCAATGGATATGTTGAGCACTATAAATTATTCCTGAGTTTACAAATGGTTTTCTCTGTGATTAGGTTTTTCTGTGTTTGCTACTTGGAGCCCACTGAAATTAGCCACTACCCTAACAGAGACTGGGAGGTAGGGGCCCTATCTTCCTTGAAGATTACATCAAAGAGATGGCTGCAAAGTCCTTGAGAAAGACATCCCCATTCCATAAAACTGGTAATGGATATTTAAAAAGATTCTCAGTGGGCCAGGGAAAGAATTTACAATTATTAAGTTGTCTAAAGTAGATGCTCTAAGAAAAAGGAGGTCAGGAGCCTTTAGTCACAAAGAAGACTAATGTTTAGTCAAGCTGAGGCTAATGTTACAACCCTCTCGACTACATGTAATCTTCTTAATAGAAATGAGTTATAAGAGAAAATGTCTTCTCCACATGTACACAGAGCTGCTATCTAGTTCCATTGAGTGTGCATTCTTGGAAGGTCAAATGGGAGAATGTCATGACATGCACACAGCATGAATTGAAATATAACTATTAAATTAAAAAAAATCACTTTATGTGTTATTTAATAAAAGGAAGCTTAGTGCATGTAGTATTACTCCCTCTTTAATCAAATGGTATTAGACTCTAATCCCTTAATCTTTGATTTATTTTACTCTGCTTCATCACTCCTGTTGGATGACAGCCATGCTGGATTGTAGCTCCTGTTGATTTTCCATGCTGCTATATCTTTCCTCTGATTTGAAGCCCCATGCATCAGAGATAAGTGAAATAGGCCGCCATTTATGTCAAAACTCTTTATCTTATTCACTATTACTTTTCATGCTTTGTCCCTTCATGTCCCACCTTTTCTTGTAGTGCATCTTGCATGGCTCTTCTGCTTGTCTCTTTAATGGGAGGCAACTTGTTTCTGCGTCTTCTCCTTGGCCATAAGCATGCATGGTTCAATGCGTAGCAGATGTGGGAGGAGGAACTGAAACCTCTGAATGGTTGCACATTGTGAAGAAGAGAAGAAACAATATTTAAAGAACAAAAACCCTTTCTAGGATTCTAACAATTCATTTTATGGATGAGATTTCCATTTTAGTTTATGGGAATTTTCTTCATGTATGTGACATTAAATTTCATAGCATAGGATTTAGTTTTAAAACAATAATTAGTATAAATTTATAATCATTTTTTAGAAATAAAATGAGGTTACTTTTTAGATTTATGGGGCAACAGATTGTTAATGAGTAAAATTTGTGTTTTTAAACAAAGCTCTAAAGCCTCAGTTTTACCATTTGTGTGATAGGAATCACAATATTTTAATGATTAAATGTTGCTTTAGAAAAGAGTAAAGAGCAAAGAACAGATTAAAAATAGGCATATAATGAAATTTAAAAAGAAAAGAACTTGCCAGGCGCGGTGGCTCACGCCTGTAATCCTAGCACTTGAGAGGCCAAGGCGGGTGGATCGTTTGAGCTCAGGAGTTCGAGACCAGCCTGAGCAAGAGCGAGACCCTGTCTCTACTAAAAATAGAAAGAAATTATCTGGCCAACTAAAAATATATATAGAAAAAATTAGCCGGGCATGGTGGCACATGCCTGTAGTTCCAGCTACTCGGGAGACTGAGGCAGAAGGATTGCTTGAGCCCAGGAGTTTGAGGTTGCTGTGAGCTAGGAGGATGCCATGGCACTCTAGCCCGGGCAACAGAGTGAGACTCTGTCTCAAAAAAAAAAAAAGAAAAGAAAAGAACTTATACTGAAATATCAACTATTCACAGTAATATCCTTAAAATACTAATATAATATTGAGAATATAAGAAAGATACTTTGGAGTATCTAACTTATTTTCAAATACACTTAAATTATTAGTCAAGTGGCACTGTGGTTATTATGTGATTATGGATGCTTTATCAGAGAAAAAACAGCTTGCCTCCCTCAGATGGAAATATGTGCTCTTTTCATTGCATGAAGGCAATTGCTTTCTGCTTTGTTATAAATAACTCTGTGTTACCTGTCTCCTGTCACCCTAAAAACGTAAATAACTTTTCCTTTAGCAAAACTACAAACATATAATCCTGATTGAATTGACTGGCAGAAATAAAGTTAAACTCAGTTATTGTATAGGAAGCTTTTAAGAACAGTTCTGTATGAATAATGGAACCTAATCGGTGATATGTATTATCAACTTTATCATAAAATGGAAATTTTGATAGAGTCATTAGTGCCAGAACATGGCCATAAATTCTTGACACACACCCATACTCCGAGTCAAAGAAAGTGCATGCTTCCTAACATAGCCAAAGAGCATCTATCTGGTAGGAACTCAAATAAGAATTAAACTATTGCATTACAGAGAAAATCAAATGGTTAATGGGCACAAAAATATATTTAGATAGTTGAACAATATTTGATAGCACAACAAACTATAATCAACAATAAATTAGGGTATGCTTTAAAATAACTAAATGAGTGGAATTGTATTGTTCCTAACACAAAGAAATGATAAATGCCTAAGGTTATGGATACCCCAATTACCCCAATTTGATTAATACACATGGTATGCCTGTATCAAAACATCACATGTACCCTATAAAGATATATAACTATTATGTAACCATAATAATTAAAAATAAAAAATTAAGAAAACAAAATCACATTTTTATTAAACCACTTAGAAACTGAGCTGAAATTATTTAAGACCTTTCATTTGCTCTACATAAAAATTAATTCACTTATATTCATTTATTCAATCAACAAATGTATAACTGAGGTAGTTTATATAGCAGAGTTATTAAGACATCATCATATAAAATTAGAAAGTTCTAGGTTTGAATCCCAGTTATAAATTGTGTATGGTGTTTTTGTGAAAATTAGATGATACAATGCAGTGTCCACTGATACCCACTGAAATATTTTAGTCTGGTTATGAATAAGGTAAACCTTGCATGTGACTGAGTGGCTCCAGGATGCAGCTCTTCAGTATTTTTTGTGTTTTTCAAGGACACTGGAACCTATTCTACTATGCCTTGTCACCTGGGATTATGAGAAACCTTCACCATTTTCGTGTTGATTTGGTATATATAGAAATTATTCTACTTTGTCTACACTTTGCCATAGTCCTGGGGAAACTCAATGAGACCACAGCAGTGCCATGCAGCCATTCTCGCCATGGGCCTTGCATCCTTCTTGGGCTTTACCTGAGAGAGAGAGCAAAGATCTTCTTTGTCCCTGGATTTTAAAAATACTGTGTGGTCTCTGTCCTCCAAACTCAAGTCGGGATGGGGAGAAGCATGAAGAGAATGGGTGCAACTTAGGGAACAGAACCCCTTTTCAGGAGCCTGTTGGCATTTACTCAATCCATATTTCTTTTTATTCATTCCTAACTCAGTCCAGGACTTGCCTACTTTATAATCTATCTATTCATATTTCTGGGCAATATTTTATAGACTATGTTTTTCTGTGAATTTTTGTCTACTCAGGGCCTCAAACTCAAAGCTGTTTTGCATGTCTGTTAAAACAACTCTTCCTTCAGTCATTGCATAGGACTTAAAAGATTTTCCAATGGGAGAAAGGTCAGGAGTATGAGCAAAAATGAAAGGGTTTGCATGTGTATGTTTCTGTCTATGCATGTAGGTCTGCATGTATGAGTATGTATTCATGTGGATATGTGTGTTTGTGAGTACATGTGAAAAATGGTGATGGTTGAGAAACAGAGATAACATTTAACCTCTTCCAAGCAGTGTTCAACCTCATTGAATTAATCCACGCGCTGGCCCAACTCAAAGTTCCCATCCCTTCCTCCTGCCTTGCCCTGCTATCCTCTAAAACCTATCACAGAAAGGGAAAAGAACGAGAAACAAAACCCATAAATAAGTTTGCATTTATGACTGTGCCATAACACAACATTAATTTAAGAATTATTCCAACTGCTTTGCCATGAATTGTCTCTGTGGTACTAAAATTACCAAAGTCTAGGAAACATTGGTTAACCTAATTGCTGCAACTTGCTGAATGAACCGATGATCACAAAATGATTCTTAAAAGAATTATTCAGTTTCTCAAGAAAAACAGCATAGGGAAGAATTGATTGTTGCTATGAGGAATTACAGTAACCTCACCTCATATTTTTAATTTCAAAAAAAATGCTTTGTTTAAAACAGAACATATATCTTTTACAAACCATGTATATTCTTAGAAATGGACAAGCTTGGCCATTTTTTACAGCTTATAAATTTTAATTTTGCCAACCATTCCTCTGAACTTTATAAGACTTGGTCTTTTGGTGTTTGGCTAAATAACTTCTTTAGTATCCTAAACAGGTTTCCCGAGGCTAAGCAGAAACATAGTTAAGTATGTCAGAATAGGGAAATAGGTGAAGTTAAAGAAATTATTAAAAATAGGGAATAAAAACTCTGGAAGTAGTGTCTTTGAAGTTATTTATACCAATTAGATAGATGAACAGTGGTACACAACCATCACCCCCCCCACACTCCATCTACTTCATCAGGTTACATTATCCATATGCTTCACCACCCACCCCTACTTATTCATTAAGAGTTACCTCAAATGTTACATCTTTTTTTACAAAAAGCACATATTATGATATATAGGGCCTCAGAAGAGGTGTTAACATGGTTAAGAGTTTAACCAAGATTTTCCATTGGTTTTCTCTCTGCTCATCTCCAACCAAAAAAGCAGCTAACCGTTGGACATAAATACTTAGTAGTTTCAGACACAAGTATTTTTAAATAACCAAATATACAATTCTAATTTTCAAATTGAAAGGTAATTTCTTCTTAAAATAGGCAATATGTCTCTTTCTTTTTCTGTGCACTGCTACTTACAGAATATTAAGATGATATTTTGGCTTGGCCTTGTATCTCCAACCTTCTTTCTTTTCATATTCTGTTCATATTATCATTTTTATACTATATGATTTATTTCCTGGGGTTATACACATTTCCATAAAAATGATTAGGAAAACAATAATCAAATCCAAAATCTTTTGAATCCTGGAACATGTACTCAGCATATTTTCCGAAATCTTAAGGACTTTACCATATTAGATTTTGGAAGACAATTTGTGAGATAGGAAAGCAATTATAAGGGTACCTGTGTATTTTTTCTTCCACTTATATAAGCCCCTGAAGGCCATTTTTAAAATGTTAAATATTTTGAAGCATGATGAAAGATGGATAGGGATTAGCATCTTTTTTTCTGCAGGAGTATCCTTTCATAAAGTTGCACAGACTTTGGAAAGTCAAGCTTAAAGCTAATTTAGCTAACATTAGGAACTGTGGCTTTCATTAAATCTTGAATTTTCATTCATATTACCATTTTACAAGGGAGGCAGATAGCTCTGTTATAATTATGTAGACAAAATGTATGTGTTTATGAGTGAGTTACTTATTAGTAGACACTAAACATTTGTTTTATGAGGTAAACATTGCTATCAAACTAACATTTAAAAGAAATAGGCTTATAAGTGTTTTTTTTAAGCAATGATGTAAACAATGTCTAATTTCTTTCAACCCAAGGGTCTGATTTATGCACATTGTCCTCATTAGGGTTTTTTTTTATTAAAAGGTTTTTTTTATTTGATACAGCTTTGCAACAGAAGTTAGAGAACTCTAACAAAGAAAGTGTACCCAAGATAAAGTCATCCGTAGGCTTTTCTGCAGTCACAATAAGGAGCAAAACTTTCAGATATTTGGTATTAAAAACTTGGTAATTATTCTGGCTAGCTCATAAAACCAATTAGCTAAGTTTCTATTTACAACAAAGTTCTGACTCTAATAGGGACCACAGATTTTATTGTTCACATCCCTTGGTTCTAGCCTCACCCTCACAGAGCCTGCTCCTGTTAATGGATTTCATAATAATTCTGGGAAAAGAAGTTTTATTGGGCTATATTAACCCCATAATATCCATCCAGTTAAAAAATATTACACATACTTTTCATACTTCTATCCTGTTCAAGGCAATGAGCTGAAAATAAGAAAAGATTCAAGTATTTGCTATACCTACCTTTCTGGATTTTTTAAATGATCAGCTTCAATTTTACTTGTTCTTTAGATATGACTGCAGAATTACTCAAGGCCTGTAATTCTCTTCTAGAGCACTTTTCTTTTGACTTGTTGCATTTATTTAGTTTTCTATTTGTGATGGTAAGATGCAAGAGTGAAGAATGGTATAAAAATTTTTCAAGAAAAAATGTTTGAAAAGAATTCTCTGATATAAAATAATTACATATGATCAAAGTTTCCTTGTGATAATATAAATTTTCCTTTCTCATAACATATTTAGGACAAAGAGATTTGCAATGTAAAATTTCTGATTTAAATGTGACAGATGATAAAGTTTGAGCATAAAATGCTTGGATATCACTGGCCATTGACACAGTATAAATTTTTTAAAATGTTTTTTGGTAAAGAATCATAAAAATATAATTTTTTCTTTTCAAATAAAATCTGACTCTAATAAGAGTTTTATCTAGCATGTGAAACACTCAATATTTATTACAGATTTGATCATAATTATAGTTTATATATATGCTGTAAAACATTTTCTTTCTGGTAAGCTGTTTTTCCTTTCACTTCCCATATACTATAGGGCACCGGCTATGTCTAAGGCATATGTCCTACTTGATGCTCATTGTTATTAATATTTTCAAACTGCCACCGACCCACCTCTCGTTCCTCAAATAATGATTTGCTTCAATCCTGTGACA
This sequence comes from Varecia variegata, assembly GCA_028533085.1. NCBI lineage: Eukaryota > Metazoa > Chordata > Mammalia > Primates > Lemuridae > Varecia > Varecia variegata. The sequence continues at coordinate 162,947,605 of CM052438.1, forward strand.
TTAAATTATACAGTCAATTGACTTCTCTGTCACTCTCCTTCATTCATTGAATATTTTAATACTTGTTTCACTGTCTTTACTTCAGTCACTACTTTTGCCATTATTCTTGTGTTCACTATTCATATATTTTATCTACTTCCTCTCAGTTTTTACCTTTAGTCAGTTTTTTACCTCTAATAAATATTTTACCTCTAATAATCTAATTTTATTTTTATTCCAGTAACTACTCCTACAGTAGTGTTCTCCAGATTCTGCCATTACCAACTACTGTGTCATTTATACATTTTCAACTTTTTATGATCTTATTCTTTCGGTACTACCTATCTTTCAAGCATACTTTCTCAAATACATCAATCTGCTGATATTTTGACTTCACTCCCTCCATTTTCTCGCTGTAATGTGTCTTCTCCTCTTACACTCACTTCATCTCTTTACCTAAGTTACAATCCAGTGTTCATCACTCTACTCACTTCAACTCTCTTGCTCTACCCTACACTGGAATGGGGTAACCAGAAGCCTGTTAAATTCATGTATATCTCCACATGTGTATCTAAGCAACTGAATATAGCTGGAAAACACCTGGGAAACCTAATGATTATTATTTCTTTGTTCAAGAGCACAAACCTCAAGTGATCCCTCAGTACTGTCTGAGACCCAGCTAGAGTTTGCAAGTTTACTCATTTTCCCATTCTCCTAAAGAACTTTCCCATGCCGTCCCTTTACTCCAAGATACGGAAATTTTTACTCCATCCTAAATCAGTTGTGTATTTGGTTCTTATTCTTTTGAAAAACCATTTGTAGGCTACCTTCTCACCTTTCCATTACCTAAGTCTTAATAACTCACCAGCATTTATATCCATGTAATTTCTCTACATTACATTTTTTTCTTATTTTATTGCACTGTCTGGTGTACAGGTAAATGTTTAATAGAAATAGTTATTCTTGTCTTGCTCCTGATTTTAAAAGACTGCTTCTAATATATTTCCTTTAAGATTATAATTCCTTGCAGTCTTTGTGTATATACTATTTATCCAATTAACGGAAATCACTCGAAGGTGACTTATAATCACACTGCGATTTAATTTTTTTTTCCTTTCTCAGCAGATCCACACCTTAGTCAATCATAATCATTGGTTCGTAACATACTCACTTCATTAGTTCACATTTGACTGACTTTTGTTTATTGATTCAGTTAGTTGATTATTATATCTCTTTGGATTCAGTAAGAAAATAAAAGCCACTGTAAGTATAATGGAAACTTCTGGCAAGTATATCTCATGAGCGAACTCTAACCCAGATCCATATAGGGAAGTGAATTCTGGAAAATACTGAGTAATGATGTTAAGTTGAAGCAAAAAATTTATCACAGACCATTCTTTAGTCAATGCAGTATCTATAACACTCCTTTTAACTGTATTTAATTTCTGAATAAAAATATAAAATAATGGTTCAGGTCAAATGAATGCAATTATTTCACATAAAGCTAAAAACTTGCTAACCTTCTTAAAAGAGGAGATACAAAGACTATATAACATCCAGCTGATATTTGTTCTTTTTCAAACAAACTCATACTTTCTCTTTGATATTCTATAGTATAAATACTGAATTAGAGATGTAACCTCTAATAACACATATTAGAATTGGGGGGAGAGAAAAAATTGGTTAATACAATATTGTTAGTAAGTATGAAATGTCCAATTTCCTTAAATACTAAGCTTAACAGTAAATATATCTGACATTTCACTTTGATATGTCTCATTTTATGTTTATTGTGAAGATACATACTCAATCTTTCAAACACATGTTTTGGCTTCTGATTATTTTTCAAATTTTTTCAGAGCAATTATTATGAAACCATGGATAAGTCAAAATTTGTGTTATTTTCAAATATGATTTCTGTAGTGAAACCAATGCAGTGCAGATAGCTTGAAATATCAACAAAGTATTTGGGAAGGATGTAGATAATGAACACGGAATACCATTGATGTTTTGAGAAGTTCTGTTCTGGCGATTTTAATCTTGACAATGAGTCATGTGGGTGACCTGAGACCAAGGTGGATAATGATGAGCTGAAAGCTGTAGTAGAAGCAAATCCATCTCAACATATGCAGGAATTAGCAGCAAGATTTGACATTACTATTCCAACAATATTGGACCATGCGAAGCAAATGGGCAAGGTAAAGACGCTGGATAGATGGGTTCGGCATGAATTAAACTAGTGTCAGAAGAGATACCATCTCAAAGCTTGCCTTTCTTTGCTGTCACAACCTAAAGGCAAACAATTTCTACACCATATTGTTACACGTGATAAAAAACAGATTCCTTTTGACAATTGCAAGCATTTGGCACAATGGTTGGATAAAGATGAAGTGCCAAAACACAGTCCAAAACCGAATAGTCATCAAAAAAAGCTAATGGTATCTGTTTGGTGGTCCAGTGCTGCCATTATCTACTACATCTTCATAAAACCTGGTCATTCGATTACAGCACATATCTACTGCAACCAGTTGGATGAAATGATGAGGTTGCTTGTGATTGAGCATCTGAGATTGGTCAATAGAGACAGGCCAATCCTCTTGCAAGACAATGCTTGACCACATGTTGCACAAACAATGCTGCTCAAACTAAAGAGGCTGAACTTGGAAACTGTCATCCACCGTATTCACCAGGCCTTGCACCAACTGGCTGCCATTTATTCCAGGCTTTGAACCACTTCTTGCAAGGAAAAATATTCCATTTTCAACATGCTGTGGAAAACGCCTTTTGTGATTTCATTGCTATTCACTGTCCTGGATTCTTTGCTGCTGGCATAAACAAGATACCATTAGGATGGCAAAACTGTGCCCATAGTTCAGATGCATACTTTGATTAATTGTACTGCTTCTTGTTTGAGATATAATAAACTACACTTTTGATTTGAAATCGGACATTTTATATTTAATGACCTAATATATACAAATAATATTAAAGTGAAGAACAAAATACAGATATATTTCAGCAAATATAATAGTAATCTGGTAGCAGCTAAAATTTATAACTTTCTTCTTCTAGTATCAATTCTGTATCTATAATTGGTATGGGTGCCTCACTAGTTAGAGCAATTCGAACTTCTTTACTAGTGTGTCTATGCTATTAGCTGTTCCTCTTATATGGGGTCGCTGAAGTTTTCAATTAACTATAATCACTAGACATGGGATACTGAGATGATTCCTAGAAAATCTCAGTCATTTTCCAGGCATATTCTTTCCCACTGTGTAGTTAACAACCTAATTTTCCCATTATAGATAGGATCAATCATCCCAGTCAGCACAGCAATTCTCTTCTTTGCCCGACTCTCCTTTCAGTTACGTGGACCACTGGTGTTTTACTTGTTCAAAGTATTTCTTCCCTAGATAATTAGAGACTGTAGGAGAAGCATACAATTTTCTTGCTTTGTTTCCTGTACCTGTGTATCATGGCTATGCATAAAAATACCATATATTAGTCACTGATTCAGAGCATGTTCCAGAACATTATTGCAATCCCATAAAACATTGCCATTCAACTGGTGCTATAACAGTCTTCAGAAAGGCCATGATTATATCAGGACAGTCATCTTAGGGTTACGGGTAAAATAGTAAGATCTGTGAATTTTTTAGCATGAGCAAATTTGTTGCTTTTTGAGTTTCTGTAAAGTGTGTTTCCTGGTAATAAGCATCAGTGTATGGAACACCATAACAAAAAATAAGGCATTCTCTTACGGTCCAGATGATAAGCTGGGCAGCATTAATAACATTAAGCATTAATAACACTGGAGGGAACTTTATATCCAGGGTATGTGCCTATTTGAGAAAGTCCAAATAGATCACCTTCAAGTAGGATGTCTATATGGTTTATTGGGGAATGATGCTATGTCAGGGTCTCAGTGTTATTCTCAGCTGTTGATAAATTGGCACTGAAGGTCTGCAGTCAGATAAACTATGGTACATGATATGCCATGTAGCTTAGCTCAAGGCAACTTCCATACTTGCCAAAGTGATTTCACTGATTAAAGCTAAGAAGGACTAAGGAAAGTGTTCACTGACATCAACAGAATCAATCCTTTTGATTTTTGACAGTCTCTTGTACTAAGGATATCTTTGGTGGATGCTTACAATAGATATACATATTCTCACACTTCATGCCCATTTAGGGAGGTTCTCCAATATATTTCTTCTGCCCATCTCCTTGATACTTTTCAACTCTGTTCATTTCAAGTCTTTAAACTCCAGACCAGTCACCAGACACCACCCATGAATCAAAGTAGATTTGTATCTCTGGTCCTCTCCCCTTTCAGGCAAAAGGATGTACAGGTGCTCTGCTTAAGTTTTGTTCAATAGAAGGTGTTCCCTTCACTACTGTCTTTCAGCGCTACTCTTGAGTGGGATTTTGCACCATAGCCATCCACTTTTGAAAGTTTCAAATGTTATTTATTTTTAAATTGATAAAATTTTTATATATTTAAACAGTGTGATGTTTTGATATATGTATACATTGTAGAATGTTTAAATCAATCTAATTAGCGTATCCATTACCTCACATATTTTTTTTCCAGTGACATTTAAAATCTACTCTCTCAGCAATTTTCAAGTATGCAATACATTATTATTAGGTATAGTCACCATGCTGCACAATAAATCTCCAATACTTATTCCCCCTGTCTAACTGAAGCTTTTTAACCTTTGACCACAAGTTTCCCATTTTCTCCCCACAGCCAGGCACTGGTAACGACCCTTCTACTCTGTGTATCTATGAGTTCAACACTTTCAGATTCCAGATGTAAGTGAAATCATGCAGTATTTCTCTTTCTATGCCTGGTTCATTAGACTTAGCATAATATCCTCTAGGTTCATCCATATTTTTACAGATGACAGGACTTCCTTCTTTTGTAAGGCTGAATAATATTCCATTGTGCATATATACCATCTTTTCTTTATGCATTTCTTCTTCATTAGACATTAGTTTGCTTCCATAGCTTGGCTATTGTGAATAATGCTGCAATAAATCTGGAGTATAGATATCTCTTCAACATACTGTTTTTATTTCCTTTGCATATCTACCCAGAACTGGAATGGCTGGATCATATACTGTTCTGTTTTTAATTTTGTGAGGAATTTCCATACTCTTTTCCATAGTGGCTATACTAATTTATATTCCCACAAAAGCATACAAGGGTTGCCTTTTCTCCACATCCTTACCAGCATTTATCTTTTGTTTTCTTGATAATAGCCTTTCAAACAGGTGTGAGGTGATATGTTATTTTATTAATTTGCATTTCTCTGATGATTAGTGATGTTAAGCATTTTTAATTATATCTGTTAGCCATTTGTATCCCTTCTTTTGAGAAATATCTATTCATTCTCTTTGCCCATTTTTAATTGAGGTACTTATTTTCTGCTGTAGAGCTGAGTTTATTATATATTTTAGGTAGTGACCTATTTTCAGATATATGATTTGCAAATATTTTCTCCCAAATTCTAACTCCCAAAATGGTGCTCTGGCATCGTCCTTCTCAGGTAGGCTGTGCTGGCAGGAAACTGTGGGGAGTGCAGTTTGCTCAAGACTCAGGCCCACAGCAACTGGCTGCAGGATGGTGGGCACCATACTAGATGCACACTGGAAAGCCTGCTTTCCCTGCCCCTCCCCAGCCTGGAGAGTGCTGCAGCCACATCAAGCCCAAACACAGCCCAAGGGCAGGGCACAGCCCAGTGTCAAACTCTCAAAACGTCACCTTGGACCTGTGACCAGAAAGGCTGGGGCCTCACCCAGGCAGGCAGTGTGGGCAAGAAACTGTGAAAAATGCTGTCTGCACATGTCTAAGTCTCAACAGCAGCCCACAGGAGTGTGGTGGGGACCTCCCCAGGGGTACACTGGAGCATCTTGGCTCATCTATCCCTCCTGGGAGTTGCACAGTAGCTGTAGGTGTGACTGTGGTTCCCAGGTATCTAGGCTCTCAGAATGGCACCTGGCTCAATCTGCTTTGGCTCAGATGGCTGTGGGATTCCGCATGAGTTCCCTTTCTAAAACAACATCTCTGTGCAACCGCCAAGCAGCTCCCTGTTAGGCCTGAGATCTGCATGGGTCAGAGGTTCTCTTGTAGCCAAGATCATAAAAGCCCATCTTGGAGAGTGGAGCCCTGGGGGCTCCTCTTTTATTGTTTCACTGTGTCTAGGAATTTCTCCCACCTGTTATCCAGCCGCCAGATGGGCAAGTTGCCCTGAACCCTTTTCTTACCCACTTTCGGTGGTTCCTGTCATTTCTCTGGTGAATCCTGGCATTCTTTCCTAGATGATGTGTTTGAAATGTGAGAATCTGCTTACCATTCTAATTATTCTCCATGGAAGAGGCATGTACTACCTGTGTCTAGTCGGCCATCTTGATCTGGGTCTTCATTTTGAAGGCCAGTTTATTGCTCTTTTCTATTATTATTTTTTATTTCTCTTATTTTTACTCTGATCTTTATTATTTCTTTTCCTCTTATATCTTTGGACTTATTTTGTTCTTCTCTTCCTAGTTCCTTGAGGAGTAAAGTTAGGTTGTTTATTTGAGATCGTCATTCTTTTGTTTTTTGTTCTTTTTTTTTGAGACAGAGTCTCAACGCTGTTGCCCGGGCTACAGTGCCGTGGCATCAGCCTAGCTCACAGCAACCTCAAACTCCTGGGCTCAAGCAATCCTACTGCCTCAGCCTCTCCAAGTAGCTAGAACTACAGGCATGCGCCACCATGCCCGGCTAATTTTTTCTATATATATTTTCAGTTGTTCAGCTAATTTCTTTCTATTTTTTTAGTAGAGACAGGGTCTCACTCTTGCTCAGGCTGGTCTTGAACTCGTGAACTCAAATAATCTGCCCGCCTCGGCCTCCCAGAGTGCTAGGACTACAGGCATGAGCCACTGCGCCTGGCCTTCATTCTTAATATAGGCATGTATTGTTATAAATTTCCTCTTATAATTGCTTTTGCTTATGCCCCATAAGTTTTGGTATATTGGGTTTTTATTTTGTCTCAAGATTTTATTTTTATTTTACTTTTTATTTGTTCTTGACCTATTTGTTGTTTTGGAATGCGTTGTTTAATTTCCACATATCTGTTAATTTTCATATTTTCTTTCTGTTATTGATCTTTAGTTTCATAACATTGTTTGGAAAAGACACTTGACATAATTTCAGTCTTTTTCAATTTGTTAAAACTTGTTTTGTGGCCTAAAGTATAATCTATGCTGGAGAATGTTACCTGTGTACTTCAAAACAATGTGTATTTTGTTGCTGTTGGCTGGAATGTTCTGTACATGTCTATATGAGTTAATTTGTTCTATAGTATTGTTCAAGGCCACTGTTTTCTTATTGATTTTCTGTCTGGATGATCTGTCCATTGCTGAAGGTGGGGTATGTAAGCCCCCTACTATTATTATTTATCTGTTAATATTTGCTTTATATATTTAGGTGTTCCAATGTTAAATAGATATATATTTGCAATTGTTATACATTCTCCCCTTTATCATTATATAAGGCTTCCTTTTTCTTTTCTGGTTATTTTTGATTTAAAGTCTATTTTGTCTTATAAAAGTATAGCCAACCTTGCTCTCATTTGGTTACCATTTTCATGGAATAGATTTTTCTATCCCTTTTCTTTCAGCCTATGTGCATCCTTAAAGTGAGTCTCTTGTAGGTAGCCTATAGTTGAATCATGCTTTTTTATCTATTCAATTACCATATTCTTTTGACTGGAGAAGTTAATCCATTTAAATTTAAAGTAATTATTAATAGGCAATAACTTTCTACTGACATTTTATTGTTTCCTGATTGTTTTGTAGTTCTTTTGTTCCTTTCTTGCTGTGTTTCTTTGTGATTAAATGTTTGTCTATAGTGCCATGTTTTCTTTTTTTTTTATCTTTTGTATATCTACTACCGATTTTTGTGTGTGTGGTCACTATGAGGCTAAATAAAATGTCTTATAACAAGCTATTTTAAGCTAATAACAACTTAACTTTGATTGCATACAAAAACCTCTACCTTTCAACTTTTCCTACTTCCATATTTTATGTAATTTGTGTCACAATTTACATATTCTATATATCATGTATCCTTTACCAAATAATTGTGGATATAGTTATTTTTAATACTTTTGTCTTTTAACTTTTATGATAGAGTGAAGAGTATTTTATGCACCACTATTACAGTATTAGAGTATTCTGGTTCATTAGGCTTTATAGAATCCTGTCAAGTTTTTCATTCCAACATCTTTATCTACCACAGACACTTTAAATACCTTGGGATTGACTGGGTCATATGGCTTCAGTGAAAGAGCAGCTTTTATGACAACCTGAATCTATTGAAAAGAGCACTTTTGTCCTTGGCCCCTTTCATGTAATTCAGTGAATAATTTTAAGGAGCATACAAGAATAAAATCCAAGTAATACTTGTGTTTCCTTTTTTAGTGCTAGGGGATGTCAGGTGTATCAATTTGTTCTTTATGTACGTATTCTATCATTATGCCATGTCTATGGACGATGTCATGTTGGTGGAAGTTGTCCCACAATGGATGCCACTCTGTTAGTTAGTGGGTGCTGCCATGTCTGTAGAAGTCACTAAATCTGACTGCCACCCCAACTGGTTTTCCAAAAAGACCAGGAACCTCTACTTCTCAACTGCCTTTCAAATTTCACGTGAGTTTTTCTCATTGGTTAACTCTAAGCTGGAGCCATACAGGGGAGAGAGTATTGGGAAAATTACTGATCATAATTCTTTCAAATTTTATTTTCCTGCCTATATATGGATGCTTTATTTTTTTTTCCTTTAGTTTTTGTCACATACTCTTTCTCTTTGCATGACTAATAGTTACTTTTTGAATAAAACATTTTACAGGTTTCAGACAATGTTGCCACCCTCCAACAAGAGCTCATGCTTTGCTCATCACTTTGATTTAAAGTGACTGATCAAATAAAAAAGGGATAGAATACAGTTGAGGATAAGCAGCAGATTTGGTAAGGTTCAGTTTAATTCTGTTTTGTTCTTTTTATATTTTTTATTTCCCTGTTGTTAGAGCATAGGCCTCTAGGGATCCCAACCAAGAATCTAGTTTATTCCTAATCGTTCTCCTTCTGGCATGTCATGAACATTAATCTTTTGGCTTCCTAGCTTGACAAGACTGCAAAAATCTCTGTCACTTTTTCATATGGTTTTTGCTCAGCATTTTATCTTCTTTTCTGGGCAGCTGCAAATTTCAGCCAATGCTTTGAGGGGAGTATAAGCTGTGGATCAGGCTCTGTTATTCCCTCTTCCCTTCCTCTTAGACGTTGACCACTGATGTTCCAAATTTTGTCTCTCTAGCCTGATTAGACTACCCATATTTCAGCTGTTTTCTTCTCTGCCCCAAGAGTAGGTCTCTTCCATAGGCATTTCCAGATTCTCAACCTTTTGTGTGGTGCCCAGAATCAGAAGCCTCCAGGCAAAACTACAGCTTCAGAATGTAAGCACATTTCCCAGTGGTTATCCCTTTATGAAATCTTGGTCTGTCCAACCCATGACTTCAGCAGCTTTCTGATGATTTTATTCTATTTTATTCACTTTTTGGTTATTGTTTATTTTTTATAGTTTTTCAGGATTACTTTTTGGAAGAGAGTAATTACCTACTCTAAGTTTCTTCAACAAAAAGCCATGCTTAGATTCATTATTGACTTTGATCAGTACTTTCAGCATTGTTATTACCCACAACTTGATTCTATATTCATAGCCCACCGGGATGACATAAAAGCACCTATTTTGCATCAATGTGGTTAGCGTTAGATATTATTAAAAATAGTTTTTACTGTTTGCCAAAGAAAAGAATAAAACATTATCTTAAAATTGTTTTCATTTGTCTTTTCATGCCTTATAGTGAAGTTGAACATCTGTTCTTTGTTTTCTTTCTTTATTTTGCCTTTTGAATTTCTGTTTCATTGAAATGACAGCCTACGCTATTTGTACAGATTTGTTGGATTCTGTTTATAGGTTTGTTTCTTTTGGTTTGGGGTTAATTATTTATTTATTCATGCTTTTTTAATACCAATGTACATGAGCTTTCTTTATATTGCAAATATTAAAAGTTTTCAATATTTTTTTAATTTCAAATTATTAAGGGGCTACAAATGCTTTTGTCACACACACACACTTCAACTAAACTTTTGTGCATGATAAATACATACAATGCTATCTCTCAGTTAGAAAATAATATAAAAATTTTTTAAATAATGTTTTGCTTGAACCTTCTATATGTTAAGTTAACTAAAATAAAGACAATAGTTTCTCAAGTATAAATTTTAAATTATATATATTAGGTACTTCAAAATTTAATACTCAAGATAAAGGTAATTGTTAAATGTATTAATATGAGTATCATCAATCAAAATTGCTTGATAAGGTACATAAAATAGACTAGGTGAATTCAGCTCAGCAGCATGGTGTTTTCTTAAGGCAATTAGAAAAATTGATCTTGACTTCCTTTGTTCAATGAAGAATTCAGTAAAACTGGCAATAACTAAGCTGTCTTTTGTAACTGAAAAAAGAAAACAATTGTTTTATTATAGATACTCCTTGTCAGCTTTCATCCATATTTATTCAAAATATTACATTTTAAGAAGCAATTCTGGGAATTGTGTACCTTGCTTCAGGTAGAAGATAAGCATAACCTCCAAGTGATGTGCATCCTGAAATGCTTTGATTCTATCTGTCCCCTCTTCCCACCCTCTTACTTTTATTTTCATCTTCTTCTTCTTCTTCCCTCCTCTCTTCTTTAGGTGTATCTTCTCTTCTTTCGTCCATTTCTTTTCTTCATCTTCACCAATATCAAAGTTATATCCAATTTCATATATGTGCATATATCCCCCAAAGAACATATTGAGCATAATTCATCAGGAAGATCCATGTTGACTATGCACTATTTTAGTTATTGCATATCATGCATATAACTTAGAAAAATTAAATAAAAGTAGCATTTTCACTAATTGTAGGGAAACAACTTTATTAGAGACCTATTTTTGACTACAAACCATACTTTGCAGATTATATCATTTAATCGATGCCACAAATATATTAGCTATATATTTGCATCCACATGTATCAATGAGAAAAATTATCAGTGAAGTTAAATAAAGTCACATATTTCACATAGGCAAGTAACTATATTAGATAGGGATGCTTTTAAGCTTCATGTAAAAATATCTGAATTGTATTCCCTTAGGTATTTAATAATAAGGTAGTGTCTCACATCTGAAAAAGTCTGGTGGTAGACAGTTCCAGGATTGGATGAGCAGCTCAGTGATGCCACGAAAGTCAAGCTGGGACACCCTTATGTAATGCCTTTCTCAGTAGTTGGGTATTGTACTCAGGCTGTGGCCCACCAAGTCACATTATCACTGAGGTTTCTATTAGCAGGTCCTAAATTCAGAGACAGGAAGCATTAGGTTTGTTGGATGCAAAGAGTTTGCTCACAATACGATTATCTCCTTTCTATGACGGAGAAAACCTTTCCTTGGATCCCAATAAAAATCCTCTTATATTTTATTGGTCAACACTAGGGAATGTGGCTACTACTAGTTGGAAATGAATCTGGAAAACTGAAACTTTGGCCTTTTCTGCATCATTCATGAAAGGCAGGCTTTGTAAGCACAGAGGAATTCAGAAAAGAGTTGTTGGATAGGCACCTGCATCACCTGCCGCAGGTTTAGAACAGGAATTCCAGATTAAGGTTTTCTAATGTTAGAGGCCCTGCTATGTACACCAGAATAAATATTCAATAATAGATTGTTTGGGGCTATTTTTAATAATGTCAAGATATTTCATTATCACTATAGTCTATGATATATATCCTTCAACATCTAAAAGTTCTGCTTGGTGGCAAATGTGTTTGATCTTTATAATTTATGATTAAATATGTACTTGATAATCAAATACCAATTTAAAATTAAAATAAACTGCAAATTTGATTTAATTTCACTCCTCTCCAACTCTGCCAGTGTTTGTTTCTTCCTGAAAAAGTTTCTATTATCTGAATGTTACTCACATACAAAAAAAAATTTACAGTTTTTTCTTTACAGAGAATTGCAGCCAGAATCACTGTGTGCACACCCATATCAGACAGTGCCATTCCTTTACCCCAATCCTGCAAAGGGTTCCCATGTTATTGGGCGTAAAAGCCCACATCTTTATGGGGGCTTACAAGGTCCCTTCCAATTTGAGATCCTCCATTACCACTCTGATTTCTTCTTCCTATGGCTCACTCCTCCACAGCTACGTGTTCTCTTGTTCATGCTGAGCATTCCAGAGGTGTTGCTGCCTCAGGACACTGCCTGGGAAGCTCTTCTATAATGTATACACACTGCTACACTCTCATTTTTCAGGTCTTAATTCAAATGTTACTGTCTCTATGAAGCTTTCTATGACCACCTATATAAAACAGAACCATCCACCAAGTAACTACCTATCCTCTTTTTCTGCTTTGATTTACTTCATTCCTCTCAGCACTTCCCAACACAACAAATCTTTTAGTTGTGCATTTTGTTTATAATATTTCTCTTCCTACTAAAATGCAATTTCCATAAGTGGAGATGGTTTTGTCTTCCTAATCCACCTAGTCTATTCTCAGCACCTAGAAGAAGCTGTGAAATATAGCAAGTGCTCAATAAAAATTTATCAAATGTTTAATGAAATCAACAACAATGGCAGCAACAATTTATATATAGACATGTTTTCGAAAAGAAAATTTGTTTAGATGGAGTAACTTGAAAATTCAAATCATGTAAATTACTGGCATCAAAATGTGAAGAGGAGGCTGGTAAAAATTATAAATAACCAAAAGCTTTTTAGTCTTAGAATCTCCTTCTTTAGTGATGACAAAGTAATAATATTTACTCCTTAGAAGTAGCAGGTGGATTCTGATACATTTTTTTCCTGTGCAAGGGAGTATTTCAGAATCATCATTATATATGATTTAAATGAAAATTTATCAAAATATGGCGCAATTCACTGAATTAGTTCAAACAAAAGAGAAAAAACACACACACACACATACAAGTTTGTAATTTCCTGGACAACAAAATTCTTCCATCTCTCTAAAGATAGCCTAAGACTCAGACAGGTATAACCCTAGTGGACTTTCATATAATGTTCTACAGAAAATGTATGCAAACTACTGATGCTGAAGTTTCTGAAATTACACTAATTCCTGTCCTTTCTATGTCATGATTGCATCAGTTTCTTCTCCATATACATCACATTTCTTCTAAATCGTTTGTCATTTAAATTAGTCAGTGTTAGGTTATATTGCCATCAAAAGAACCATAACTTATTTATATTATAGAAAATATTGGGTTTTTTTTAAACTTTTCATTTAACTTTTCCAGTGCAACATAGACAATAACCAGGAATCACGTTGCAATTGATCAAAGAGAGGTGGAGTGCAATGAAAAGATGGTAAAAATAACAAGAAATCTCATAAAGAACTGTTTTGGCTATCACACAGAATAACTAATTTAATCTTAGTTAACTTTAAATTTTCATGTTTTCAGACATTCTTTAGTTTCTTATTACCTTTTTCTCACAGGAACCAAACTGTCAATTTATGCTATAGAAATACACTTTTGTTTTGGAATTCTCCTTTAAGCTGAAATACCTCATTCAGCATCCTGGCCTTTATTCAAACCTGGCGTTCCCCTAGATATTATCTGTCTTGCAATCCTCTCTAGAGATGGCTGCTCCTACTTCCACGTTCCAGACACCCTAAATTTGGGAGGCAGGGTAGGTTTTCTCCTCATTTCTCAATCACATTCCAATAATCATCCACCTTCCTTTGTAGGGTTTTACTATGTGATCTATCACTCCTGTTTTGTTTATTGGCTTCTATGATCAACTCAATTATTAACTGAAGATTTGAATACATGGAATTCCATTTTACCCTCCACAAACTCCATACAGACACCACATACATATGTTGACCTGCCAGTTCTATGACATTTTTATTTCCATACATTTTATTTTTCATTCCACTGCTGCCACCAATGATTATGACTATGCTTTAGACTTTCTCAGGTTGTGAAATGGCTCCTTTTCTAAAACCAAACTTAGAAATCCCTCTCTGGGCACAACTGTTCACTTTTCTTGATTATTTGTTTAATTTTGCCACCATCCTGGTTCTACAATTTGATATGTTCTCCATATTCATTGATTTCCCTAGTTTTCTTGTATCCCTCACCTCTCCTACCTTTCCTAGATATGAATGCCTATCACATCAAATTCTGTCTTGACAATATCATCTATTAAATTTCTAATTGGTTTTTCATCTTGCCTACCAAGATGAAACTCTACTCCCAAAGGGATCCATGTTTATTGACCCTGATTGCTAACTGTCTGTCTAGCATATCTGGAAACATTCACACAACTGAGCATGTCAATACTACCCTTCATCTTGAGAAATAAAAATAAAATCCTAAGTCCTGAGGATATCCAGAGAAACCTTAAAACTGAGTTCCCAAAATGACCAGATGAGAAATCAGACACGCCTTTCTATACCCATCTCTTGCTAACCACCATTCAGCTTTCTTCCTAAGGGCTAAAGAAAAATCAGCCCTTTGGAAAGACTTGCTCCACCACTGACTTCAATCAACCACCTAATGCTGCCCCTCCCTTTTCATAGTTTTGACGTGACAGCTGACCAACATTCCTTTCTGGTAAGAGACCACTGAGGGAGTGGTTTTGATCCGTCTATGTAGGCTGCATACAAAAGGCCTTTGTGTCCTCTGCTTCACCTTTTGACATCAGAGGGCTAAAAACTCCACTCTGGAATTATGATAAAGCATCCATTTTTTTAACATGGGTTCCATAAAGGAGCATGAAGCTCAATTGCACATGTGTGTGTTCATCAACAAGCATATGTGCAAGATGGCCACCTATAGGCTGGGAACCCTTGTAAGAAATAAAGCTCTCCTTTCCAAATTTATGGATCTCATGGTTCTTCAGTTGACAGTCTCATGACTGCCATCCTCATATGAGTGCCCAATACTACCTGGCTCATAATGTCTTATGTCTAGTCACCACAATCTAACCTTATCCATAATTGTTATTTTAGATTATATTGTTTTAAACTTCTTCTAATCTTTAAACCTTATACTTCTCTTTTTATACCTAGAAAAATGACTCACTTCATACTTCATTTATAAAATAGAAAACATCTCATGGGAATTTGTTTTAGAATACCTAATTGCAGATGCCATTGCACTTCTAATCTTTTACACATACCATGAGATGAGAACATCAGGTTAGAGGCAGCATACACAGCATGAGTTAATAGTGATTGTCTTCCTGCATTAGGATTTATGTGTGTTTATGTTACAATTCATAAATTAGGTATTTCTAATCATAAAAATAACAAAACAATTGTGAATTTTGAAAAAAAATGACCATGGATTATAAGTGGCAATTTAAAATTATAGACTCAAACATAAAGATATTCCAATAATTACAATGAGAATAAAAATTTATATTTGATCCTTATAATAACCTTTTGTTTTTAACTCTGGTTAGATGTTTGGACAAGACTCTTTTGTCACAAAGTTTAAAATATTTCAGTTTTCACCTGTTTGTTTATGAATAGTAAAATCCTTCTTCTCTTTTAGCCACTTTAAAAATGAATTTATAATGATGATATATCAGCTGAATTTATAATAAAAATTAAATCGTGGCTTCTCTGTTCTTCCTTCATGATCTTTTTCACCTTCACATTTCCTATGATCATTCCTATCAACCGCGCTCTTCCATCACTGTCATTGACTAACCTTATGGCATGCTGCTTATGGATTAATTTACCAAGCCATCTGCTTGATTTCCATAGTCTAAGTATTTCTATATCATATGCCCTGGCATTAAACTGCATTTATTCAGTCAGGAGCATTAGTTTAATCTGCAAAAGATGCAGCAATTTGTCTGGAAATTCCAGCTGGCATAATGCAAACATCAGCACCAGGCAGATGATTTTTGATCCACACAGATGAGTGTAATCCTCTTTTTATTATACTTATTTATGCTTTTTTTCTGTATTTTGGCACTTTATTGCCACTGTGCTTTGATCTCACTTTTTTGATACTGCCGTAATACGGCAAGACCTTTTATCTCATGAAATTATCAGCTATTCTCTCTGGATAGAAGGTCATGATTTTGAGGGGCTAATAGTGGTCTGAGGGGAAAATCTGACTTAAATTCTCTTTTCCAATAGGCTTTTAATTTGGGAATTTTTTTATGCTAAACTCAAACATTTAATTGATTGAAAGCTTTATAAACTTTACCATTAAGCACTGTTCTCTCCTTATTCAGATTATTTTCAATATAAGGCCATTTATTTCATGGGGATTGGGTTGGCACCCAAGGAAGATCATTGCCAGGCCATTCACTCTTCATCATCTATAGTGTAGTTTTACAGCCTCAGAAATGTGGCCATTTGGAGCTGGAACTTTTTTGTCATGGTGTCACTGTCCTGTGCATCATAGGATGTTTAGAAGCATCTCAGATATGTATCCACTGGATATCACTAGCACCATTATCCCAGTGTGACAAACAAAAATGTCTGTGATGTTGACAATTGTCCTTTATCAGGAGAGAGAAAAATCACCTTTAGTTGAGAACCACATGTCCATAGGGTTGAGATCTGGTTTAAATGATTGTCATGGGTGACATTAAATGGTAAATTAAAGAGTAGGGAAACATTGAAGAAAGGCAGAGAGAGGTTGGATGAGTATAGGTGAGTGTGAAAATGTGGAAATACACCAGGGATAATTGTTGCAATCAACTAATTACACGTGGTCTGTATGTGAGATTTAAAGGTATATGGTTATATATGCTCCAAGATCCCTTTTGAAACCAGTTGTTAGTTTTCCTTCTTTTCTTCCTGTCCATTTTTTCCATACTTCTAAGATCTGTTTTTACCTAGTGCCTATGTTTAGTTAAACAGTTTCTGCCTAGTTCTTGAGTCCCAGGCTCTACCATGTATCTTGGTGCTGCTCACTGCAATTTCTTTCTCCTTTATCTTCTCTGAATGACCTTAAAATCTGCTTCCTGCTTCAGTCTATTTATAGGTGGAAACTCTGCCTTTATATCCCCCACAAATGACTAGATTCCTATAATTTGCCATCAGAATTTACCTGAATGCCTCTTAAAAATTCCAATAGCACTTACTAACTAGTTAATGTTTTATATGAAATTTTATGTAAAAATTGTTTTCAAGTTCTACAACACTTCATTACAAGCAATTGAGGAATCCAAGAAAAGAATTAATTATCCACTAAAGTTTTGTTGCTAGGTAGATGTTCTTTGGAAAACCCAAAGGTATATATATATATATACCTTTGCCCCACACCCTTTCATGGGATTGACATGCCCATTTCCATTTTTTTACTAATCTAATCTATCAGACCTACATGTATTTAATTCATACATAGATGCTCATGTCCTAAAATATAACACACAAGAAATAAAGTACTTTGGGGAAATATCATTTTGGTTGCAATAATTCCTGTTTTCTCTCCTCCTTCACTTATTTATATAAGCATTTCCTCATTGTCTCCACATTCCACTTTTTATTTAGAACCTGCTATATTTCAGACACTTTGCTAAATGCTACAGTTAAATGTTGAAAAAAACAGCCATCTTCCTTGCTGTCTTAAAACTTCAGTGGAACCTACTAGTAAATGTGCATTACAGTACAGTACAGGATGTACATGTAAGCTAGTAGGAGTAGAAAGTGCCAGAGAAGAAGGAAGGGAAGAGCATTTGTTTTTCTTTCCTCCTTTTTAAAAAATATTTTACTTGCTTCAAAACAAAATTGATGTTGAAACTTGGAAAGAAGGATAAATGGTGTTTAGACAAATAAAGAAATCGAAGAACATCATTCTAGCCCCAAGGGATAGCATACCCAAAAGCTTAAAAATTACTTAGGGCAGAGCACATTTGTTAAAAATGAAAGAAGTTCAATATGGCTAGACCTTAAAGTGTACAAAAGGAAATGGAAGAAGGAGTACATGAAAATGGAAGAAACCAGATTACAGTGACATATTTTACATAGGAGAATTTGGATTTTATTTTGAGGATGAAGATAAACTATTTAACTGAAATGAGGGATGGGAGTATTTTAGAAATATAACTCTGCTATTGAAAGTGAATTGCAGAGGCAGGAAAACCACTAAGAATACTGTTTTAATATTGCTTATTATAGAGCAATTCCAATACTCTTCTTTCATAAAAATCCTGTTTTTACAAATTATTTTAACATGCAGACCATGGTATATATTTATTTCTGCCAGCTTGAGTCATGCTTTGAATGATCTTTTTCTTAAGGGTCCTAATGTTGATGGCATAATGTTAGCAGTAGGGTGAGGTCTTCCTCATACCTACTGTTTACTCTCATGCATAGGAAGCTTCACCATATATTACTCTTGGCCCATTTCTTGCCTCATATGTTGTGTTATGAATGTAAAGTGCCTGCTGTAAGCACAGGGGTCTTCTCTGTTAGCACATTTTCCTGAGATATGAACAAATTCTCAAAGACAGTCTCATTAGAAATGAAGGTAGCATTTTCATTTCCCTTTTGAATTATTTCTTTAGGTTTTTATATCATTTATATCTTACTTGTTCTAAAACTCAAGTGAAGAAGAGAATTGCTTTTGTGTCTTTTTAAACTTCTCCAAATAATACTTTCCAATAAAATCTAAGCAGATGATATGGGATGGGACTACATGTACTCAAATAGTTGACTTTACTTTCATTCACACACACACACACACACACACACACACAAAGTATCAAACAAGTCCTTTAGTCACATTACCAAAAAGCTTCATTTATATCAACCACCCTCCCCAAACCTAGATTGCCTAACGGAAAAAAAGTCACAAGACTTATTTATTTGTATTTGTTTTATAAAGGTAAATTAAATTTATTATTATAGAAAATATAAAATGTTCATGAATCATTAAAATATGCAGTTTTAGAGACAATGATTTTCTTAATCATTCAATATGAACTTTAATTTGGGTTTGTTAATGTTTAATATGAAGAGTCTAACGTTTTTCAAGACCAACTGAAGTCACTTTCACTATCCAAAATGAAATGGCACAATCCTCACATAAGTGCATTTATTTCTGTAAATGTAATTATGAGAACTTAATGAGAAGAAAGTCAAATTAATTGCCTTACTGCTTCTTTTTTTCCAGTGTCCTTGAAAAACCTTATTTTGATATTGATGACATTCAGTTGAAGACTAATTACTACAATTTTAAGCTGGTATTAAATGTCTTTTAAAAAAAAACAAAGCAAAAGTACTGCTTAAATTCAGTTCTTTTTTTCCATTGGATTAAATGATTACAATCTCAAACTTCTTAGTAAATGTGAATTGAAGCTTGATCCATACTTATTTACTGCATTATCTTTGTCTTTTTTCTTTTTTCTTTTTTTTCTTTTGAGACAGAGTCTTGCTCTGTCGCCCTTGGTAGAGTGCAGTGTCATCATCATAGCTCACTGCAACCTCAAACTCGTGGGCTCAAATGATCCTCCTGCCTCAGCCTCCCTAGTAGCTGGGACTACAGGTGCATGCCACCACGTCTGGCTAATTGTTCTATTTTTAGTATAGATGAGGTCTCACTCTTGCTCAGGTTGGTCTTGAACTCCTGAGCTCAAGCAGTTCTCCCGCCCCAGCATCCCAGAATGGTGGGATTACAAGCGTGAGCCGCCGCGCCTGGCCTGCATTATCTCTGTATGAACTCATGTTTTCACATGCTGTTTCTGCTGTAGAAGGTATATAGTGAACAGCATTTGAGAAAGTTGTGTTTCCTTTTATTCTTACAACTATAGTCTCCTATATGTGGTTACTTTATGTGCCTGAGAATTAGGGTTGTATTGTATGCCTCTCAAATGTTTTTGATATAACAATTAAAAATATATAACTCGTGCTAAAGTCGTAAAGCAAACTTTCAAACTTTAAGATTAATAATAGATGTTTTATATTTTAGCTCCTGTGTTTTTTTCTCCTCATTTTTATATAAATTCTTTACATTAAGGTGCTCAGTGATCCCCATTCACATGAGATTTTTCATAAACTATGAACTCAGCAGAGTTTCCAGTCTGACCATTCATCATTTTATCCCAAGATACAAGAAACAGAACATACCTAGAATGTTTAGATCTTTTTTTCCTCTGTCAGGAATATCTTTCTCCAAATCTTGTGCACCAGGCTTGTTTTTGCTCATCTTTCAAGTCAAAACATGAATGTTTGCTCCTTTATGAATTTTTCCTGGAGTGCTGGCCCTCTCACATGCCTTCTCCACTGCAGTGTCTATATGGGTCTAGTAATAGCACTTTCACAATGCAATGAAATAATTTTGTTGCAAGTCTGTCCTTTCTAGACAATTAATTTTGTAGTGAAGGATAGTTCTCTACTCAGTTTTGAATTTCAATGGCTTAAAATATAACATGCATAGATATTGTTTGTTGAAATTAAAAATATATATAGCCTTATGTCACTTTTCAACCAGAGATCTAGTATCAGGCATTGTGTGTCTTGAAATCAATGTGGTACCATTTGAAGTTCTATTTCTAAATTAGGAATATAATCATTTGTCTCCTCTTAAATAAATGTATAATACTGATGAAAGGAGTAAAAAGTTATCTGGAACAACAGTAAAAAGCCATCAGTAGGCTTAACCTAGTTGCCTATATTTACCTTTAATTATTGTCAGCTTAATTATTCTGAAACAAAAGAGTTTAGCCCTGTGTTTACTCAAATTCATATTCACTCAAATTAATATTCATATATAAAACATTTTTATCAGAACTTAATGTCTGTATATTATAACAAATATGAGGATATTTACATATAAAAATCAGTGTTGGACAAATTAATGTCAAAGAATACATACAGACAATATTGAGATAAAAATGTTAACTGTCTTGCCACAGAATTACCCTGAACATCCTTGAACCATGTTGTGGGAGTCAGCTTCGTTCTCATAGCTGGGCATGTCATCTACCATATCTTCTCTATCCAACACCAGCTCCTACACTAGGAAAGTTCTCTGGTTGGTTTTGGACCAACCCAGTCTTCTCTCATTTCTTGGCTGTAGTTCTCTAGCATAAGTGTAGAATGTTCTGGAACTGTAACATCCTGAGATAAGGAGAGACTGACTAAAACAGCCCAGGTCTATTTTTGTCCTCCCTAAAAGCTGAATGTCCTTCAACACTTTGACCCAGCATGTCACATCACTCCAAGGTATAAAATCCATGGCAGGTCATTTTCTAAGGTCCCTCAGCTGTGGTGCAAGTGACGTTCATGCAAATGAGACTTCATCCATCCCAGGAAGCTTTCCTGAGCCTTGGGGAATTGGCTTGCAATGAATCTTAGGCTTCTGTTTTCCCTTGCCCCCATCTGTAAGTAGTAAATCCACTTCATATAAGTAGCTGTATGTGAGGGTGTTCTGACTCATACTCTGACAAATTAACTAGTGCACTGTGAACCCGCTTCACACCTACCACTCAGAAAGTATGAGATATAATCCCCCTCCCACAATCCCATCTTTCCATAGTGGGACAATAGTTGATAAAATTATGATTTCTTTGAAGACATAGTAGTGCTCTCACTAATGTATATAGTTGTCTTCCCTGGTCCAATAGTTGTCAGCTCAAAGTCAGAATTATTCAATATCAAGTAGTACAAAATGTTTGTACCCCCATAATATCCTGAGTTAAAAAAATAGTACCATATATGCAATAATAAATTGTATAATGGCATTTCTGATAAAGAATGCATTCTAGTTTGCACATTAAATGAAGCTTTTGATTAGCCTATTAAATATATTCATCTATAACATTTCATTATATAGGTATTAATAAAATATAAACTATATTTTAAATAATATGTTGTATTTATAATATAGAAATAAACAAGACTCACAAAATTTTATTCTTCTAATGAAGGAAGAGAACAAAAACAAGAAAAAATAACTATGCAAATATACTTAAATAATATACTTACAGATTATAATTGCATTGAAAGAAATAAGCAGATTCATCAGATATGTAGTAATAGGTAGAAAATCTTGTTTACATGGGCTTGCCAGGAAAAGATTTTCTGAGATGTAACATTAGACCTAGCATGAAAAGTTGACAGCAAGGCAAAACTCCAGGACTGAGGAAAAGGGAGACACATTCCAAAACGGAAACAGCAACAACAAAATCACCATAACAGAAACCAGCTTGGCATGCTTAAGATTAGAGGATAAGCCAGTGGTGCTGGATTACATTGACAAGACAAATTTTGGGGCATATGGCTAGAGAGTTAGATAGCAGCAAGATCATGATAAAATTCTAGAGTTTTCCCAAGCACAGTGAGAACCCATCAAATGGTGTCAAACAGGGGTATGGTGAAATCTAATTTTGTTTCATTGTAATTAATTTAGAAGCTGTGATATAAATGAATTTGAATTTGGAAAAGAAAGGTAGGACCAGATATTATTTGGAACACAATGGAGGAATGAAGATGTCTTAAAAGCTAACGAGTGGTAGTGGGAATGCAAGAAATGCTTTTGAGTTAGTTATGACAGAACTTACTGATGAAATATGTATTTTCAATAAATATAAGCTATGACAACAGGGATGATTCCTAGATTTTTGACTGAAATAATTGAGTGAAAGGTATGGATTTTCTACTTCAGTTTTATACAGATTATCAATATCACTTCCAGTATGCATCTATAAATGTATGTGTGTGTATATATGTTTTTATTTAAAGTGCTCTAATCTGTAGGACTTTTCCTACTTCTCAATATTGGAGGAAAGTATTAGAGAGAATATACTTTCTTGGAAAACTTTAATATATAAGGATACTCAAAGTATCATCTATTTTAGCCAAAATCCCAGTACATTTTGGCTCTCCTTGTTGGTGGGTTCCACACCCATGGAATCTACCAACCACATATTGAAAATGTTTGAAAAAAAAATGATCATTTGTCCTGAACATGTACAGACTATTTTTTCTTGTGCTTATTCTGTAAACAATACAGTATAACAACTATTTCCACAGCATTTGCATTGCATTCAGTATTATAAGTAATCTAGAGATGATTTAAAGTATATAAGAGAATGTGCACAGGTTTATGGAAATACTACCTGATTTTATATCAGAGACTTGAGCATCTGTGGACTTGGCTATCCCTGAGAGTTCCTGAAACCAGTCCCCCAGAGACACCAAGGGACAACTATACACTTCTTACAAATTTTTTGTGCTCTTTATTAAATTTGAGGGATTATTTGTAAATTAAAGATTTATAAAATTTAATTTTTTAATATTTAGGAAACTTACCATAGGAATCCATGAATATATGCATATAATATAACCAGAATAAAGTACTATGACTTCATACAGATCCCAAAATTTATAAATGCCCATATAATTGAGAGTGAATCTGAAAATATTGATGATTTACACATGAATGCAGATAATGAGGATGAAAAAAGAAGCAATGAAGCTATTAAATCCTTGAGTAATGTTTGCAAAAATAACTGTGTGATAAGAGTCAGGTATTATGGAAGCAAAACAAAATTCTAGATATACTTTTAAAATATGCATGTATATATATATATATATATATATATATATATATGTGATACAGATCACTGGGGAGAGTTATTCCTATGAGATATCAAATAACACTAAAGTATTATTAGTTTGTTTATATGCTGCAGGTAACTTTTTACAATCACTTTTGAATGATTCCCTTATTTATAAACAAGAAGTAATTTTCCTATGTCCTTTAAAATTTATTTTTCTGTGATATTTGTTAAGATTACAAATCAAATATAATCATTATCTAGTTGACATCAGTGGGTTATACACTTTCTCTTTAAATTCGTAGATGTGTTTCATAGTAGCCCTCCACCAAGCAGCAATAATAAAAAATCAAGTAAGTGTGCCTGAGACTTTTGAATTTTATATAATTTTAAAATAATTATATATGTGGAGATTATATACCTCTGAGATTCATCCTTTCTTTTTCTTGACTTTGAAAAGGTTTTAAATATTTCCAAATATGTCTCTTTTAATCTATATGTTGTATATAAACCAGCAGTCCCCAACATTTTTGGTACCAGGGAATGGTTTCATGGAGGACAATTTTTTCATGGACAGGAGTGAAGGGATTGTGGGGAGGTAGAGCTCAGGTGGTGATGCGAATGATGGGGTGTGGCTGTAAATACAGATGAAGCTTCTTTGGCTAGCCCACCGTTCACCTCCTCCTGTGCAGCGCAGTTCCATTGTTTCATGGAAGACAATTTTTCCATAGGCCTGGGGGGTGCTGTGTGTGGCTCTGTGGCCCAGTTCCTAACAGGTCACAGACCAGTACCGGTCCACAGCCTGGAGTTTGGGGACTGCACATATAAACAACCCCAAGTAATATGTCTGGTTTTTGCTAAATATTTAATACCATACAATTTATTTCTATTTTTATATTGAAATTTACATATAGAAATGCATGGAAAAATATTGGTAAATGACATACAAGTTGGGGGAAAAATTATGCATTGTCTCATAGTACAAGTAAGGGCACTATTAAATGTGTGGCAGCATTCTTATACTTTTTGGTTTTTTCAGTGTGAGTTATATTATGTCCTTCAACATAATCATAAAGCAAGATTTTTTAAAATTACTTGTGTTGCATTTACTTTTATGTCATAAACCAATTTTATGTAATAATCTAGTCTTAGAAATATTATTCTTAATGATTCTTCTGTAACATTAAAAATTATTTTAAATGTCAATATTAAACTTATAGTAACTTTATAACTGGTCCTAGTGAGCAGGTCTCATACACTGTAAATTCCTCTCTTTAAAGTTAATTCTTCGTATTAAAGCTTTTTAAAAAATTTCAGTTATTATCTAACACTGAGTAAGAAATATTTTTCAGATTAAATGTTATCAATAAAGACAACTTCTGCAAAGTCTACTTTTCCTCCAGTCTTGTCAATGAAATATCTAAGTCTTATCCAGTTAAGATTATAAGTAGAAACCAGCAGTTCTGAATCTCTGTGTATCGCGCACCATGTGTAATGAGATGAAGGAGTAAGGCCACTCTCTTGAGATTTTCTGATACACCAAAGTCCATTTCACCACCTGCTGCTGTGCTGAGATCATAGGTCCTCAAGTGAAGCTACTTTAAGTTCCAGTCCTACTTCTGCTCCTTACAGGCAGTGTAACTGAGATACATCATGCAATGTCTTATAAAAGCTCAATTTTCTGAACTATCAAAGGGGAAAAGAAATTATACTTCTCTCATCTAAGTGTAAGAATGAATGGATGCAATGTGCTTGATTGTGTTAATTATTAGTATGCCTTTACCAGCACCATGACAATTATTATTTGCATTATTATTATTAAATTACATTTTATATCCAGAAGGCAAAGCCAAAAATTAGGTTGGAACCACTGGACAGAACCAATATTTAACCTATTCTTTTCCTCAATAAACAATCCTAGTTGAGTATGTGCAGTGAGAAGTATGTTCCATGTTGTTAAATATAATATGCTTTTCAAGATATTTAAAATAAATTTTAATTATAATACTAATGAATATAGGTTTCATATGTAAAGAAAGAATATAAATATTTTAAAATAAAATTAACATACTATGCATTTGCACCACTGTAAATATCTTATTTTACTTCACTTTAGTCTATTTTCTATGCATATGCATAATTAATCATTTTGATGTCACTAAATTGAGAATTATATATAGCAATTTTTACCTCATATAACTTTTGAGAAAACTTATTTTTAACTTTGCTTTTATTTTTATCATGTGGTTTAAATATAATCTAATCACAAATATTAGAGAACTTTTTGTTTTTAAATATTTTATTATTATAAAGATCACAAGAATAAGCATACCTATACGTGAATGTTGTATTTTTCAAATATTTGCTTATATTTAAAGTAGAAGAAAATTAATTGATTTTAAAAGTTTATTGGAAGAGGGGGAAGAGGGTTGATTTTATATTGCTAAATTGCCTCTCAAAATACTGTGCAATTTATACTCCCATTCCTACTTTGTAAGATTGATTGTCTTTATTTTCATGAAATTCATACAATTAAAAAATCGGTGAGATTTTGGATACTCCAAATGGAAGAAACAACTTAAAATAATAGCAAATTAGTTGACATGTATGTATCTATAAATATGAGAAAATATAGACAGGGCATCAACAGGTGTGACAAATCAACAGTTTCATTAGAGACCAGATTATATGTGGAAGAGCCATTACCTCAGTGGAGAAAGCTATAGGCAAGAGCTTTACAGAGTGGATAGATTAAGAAAAAGGCCAAATTGTCCTCTGAATTACAGTGAGGTACAGAATTTGGAAGCATCAGGTCCTAAGAGGGTAAAGTTGAGGTACAGATCAGAAAATGGTAGTGTTAACTGGGAGTTTACATATAGGAAAAGTGGCTTTTTCTTCTCGTCAGCTTCCCACACCTAATGGCGGAGTGGTTATCCTTTGAGCAATGAATGAGAAGGGTTAGCTCTAAAAAGTCCAACTGGACCAAAGAAAGTACCTCTTTATTAAGACTTTGAGGTGCCCCAGTGAACTGGAGTTCTTAAGTAGTGATGGAGCCCATCAGTTGACACAGCTTTAAATAGGTAACTTATTAAATAGTTCTTAATTTAAAAATGTAAATGGATAACTAAGAATGAGGAGCCACAGAGAAAGGTCTAATATCAGCCAAGTTCGTATCAGGAAGTGAGAAACCAAGGTTATGGAAACTCTTTTTGAAGTACTAAAATGGCAAAAAGAAAACACTGCGGTAATACTGGTGGTAACTGCAAAAACAGCTACCACTTTGAGGGATGGAGTAAAAAGAGTGGAAAGAAAAGACATTCTATAAAAAAGACATCTGTACTAGAATGTTTATAGCAGCACAATTCACAATTGCAAAGATGTGGAAACAACCCAAATGTCCATCAATACATGAGTGGATTAAGAAAACATGGTATATGTATACCACGGAATTCTACTCAGTACAAAAAACAATGGTGATCTAGCACCTCTTGTATTATCCTAGATGGAGCTGGAACCCATTCTACTAAGTGAAGTATCCCAAGAATGGAAAAAAAGCACCACATGTACTCACCATCAAATTGGTATTAACTGATCAACACTTAAGTGCACATAGAGTAATAATATTCATCAGGTGTCGGGCAGATGGGAGGCGGAGGAGGGGATGGGTACATACACACCTAATGGGTGCAGTGCCCACCATCTGGGGGATGGACATGCTTGAAACTCTGACTTGGGTGGGGCAGTGCAATATATGTAACCTAAACATTTGTACCCCCGTAATATGCTGAAATAAAAATAAATAAATACACAAACAAACAAACAAATAAATAAAATAAAAAAAGAGTGGAAAGATGGTAAGGTTATGAGAATCTAGAATGTTGAAGGAAGAACTCTGTAGCTATCTGAAGAGAGGCTGTTGCCCAGTGAACGTGGGACTCAGATCTTCAAGGAAGAAGCACTGTCTTGCTGCTCCTGGGCTCTAAGAAGGGGAAGAATAAGAATGATTCTAATGCTTGGAAAAAAACAACAACAACATCAACAACAAAAACTCATGGCCAAAGAATGACCAGACACACCAAACTAAGGGAAGCACGAAAATGAGATTTGTTGAGGGGAGACAGAGAGGATTATAGAGCAAGAGAGCAAGATATAGGTTTATAGAGCAAGATACACATGCCTCAGATGACAACCAGACAACTGACAGTAAAGAAAGAGAGAGAGAGACCTTGGTTATGGTCTGGGTCTTGTTTTATGGTGTCTGGATAGGGACCTCTCCATGGTTTGGTTCAGACGTCACCATGGAACCACTTTGGACAGTTGGGAGTTATATAACCTGAGTCTCACTGTGCATGCAGATCTCCCATGAGCCTCTCTGAAAGCCCATTTGGAGGGGTGAACCACATCCACTTTCATCCCTAGGAGACTTGGGAACCCTCACTATCTACTTAACTATTCCACCTTTTTTATATGATATAAATCATATTTATATTATTCTTAGATATTTCTTCAAAACCTCCTATTTGTCATGTAGATTATCTTACATACAGACCATAGCTGACATCAAAATGGTTTTGAAACATAACTGAGCTTTGGAGCACTCTTTCCCCCACATCCCAGTTGTCCCCCTGATTTTCATCCTGGCTTAACTCGTTTCTTTTGGTGTGACCTTGGAGAAAACCATTAACTCTCTAAGTTCCAGATTCCTTGTCTACAAAATTCAAAAATGGAACTGGATCTCTACTGTTCCTTTAACATCTGTCAGATTTCTTTTGCTAGTAGATCATGTAGGTCACATTCTGTATGGAATAAAAATATATCCTGGATAGTTAGTACAATGTGGAATTAGCAATACCTAATCAAAAGAAAGAGAATTATTCATGAAGTTTAACTCTGAAATATACAGAGAAACATGTCACTCCCAAATGAATGATCCCTTATGACAGATTATAAGTAGTTTTAGCTCCAATGGAAGGAGAGCAGTATACTCTTTGTCTAAAACATACTTAACCAAGTTGAAAATAAAACCATTAAATAAAAATTAAAGTTATCTTTTAACTTAAAAAATCCTATCTTAAATAAATTATACATATTTCACAAAAGGTGTTATTATTCTGGTTCACCAAGATTAAAACGCTAATCATTCTGTTTTCTATCTCTCATTTGAATTTTGGAACAACAAATATTTTTGGTGGAGAATTGTTTTAGTGTCTTACATTGAAACATATTTTCAACATTACTAATATTATAAATGACTTGATTTTCTATTTCACATTTGACAATAAGTTGCTTTTTTCCCCCATTAAATATGATTTTGATGTATTTTTAAACCAATTTACCATTGAAAATTTAGATTTATTTCTAATTTTTTCTTAATCACTTGTAATAGAAAGATAGAAAAAAAGAGGGGGAGAAACAGAGAGAGAGAAGGAAGGAAGAAACGAAGGAGGGAAGGAAGGAAAAAAGGAAGGAAAGAGGGAGGGAGGGAAAGAGACAGAGAGAGAAAGAGAAACAGAAACACGGAGATCAAAAGACCTGAACATAATCATTGGTTCAGTTAGGAGTCTCAATATTTTGAAACAGAAAAGCATTTACTCTTTGAATGACTGTCATCTCTAGTGATAAAGACTTTCATTGGTCTTTAAAAATGCATATACTCCCTGGCCTTTGGATGGTCTTCTTTGAAAAGAAAGACGGTAACAGGTATAAGAAGGTGTTAACCAAAGAAAGAACTTTGCTCATTACAGTTGATATTTAACTTAGTGGGGGATGTCAGGGTATGAAGTTGGAGGAGAAGATTCAGATCAAACTAGAGATATTAGTCAGGCAGAATTTTCTTGCTAATTAGGAAATATTCCCTCCTTCATCTGTACTTTGCTTTACAGCTATCAAGTCAACACTTTGCCCAGTCCAGAACAACTATCTCATTAGTGCAGAGGCAATAACTCACCTCCACGTGTGTTCTGCTCTAACTAAAAGTTGATTGCTTACAATTTATTAAAGGTATTAAGCAAATAGAAGAAAATATGTTTTAGCTAATTGGTAAAAAAAATTGCTTAATGTGCAACTAAGGATTTTTCTCTGGAATCTGACACTTGGTCTTATAGTGCAAAGTCACATTTGAAGTGGACTTAATTATCTGTCTCATTAAAAGTAGAAAGCTATATTTCAAGGTTAGTGTTCAGCAAGCATAGTGGCTGTTGAGGTAAGAGGAAAAAATTGCATTTGGTATTTCTATGTGAGTTAATAAAACTTTTCTGTTTCTATAAATTTAACATCTAATTTTCTGTGGCATGAGGAATATTGGTACTAATAAAAGAGATTCAGTTTTGCAGTTTCTTTTATTCTTAACAAACCAACTAATATTTATTTATTAGCACTCTATTGTGTACAAAAAACTAATAAAAGAAGTATAAAAATAATCTTTTCATGGGCCATATTCTAGCTGGGAAAGTAATTCCTACAGCTATATAGGAGGAAAAAATTCACTGTAAACTGAAGTTGATCAGAAAAATCTTTCAGCTAGAAAGCTTCGTTCTGCATAGCAAAGGAAGTGCAATGTTTGTGTCAGAGAAATGATTGTAAAATAAATATAGGAATAAGTTTGGTATAGATGATAGCAGGGAGTGCTATGGAAGAACTAGGAAATAAATGTCTTAGTGTATATAGTAGAAGGTCCTCTTGAGATTTAGTAGAAAAATAATCTCAGAATTTTCTCACAATTAAGTAAGGTTTTTATCATATATAAACATACACACACAACTCTCTCTCTCTCTCTACATATATATATGTGTGTGTGTGTGTGTGTGTGTGTGTATAAACAGAAGAGTAACAAGGGGTACTTAAAAGTATTTCATTTCCCAACTGCATGGACAAGAAGCAGTTGTATAGTAAAACACCATATGGTTTCATCTGTTGAGAAAGTTTCATTGTTAATTTCAGTTGTCGCACTGGTGAGCTTTTGAAATCACATAATTAAAATAATACAGTAGAAAGAATAAATCCAGTAGACTAAGAAAGGTAGACCCTTTAATTACAAAAGTAATTGCAATAGAGTACAAAATAGTACTAGCATGATGTGTATATAAGATATAACTTTATAAATGATATAATCCCAAATTTCTATGGTATCATTAGTCTGAAGAAATATTATATATATTTATATGTACAGAATCATTTAGAACGAAATTTATAGTTAATTCTAACTTTAAGTTCTACTCTTTTTCTGTTAAGAAAGGAAGTGGGGGAAAGTTAGAAGGATAACTCTGAGTACTAATAAGGAAAGATATCTAAAGCATATGAATTTGACTAACATAATGCTACCAAATTGTTTGCCAAAATAGTGTCTATAGAGTTTAAGCAGCATCCCTTACAGAATGGAATCAGAAGAGATCTTAGTTTAATGTGGTTTAAGGGAAATAATGTACATGCATTCCTCAGCCTATGCTCTGAACAGGGATAAAAGTTTATATTTTATATGCTAACTCTTGCCTTACTAAATGCAATAATTTAATTTCCTATACACAAACCTGAATAATATAAGGAAGGGCTATGTGCATTCATAACATGTGGCTTAAATTATTATGATGTATATTTTAAATGCCAAGCTCTTAATTTGCATTCTTCTGATGTGAGTACTAAAACACTGAAATTGCTAAACATTATACAATGATTTTCTTCAAATGATGTCATTAGCCAAAATCTGTAACTTTGTAAATAATTATTTTGAATATAATATACCTTTTAAATCACTTATCGCGTACAGATATGGAATACAGAAATGCAGCAAAATTCATGAAATCACACCATATATTCAAGAATTTACACATTCCTTTTTGGAATTTCATCTACTGAGAAAATCAAGGGAAAACCATACAAATTATTTAGGCTTTTACTTCTGCTCTTAACAAAGACCCCCAAAAAAGAACAAAACTAGAACCCATGATTCCACTTACAAATTTTAGATGACACAAGCGATTATCAGAGGATTGGGACAATAAAGACAAATTGAATTAAGAGAAACAGATGGAGCAACTGAGTACAGATATGCTGACAGTTAATACTTTTCACAAGCATTCACAGAACTGCAGTTTCTTTTATAAATGTCACCTGAGGGAACAGATTTCCACAAGAAGAAATGGTAAGGAGAAGACTTTTCTGCTAACCTTTCATGTGCAACAAGAAATGATATTCCAAGGAGCTGATTTATAATTATGGTGAATAGCAGTGCTATAGCTCATCCACAACTAAAGCATGCATATTCATAGATTTGACAGTGACAAATGCTTTTGCAAAGGTTTTGAAAAGACACAAGGGGTAGATGATCTTCTCTATACCTATAAACCATGGCTTCAGTAACATTATATTCTATACCAGAAACCTTCATTTAGCAACCTAGTGGATACTGGGCGTGGGGTGGAGGGACATCGGGACTTATGTATATGTATATTTTTGCCAAGGAATATGACTTTGATTTGGTTTAATTTTTCTGACATTTTCTTCATCAAATTATAATCAGCAAAAAATTTGGCTGTATAAAAAGTTCATAATCATCAAGGTGAAATGAGGAAATGAGGCCTATCTTCATTCATAGGGAAAATAAATATGTTTTGGATGGATAGTGAATGCAAAGTATCTTGCATTACTCATTTTTTTTTTCCATTTCAATTCACAGTACTCCAGTGTTTTAACCTTCAAATGCTTATGATGGGAAGACAAGCTGTCTTTTCTGTCCAAATATGTTGTTGAAATAAAGCAGCACTGGGTAACTATTCTATGGATAGGATATCAATAGAAAGTTATTTCTATTTTCTAAATAGAACTTTATAAAAAATAAAAGCACACTAAGAATTAAAGGAAAATCCACTTGCTACAGAGTGGATAACAACATGATTTTCTTGTATGGAAGAGATCCATGCCAATATAGAAAATACTTTTAAACTGTATGCTGTTTCCTCAGTTACTTTTATAAGGACTCATGAGAAAATTCCATGGACCAAAAAAAAAAAAGTAAAATGGTGATTTTCTCCAATCTGTTCAACCCTGAAATTTCATCTGTTGGTGACAAATGGCCTCTATTCAGAGATTTTTACTCATTGGTAGAGATAATTCATAGCACAAAGTGTTTCCAGATAAGATAATATAAACTTGTTGGTTGCTATATTTAGGATATAAGAGTATGAGTTTGGGAGTGTTAGAATTAAAGCTCTGTCTTAGTATGATGTGGCAATACAAAGGCATTTTAAATAAAGATAATATTGCGAATGCATAAAATTTGGACATTAGTACTCAAATGCTTTCTGTTTTTCAGCTTCCTATTGTGGAAGGTCAGGTTGATCTACTACCTGAAATACAATTAGAGGTTTTAGTACTTCCCATATTAAGGTCTGAGTGTTACTTCAAATTACTTTCCTAAACACATTTGGTATCTAATAAATTCCACAGACAGGGAAAATAGAAAAGTTTTATAAAGTGTAAACTCAACTGTCATTGATAATAAAATTATTTCCCCTTGAAGTTCCTGCTTATAAAATTGTCTTGGGGAGAGAAAGAAAAATACTAGGTACTATGGCTCACTATATATGGTTATTATTCCAATATTTATGGAGTTTCTAAAATGTACCAGACTTTACAGGAAATAAAGTAGGCTGCACAATCCTCAAAAGACAGAGGTAAGAAAAATATATAAGGCTTTAAAATAAGCATTTTCAAAGCAAAACTGTAGGCTGACAAGTGAGAAAAAAGAAAATTAAAATGGAATAATAATCATCAAAATCATTAATCCCATAGCTTTACCTTAGACATGTTTAACATGTGTGGTTTAGCACATGTAATTTAATTACTTTAGGGCAAGTTTTTAGCTATTCTGTATTTATTGCTTGTCTTCTACCTAATGCCTCAGATGTTCTAGCTCATTGTATTGTTTGTGGGAATGTGGGTATGTGTTTGCCAGTTTCTAGTCCCAAGAGCCTGTGATATTTTAGCCAAACAGGTAAACATAATAAAATGGATTTACTGATAGAAATCACTAAAGTAATATAGGAGGGAGTATGACTAGCTTTAGCTGAGCAGTCGAAGAAGGCATTCTGTAGAAGATGAGCTCAGAAAGAACTCACTTTTGAAAAGATGTTCTCCAGTGAGAAAGGACTATGGAGACAGAGGGTACATAATAGAGGCATGTGGCAGCAAAGTGGTTTCAATAGATATTCATATTTCAATACTCTGAAGGAAAAGAGTGCTGGAAAGGAAATGAACACTTACACAATTTCAGGGATGATATTATAGACTAATGAAAGTATTCTTCATTAGCCTGTGAGAGCCTAAAATATAATATACTTGATAAGACCATGCAAACAACAATCTTTTTTACATAGATGGATACATGGACAGATAAGTGGAAGGATGGATAGACGGGTACATGAATTCGTTAAAAAAATGGAACGAAAGTTGGACTCTTATCAATTAGATGATAATCAGTCACTGAAAAAGTGTAAGGACAGCAGATATATGGACAGACAAGCAATTTGGGAAATGATCACTCTGTTTATCTGTGAGTTAAAAAAAAAATAGAAGAAGGAACTGAAGAAGATGAACCCTGAGCCAAGAACACCAAAATTAAAGCCATAGAAATAACTTCAGAGATTACTTAAGTATAAACATAAGGGGTGACATTAAGGAAAAAGAGAAGGTGTTTGTAGAACCTTTGGGAAGTAGAATGCACTGGAATTGGGAATTGAGTTGAAATGAAAAATGAGGAAAAATAAGGAAAAGTCTGACTAGTCAATTTCTGGCCTGAATAATTGCGAAAGAAATAGTGGTGCCATCAACAAATATTAAAATATGTGTGTTTGAGAAGATAATGCAACATAAGCATTTTTGATTATCTAATTTAGTCTAGATAATAATCCTATGTATCATAAATATCAAAAAGTGTGTAAAACCTACGGGTACAGTTTAAGTTGCCATTATGTAGTATGCATTCAGTTAATAATTACTCTGAATATTGCCAAAACCTTAGAAATTCACTGTCTGCCCCTTCCAAATTGTTCATCCCCATTCCAAAGTAAGGTAGCTACTGTCCTGATTCTTGTAATAATAGTATTTCTAAAGTTACAATATTTACTATTGCCTGTTTTTGAGCTTCCTATTTATAAAATCATGCCTGCTTATTTCCTATAATGTTATATTTGTAGGATTCATCCTTGCCATTCTATGAAGTCCCATGTCATGAATATATCCCACAATCTACTACTGAGTGACCTTTCTATTGCTATGGATGCTTTGTGCATTTTCTTATGGCACAAATGTGAAAAATATCTCTAAGGGTGCATACCTAGGAATGAAATTGCTAAGTGATAGGGTATGTATGTGCATATTTAACTTTATTAGGTGTTGCTTTAGTGTTTTCCATAGTGGTATCCAAATTTTCACCCCCAGTTACTCATAGATGAAAGTTCCCATTGATCTATAATCTCACTAGCACTTATTTTATGGTTTTAAATTTATTTTTGGTAACCTATTGACTACGCAATAGTATTTCATTTTTATTTTATTTTTGTATATACCTGGTTACTAATATATTAGCACAACTTTTAATATCTTCATAGACCACTTGGATTTCCTTTTTTGTGAAGAGCTTGTTCAGGCCATGTACTCTTTTTTTGTTCCATTATTTGTTTTTTCTTACTGATTCATAGAAGTTATGGATATTTTATTAATCAATTAGCTATATTTTTCACAAGTATTCTCTCCCACTTTGTGGCATATCTTTTCAAAAGTTTTATGTAGCATTTAACAGAACAGAATTTCTTAATTCTAATATGGTAAAATTTATCAATCATATTTCTTTTAATAGTGTTTCTCTTAGAGTATCTAATTTAAGAATTTCTTTTCTATTAAGGAATGTTAAGATAGTCTTCTGTTAGTTTTTAAAAATTTTAAGTTTCTACATTTCTATTTTGATATTAAATCTAGTTGAAATTTTATGGTGTGAAGAAAAAATTCAATTTT